>OX596050.1:11053262-11588262 GCA_951394065.1 Venusia cambrica
ATCAGTTACCTGTGTCTGAGCTTTACATTTTAATCTAATTTATCAACTTATATATAAGATGTTAAATGGAAATATTTTTAAGATTAAAATTAACGATTGCTAATTGTAATGTGTGTAATTGTTTTAGAATGTAATTGCATATTTTGATTATTTTAAATGAAATTGTATTAACATTTGCACGCTTGCATGCATGCCGAATACTTGTACTTACTTTTAGCACTTATATCTGCTACTGTTATATTTTATGTGCACTGGCAAATAAATGATTGATTATGATTGTGATTTAATTTGCACCTAATTACCGAAGCTATAATCAAAATTTAATTAATACGATGAATGAAACAAAATTGAATACCTGCTAGCCTGCTGGTTTCGAAAAAAACATATCAGTTTCATTGAAAAGTCAAAAAAAGACGCCATTTTTATTGAAACCAAGATGAAACTGAGTTAGTTAAATACGCCACCTGTTTTAAAAAATCGGTACATAAACCACCTGCGCCCAAATAGTACTTCAATTCCAGGGTATTAGCTTAAGGCTCGGGTACACGTTGGGCTCAGCTTATAAACTCAGTTCGACCAAAAACCTGGGCAAAGATGTGCTATAGCACTTAGTATACTGGTATTGGCTTCCAACGTAGACTGAATAAATAATCCGTTTTGCTAGATATCATTCAGCGACCATGCTTATATCATTATCATTGTATATCAATGATTAGGATATGAACTGACGCATGATCGCAACACGCCCACAAAAGTAAATAACTAAACACACGGGATTATACGGGAGAGTTACCTAACATGGAAACAATAAAATAATATGGAAAAGGGTACAGTCAGCACAAGGGTAACAGTCAGGTTACCTTAGGACCGTTACATACGGTCTTTAAGTAACTCAACTGTTTCAGACCAGTACCAGGCAGAAGTGTGCTCAAGATACAAGGTGCATTATCATTGGCTATTTCAGCCCAGGATCACAAAAGGCGAAAATATAGTGGTCTTGACAGAGCTTAACTATTCGAACCCTTTCTAGTTGGTACCCTACGGGTTTTCAAAAATCTTGCAGGGCTTTTGATTGAAGCGACACGAGACCCAAGGGCTAGCTCCTTTTTAGGACAGTGAATTAGCATAGCTATTCAGCGTGGCGATATAATAAAATAATGACTATTACAGATTGGGTAAATAGCTTCCGCGTTCATTCGTGGTGGAGCTAGGTTATCCGCCCTAACTGGCCCAACGTGTAACCGGGGCTCCCTAGATCCCGGGTTTTAACCCAAAAATGGTAACTACCAAAACAAATCAAAGTCGAGCCATCGCCGTAATAGCTCGATTCGATACGAAGGGGATTTACTGTGAGTTATGTTTGCGATAGCACTGTACGGGGTCTGTGAGCGTACCACGAGTTTTAATAAAGCTAAATCGTATCATTTAATCAAACTGAACCGTCTTGAAAGTAAAAACTAGATCCTCCAAAAAACTCCGTTTATCTAATAGAGGTGACTTATGTGTCGCCGTGGCGGTCGCGGCTTTCGAATCGACCCCTCCAACTCAGGCCATGGATGTCGTTAAAGCTGACTAAGGAATCTCTCCAGAAGGGTTGCTGTGTATGATCTACACCTTTATTGCAATCACCAATATGTCTGCTAAGCGTGATGATTACAGCAAAATCCTTCCGTTTTGGAGGAGGCTCTGTCCAGCAGTGGGCTCTAATGGGCTGTCGATGATCATGTTTTACAAGGGAGGTTAGCAGCAGCCCAAAATTTGAATAACAATACTGTATTGTCAATACATTTCAAACTGTTTTGGAAGGTAAAAAAGTACCAACCAAAATGTACTATTATATCGATAATACTCTACTCTATGCTCAGATGGTTCACAGTCTGATGTGAGTTCACTGTAACCTTCATATGGCTACTGTAGTATACGTTTACGATACAAATTCATGGTAGGGGTACCTCTGTACCGGTTCTAAACTAATCAAGTTGAAATTGCGTGAGCGATTCTGGTATTCAGGTGAAGCTCGTTTATTAACCGACACCTAACTTTAAGGGCCACTTATGTATGTCGCTTTGAAACTTGGGACGAAGCAAGTTACTGTTTGGATAACTTACAACCGTACTTACCTGTTCGCCACTTAAGGGATGCACAGGGTAGCTAACAGGCGTCATAACTCGGTTGATAGAGGCTCTGCCTTCTGCGCTGAGGTTGTGGGTTGTCGGACCGACAGACTTACGTAAGATGGTGGTAGTCAGGTGGACTTAAACAAAGTCCTACAAACCAATGCTATCTATCGATAATCTGGTTTCCATATTACAGCTTTGCTGTGAATGTGGTCCATTTTATTTTGGTACTTAGTCCGGGATTTAATATAACGGCAAAGTGTGGTCACACATTTCAAGTAAAAAAATCATGGGATCCCACCCCCCTTTAATTAAATTGAATGATAATATTTTATAACGGTCATATCATGAAATTCTATTCTTTGACAATTCAACTATCTACCTATTACGGTTCATGAGATACAGCCAGATAAACGAATGGACAGCGGAGGCTTGGTAATAGGGTCCTGTTCGCACCCTTTGGGTACGATACCCTTAGCGCACTTATAAGGTATTTAAAGTGACATGCCACTATAGTGATTGTATTCAGTACCTAGTATGGCAGTGCAACCCCGCGGGGAAATTACACGAAACATTGTTATTCGTTTTGAAAATAATACTTATCAGTCTGCTAGTCAAATCATGTCTTCCTCATTGCGTCCTTGGAATGGTTAATGTGTCTCCATCGGGATCTGTCTTCAGAGGCGCGAATGGCATCACGCTGGTTTCCAGCGATGCTCGCTCCAACGCAGCCTCCGTGCCCGCGATCTTTTTCCTTCCATCTTGCCTGTTACCACGAGCCTTTTCAGGTTACAAATGTTATTATGACACAAAAATTCACAGCCCACGACGGGACTCGAACCCGCTCTAACCAACTGAGCTGCGGGGGTACCGACGCAGATTCCGAATTTCGGTGTCATATCTCTCAGTTACAGCGCTGAAAACGTCATCTAGCAGAGATTCACTGAGCTGTGATCTGCCCTTGTGTTTGATATTACACTCATAATCACTAGCGAGAAATGGCGTTTTAGCTTTTAAATCAAATATTTGTATTTCAAGTGCAAATTCCTTTCCAGGTTGTTGCCAAATAGTCAAATAGTAGTGAATAACATATTGCAGTGCTTTTGATCTTTCAATTTGCTGAGAGCCGCAGTCTATGCTTGAAACGTAACTAACTTAGTTACTAAACATGAGCGCTAACAAGCTGAAACTAACTCACGGCGATGTAGCACTAAAGTTTCATTACAGTATTCAGAGCTGCAGCGTTGGATGTAATCACGCCTTTATTACTAATAGTGCTTGCAGTGATCGAACTCAATCACATCCTGACCGAACATTTCAAAGGATTTTGGGAAAACCTAACCGCCTCCGTGGTCTAGTGGTTTGACTACCGGTGTACCGGGTTCGATCCCCAGAGGGAGTACAATATTGTGCTTGGTTTGGTTGGTGGTAGGACTTTGTTTAAGTCCGCCTGGCTAGCTACCATCGTCTTACGTAATTCTGTCGACATAACAACAATTCTAAATTTGTTGTGTTCCGGCATTTAGAGGTAAGATTGGCAGTTCCTCAGACTGTTGAGGATTCCGGTTGAAGTGCGCTTCCGCCTTCGGCCTTATTGAAAATCAGTTGAGATGAAGGCCAAGCACTTCCCCGCCGTACAATAATATAAAAAAAACAGGCGGTGATGTAATTAATATATAGATGATGCTACCACCACCCGCCATGATATTAGTATCACATCCGACTATAAACATAACGGCAACATAAAACGGTCTCTTCCAGCGGGACTCGCACTAGTCGCGGGGTATAATGCATAAAAACTGCATAAAAGGGTATTTCATACCTCAGTTTATGACACCTATAAATATCATTAAGTACCGGTCTAGAATAGCGGTATTATGAAACCGGTATCGACTTTATTTGGAAACTGGTTTTCATATGCCGTATGTCTGAATTTAATGGACATTTTGGTTGGTTTAGGACATGTTACGTATTGGTTTATTGGTAAAAGTAGATATGAATGGTTATTTATGGTCGGATACCGTTTATAGACCATTTGTTGTTTCGATAAATGCCTGTGGTTCGATCATTGTGTTTCTGGGTTAATAGTCAATACAGTTGAATGTATGGAAACAAGCATAGATACTTGGTTTGGCATTTACCAGGTTTCAAGGTTCATGTTGATTTATTCCAAAAACAAAGATGTTCAAAATAATATGCGGCATGTCACAAAAAATCCATAACTCTCTGGTTTTGTTCTCATCAATCATATAAATAACTATAGTTATCTTCTCTCCTAGGATCTGCAAAATGGGAGAGCTATGCAAATAATGACCACGAAAAAACATGTACGAATATTTGTTGCAAAATTTAGGAACGAACTATAACCCGAAATATAAGATAAGCTTCTCGAATTTTTTGTTATTTACCTTTGGTAAGCTTTGTTTTGTTGTAAGACGGGGAAGCAGTTGGCTTATGTTGAGGCTGAAGGTGGAAACGCACTTCACCCGGAATCCTCAACAGACTGAGAAACTGGCTACCTTACGGCTAAATGGCGACAAGACTAGGTAAGATGGTGGCATTGGTGGCGTTGGCTAGCTAGCCTGGTTGAATGACGAGTACATAAAGTCGTACTACCACCAACCAAAACAAATTTGATAGATATCTCTGTGTCTGATACCTTAAGGCTTGCCTGGGCAAAACTGAGGTCAACGGTGAAACGAGCCTTCCCAGATAATGCCAATTACTCTAATTTTTTTAATTAAATAAAAGTTCCAAATAGGTTCCATTTCCTTTGTTCGCGCTCCACGACCTCAAGCGTAAATATTTAACAAGTAATGTCCAATTCTAGAAAATCAGGTACAACCGCTTCGCCATTCGAGAGAATGTCACGTACCTATCGAAATTAAAGCTACATTTGCTGGCAAACACCGCTCGCTTTGCTGCAATTAGGGACGCAATGTACTGTAACACGTCAACGATTCCACAACAACTCCCGGCCCTACCCGCGCCGCCTCTTGGACCCCGGGCTCTGACCCCCGCGCCGCCTCTTGGACCCCGGGCTTCGACTCGCACCGCCTTTTGGATCCCGAACTCTAACTCGCGCCACCTCTTGGACCCCCGGCACTGTCTCACGCCGCCTCTTGGACCCCGGGCTCTGACCCGCACCGCCACTTGGTCCCCCGGCACTATCTCACGCCGCCTCTTGGACCCCGGGCTCTTACCCGCATCGCCACTTGGTCCCCGGCACTGTCTCACGCCGCCTCTTGAACTCCGGGCTCTGACCCGCACCGCCACTTGGTCTTTCGGCACTGTCTCACGCCGCCTCTTGGACCCCGGGCTCTGACCCGCATCGCCACTTGGTACTCCAGCACTGTCTCACGCCGCCTCTTGAACCCCGGGCTCTGACCCGCACCGCCACTTGGTCCCCCGGCACTGTCTCACGCCGCCTCTTGGACCCCGGGCTCTGACCCGCATCGCCACTTGGTACCCCAGCACTGTCTCACGCCGCCTCTTGAACCCCGGGCTCTGACCCGCACCGCCACTTGGTCCCCCGGCACTGTCTCACGCCACCTCTTGGATCCCGGGCTCTGACCCGCATCGCCACTTGGTCCCCTGGCACTGTCTCACGCCGCCTCTTGAACCCCCGATAAAAAGAATACATACCGACTGTTAACCTCCAATCTATAACCTCACTTAAAAAGGTTAATAATATTTTAAATGTCGTCATTTCAAATATTATTAACCTTATAATACTCACAATAAATGATAATATTTCATAATTCACCACCATAATACAATTTAAAATCACACACAAATACACGTCATCTTAATTTATTTATGCTTATATTTTTTGTGTGTATTGTAAATTCATTTGAATTTCAATAACTACAATATTGTTTTACACATCATCGTGTAAATTATCAACCAAACTCATGGTTGTAAAGATGACTTTTTTAGTTTAGTATTTAATTTTTTTCGGGTTCGTGTATACATATATTTTATAGCAATATTTTATACATTTTTGAACGGATTAAAGTTTTGGAACGGAACTTCGATAAGACTTCGTATCCGAGCCTGAAAAGATCTACGTGATTGGATCGAACGCGACGCTGCGATATCGCGTCGACCAATCGCGGCATTCGATGAAACTGTGTTGGCGCGCGTTTCTGCCGTGGCGTGGCGATACAGGGAACCGGGTCAGGTCGGCCATGTTAAGTTAGTTAGAGCCGGTATGTGTGATTGTAATGTAACTGTTGTAAATGGTTTTATTTTGTAATTTGTCTCCCGTGTCCCTGTGTGCATAAATTTTGTTTTTTTAATGTTCATATGGCCTTATTATTTACCACCGAGCATTATACATTTATTTTTTTTATTTATTAAGTTTATTATGTAAATTGACCATTACTGGTATAAGTTAATTTAAGCTACCGTAGTTTTTTAGTACCGCCAAGTAGTTTTCAGTTTCTATTTATAATGTTTGTTAGCTTTAGTAATTAGATTTTATGGGACGACGTGGTCGCTAAGCGAACAAGTCCTTATTCTTAAGAAAAAAAAAAGTTTTACATTACATCCGCATACTACAATAATATCTATAAACATAAATATATCAAGACTATGTAGGTATGAATAGGTAATCTAGGGAACCAAGCAGGTTCTACTTCAATGGTTCAAGGTTGCATTTGTGTATTTCATCAATGAATTGAAGACATCCACATCATCATGCTCACTTAAGCTGTTGAATAATCGCAGAGTCCTCGTACATTTGTAATGTGAGTTCAGTCGTGACGTGTCAGAGTATTTCCAAATGAATTGTAAATTCCCGTGTACCGACGCAGCCCAGTCTCGGTATTGGTGAAGTGGTCAATTAGCAGCATCCGCTTCATTCCGCGATACCGGTTCTGTGAGTGAAAAGCGGAACTCTATTTTGGAAATTTTGATAACTTTTAGAAACATTTTGAAACTGGAAACTAGAGTTGTTCTGGTTTAATTTGGATTCAGTTTGCAACTGAAATTGTGTTTTGCTGACAATTTTGTATGAAAGTTAGAATGGATTTACAGACAGTTACGAGCTTTTGTTTTTTTTTGCGCTGACCTGCCAATCTTCATTAGAAACTGTCGTTTCGTAAAAGCTTTTGTAAAAGTCAATGTTCGCAAAAACATACAAAAGCTCGTGATGTGCTGTGGATTCTGTTGAATAGATTCTATAGAAGATGTTTACTCACTAGTTGGCGTATGCTGACGTATGTAACCGAAACAATGCATCTATGTTTGTCCGTGACAACGGACATTCATAGGTTATCATCACTATTTGTCCATGTTTGTCAGCACTACATACAATGGGACATGATTTTTACCCGACTGTCTTAGAAAAGGGTTATGATTTTTGACAGTATGTCTATTTTATTTGTACGCTCTGCAACCTTAACGGTTTAAAGGATTTTGACATGTATGGTGTTGCTTGGTTTGTCTAAACTATAGGATTGACATAGGTACAAAGATTTTTTTAAATACAATATTCGCATCATTTACATTTTTTGATGAAAATAAGTAAAAGTTTTAATCACTCAAACAATATATACAATTAAAGTAGTTATGTTCAAGGGAAGGTCACGTAAAGACCGTTACAAACGGTCCATCGATTAAAATACTATTTATGATGTCGATTATAAAATGTAAATAGATTTTAATACTTTAAGGCCGTCTCATCGTAAAGCCATGAAGTTAAAATGTTAAAATATTGTTGTCGGGTTTATGTTTTTCAACTTGTTAAGTCTGAAATCATATACCTGCCTGAAGGAAATCTGTAGTGTTGAACGGGCGCCAAGTGTAGCTCTCTATCCATCGCATAGTTTCGTTGCTGTCCGGATACTCCGTCTGCCCGGAGATGCGGAACGTGAAGCGATGTGGATGGATTTTATTCCGAAATACATTTATTTTAGTTCCTTGTATAACCTTTTTGCCTGTCCAGAGAAACCACGCGAGCTGCGCGCTGCTGGTCATGTTATAAGTAACTATCTGGAAACTAGGTTGAGCCTGCGTAGTTGTTTACGCAGATTGTTTTTATCATAATTTTATCGAAAAACAAGCTGTTTACAAACTGTTATTTATTATTACAGGACAGGACAGGACATTATAACAGGACGTTATTACAAGACATGATTACAGGACATGATTAAAGGACATTATTACATTACATTATCACAGGACATTATTACAGGACATGATTACAGGACATTATTACAGGACATTATCACAGGACATTATTATAGGACATAATCACAGGATATTATTACAAGACATTATTACAGGACCTTATTGCAAGAGATCAATTTCTCACAGCGCCATCCAGCCCCAAACTAAGCATAGCTTGTTACATGGGAACTAGATTACGGATATAATACTTATTTACTTACTTTTTTTTTGTAAATACATACATACTATATGATACACCACCCAAACACAGAACAAACATCTATAGTCACCATCACAGTTCGTCCTGGGTGGGAATCCAATCCACAACCTACAGCGCAGAAGGCAGAGTTACTACCAACTGAGCTATGAGGCTTATTAGAGTTTGCTTTCTCTACTCTACGTTTTTTCTTTGTTTTGTTTGTTTGATGTCCTATATCATACAAATAAAATAAGTTATTTTATTTTATTTAAATAAATAGGACCTAGGATTCAAAGGTCTCAAAACTTCTTCACAAACAGATACCTATATTTAAAAATAACTTTTTACCGATGCGCAATCTCTGCAACTTTAAAATTTCATTTTTTTTTTTTATGAATGGTTGAATTCATAATATAAATTTAAGTAAAAATTCATTTATATTCCTTGTACTGAATAGAGTGGGTGCTGCTCTATTTAATTAACATTTGAATTATCATACTAAAAGAAGTAAAAAGCATTTTATTTTATATAAAAAATATATTCGCACATATATGTTATGTAACTAACTTACATAACATATATGTGCGAAAATAATTGTATTCATAGAAGGTAGGTACCTAATAAATTGAATATGTATTGATCAAAATTTGTGAATTTTGAGAGGTTGTCGTAATATGTTATGTACTTGTAATGCGGAGAGAACATAGTCACACAACTAAAATAGTGTTAGGTATTGAATGTGGACGGACGTAGGAGTAAGAAGAGCCGAGGAAGAGATGTATGGGTTGTGTGAGAGAAGATATGTATGTGAGAGGAGTGGATGATGTGTTCAGGGGAGAGTGGAAGGAGAATGCTGACTCTGCAGCGAATGAGTGAGTTGTAAGGGGGGAGGGAGAAGAAAGTTAACTCTTAATGTGGAAATGCCCAACAAAGGAGTAGCGAAAAAAAATCTAATGTTTGCTGTCCGTGTGACTTTGAGTTTATCTAAAGCATGTTTTAAACACATTCAAACAAAACGTTTCACCGCAAACAAAAACTAAATACAACAGCAATTATTTACTCTGTCACAGTCCACTAGGACTCCAGCAGTCTCTATCAAGAAATACGAGTGTGGTACCTTGGAACAGTTAGATAAATCGGGATCGGACAACCCTAGCGGGCGACCGCCGGGAAATACCGGTTCTAACCAGAAATGTCCGATGGAAACTGGCTCCGGACCGGCCGCTAATAGAAATGCCTAATGCGAGGTGTGGCCCTACCACGCGTTTCTGTAAACTGTTCTCGCCACTCGCTCACTCGAATGAACAGTTTCATCGTCTCCACTCGTTAGATGCTGATCCGAGCCTGAGAAGGTGATGAATACGTACCATATGTGCGTATTTCTCAACAGTTATTATAAGCAGTTAGTAGGTACCTAAATAGAAGGGTCTGACTGGGGTCAAAGTTCCAAATAAAAAAAACATGTTTACATCAATTTTATCTAGGGCGTTACAACGCCCTAGATAATATGATGGATATGATGGACTAAATAAAATGGGGAGCACAAAGTGTAGTGTACTACACTTTGTGCTCCCCATGGGGAGGGGATCAAACCCGCGACTTCTGAATCTGAAATCTGTGGATTGAACCACAAGACCACAGAGGCGGTAAAATTAATGTGATATACTGATGTAAGTAAGGACCAAAATAAAAAATTGGCAGCCTCACTACATAATAAGTAATTCACTTCTTACAGCGCCATCTAGTCCCAAACTAAGCAAAACTTACAATTTGGAAACTATATTATGGATATAATACTAATATACCTCTAACATTTATATCAGAATAACCCTGGTTGTACTACAAAGACTATTATATATATTTCTGACTTATTTTTATTTTTTATTTTATCTTATAAGAAAGCATAGATATATGCAAATTTGTCTTGTCACTAAAGCCAATCAGTGTTACTTCACCATATTTTTCTGAAAACGACTGTAGTTATAACATATGATATAACACAGTAACTCATAGTGTGGCCACTGTAAGACTGATTAGTTCTGTGTTGATGAATTTGGGAATTTGCTTCGATTGTTCGCGTGTGGACATTTTGAATTAACCTAATCGACCGCACTGCGAACATATGCGAGAGATTTTTGTACTGGCATGTCACGAGTGATGTGTGGTATCCGGGTTATAGTCAAATAACACCAGATTCTTCTATTCAGATGACGACTAAGAATTGGAATCAGCCTGCGTTGGTCTCCGTTACCTTACAATCCTCAATCCTTCATTAAAAGAGTAAACAGGCACATTCTGGGTAAACTGGCTCTATTGTAGACATCTTTACATAGAATAGTGTATTTATCAATGATGAGAATACGCGGCCCGTTGTCGTTATACCAGATGGCAGCTAAGTCAATGGTGATTTCTCAATACTTACAAACTGCCCAGTAAATAGTTAGGAAGCTATCAATATTTTTAAGATAGAATTTAGTATTTTCATTAAAAAAATAACTAGCCCGAGTTTTTTGCCTTTCGCCTTGTGTGCTAGTAAGATTCCAAACACGTGGTAGATTTGTCGATTAAAATGATCCTATAAAATCTGTGTTCGAGTGTTCGTTATAATGTTAATAAACAAATTAACCCATATGGATGTCGTAAGAACTGACTGAGAGATCTCACAAGAAGAAAGGCAGATGCTTCCTTCTGTGTATCATTTACACCTTTACTGCAATCACCAATACGTCTGCCAAGCGTGGTGATTGGCAAACCCCTGCAGTTTGGAGAATGTTCTATCCGACAGTGGACACTTATGGGCTAATGATATGATGTTTAGATGTATGCTGTCAAATGCAACGTTGGCAAATCTAGACATATCTAGTCACTTTACCAAAAGGGAAATGGAACAATGGAAACCGGAAAATTCAATCTGAGAAATGACTCTTAAAATCGTGGTGATTTCGGAAAATCCCTCCAGCTTTCGAGGAGGCTCTGTCCAGCGGTGGACTCTAGCTAGTAGTGGGCTTTTGATAGTTAAATGATGAAGTTTTTATAAAGGGTGACCCTGAATTGAAAGATTGATTTATTTTTAACCGCCTCAGTGGTCTAGTGGTTCAACCCACCGATTTCAGATCCACAGGTCCCGGGTTCAAACCCCAAGGGGAGCAATGTTGTGTTTCGTAGTTTGTAGTGCTAGCTACCACCATCTTACATTTTACGCTTTAAATTGTTGTGTTCCGGCATTTAGATGTAAGATAGCCAGTTCCTCAGTTAGTTGAGGATTCCGGGTCTAGGTGGAAAAAGGCCAAGCGTTTCCTCGTCGTACAATAAAAACAAATGCTTGAATGGGCTCAAAGATAGCTTCGTTATATCGGGAGGCAATTTATTAACTCCTATCCCTTAGTAGAGTCGTACAACAGAACAACATCTATTTGTATTTAAAATACATTTGATATCCGGGTCACGATATTTGCAGTTCCACATCAGATATTGCATTGTTGTGTGCGTTCGAGCGATGTATGTCTTTGTCAATATGTACGTACATTTTATGAATTGTTGTGAACAGTTCCTAGCTGAGTTATTGTGTTTACGTAACTGGAGTCCAGGTTGTGATGGGTCAGCTGATAATGATGATGTTGATACCGTATCTACTGTATCAACAGTTTGGATACATATATCTTGATACAACTCGCCTGCCAAGCATGACAATACAATGACAAAACTATTTCGGGAGAAAGCTATGATGTCTTACTTTTTGTTCCAATCATACTTCTTTATGGGAAATCTAAAATGGAGAAGAATTCTATGATTCTTAACTGAGAGAAAACTTTGTACAAAGGACTGAGATATCGGTGTTGTGCAGAAAGCATTTTTCTTTGCAGTAGAAGTAAACTGATTGATATTCTTAAATACTTCGAGCTTTATACACAGTTATACAGCACATACACATATTTAACCGCTTTGGTTCGCGCACCGGTATCAGATCTAGAGGTTTTGGCTCGTTCCCCAGCGAGGTACAATATTGTGCATGGTTTGGTTGGTGGTAGGGCTTCTTTAAGTCCGCCTGGTTAGCTTCCAACATCGTACTTAAGTCTGACGCCATAGCAAATATTATTAATGTTGTGTTATATTATTTTGAGGTAAGATTCCTGATGACGTGCGCCACCACCTTCGACCTAATATCTACTTGTTACCAGGTGAGATGAAGACCAACGCCGTCGTACAATAAAAAAAAAGTCATGAATATTACAAATGAATAAAGCAACAGCGTTATAAACTACTAGTTTTTGCTCGTAGCCTATACGCGTATTTTGCGCGTAGCTTTATATGAATAAAGCCTTGTATAAAAGGTAGCTCAGAATTCTGTCCAAAGCAATATCTGTGTAAACTTTTAGCTCAATCCGTTATATAGTTTCTGCGTGACGAAGGAACAAACATTATTGGACATTAATTTTACACAGCACCATCTAGTTCCAAACTATGCAAATCTTATAATATGGGAACTTAATTACGGATATAAAACTCTGATATTTTTTGAGTAAATACATACATATAATACTATACAACAACCAGACACAGAACGAACATTCATATTTATCAAACACATGTTTGTCCTGTTAGTTTTGTTAGTAGAGTTACTAGCAACTGAGCTATGAGGCTTGTACACATAAACGTAAATAAGTAAATACATATGCAAACAAACATATTTTTGTTTAGAAAGTTATGTGAATTGCTTAGAACGTAATCATATAAATGATATAAGGAACTTGTCACTATCAGCCTTGCATCTGTCGTAACGATAGTGCTACTGTAACTCTACAACTTCAAAATACATATTTCTATATCTATTTATCTTGATTTATGGTATGATAATGTATTCTACGTTCTATACTTGGTCTAGAGCAACATCTGTTCAAAATTTCAGCTTAATCCGTCGCGTATTTTTGGCGTGAAAACCAAACATAATATCTCAACATCAAAACAAACTTTCGCCTTTAAAATAATAAAACGATGTATAATATGAGTATGCGTACCGATGTAATAATATTCTACATGAATACCTATGTATTATGTTATATATTACATTCTCCATAAATACCTATGTAATAACATTCTACATGAATACCTATGTAATAACTTTCTCGATAAGTACCTATGTAGTAACTATCTTCATGTTGTATTTGTTTGTGTTTAGCGGGTCGGGGCCCGGGATCTATTCTAAAAGTAATAGTGGTATTCGGATCGCGTTGGACAAACGTTTGGTCAGAGGGCGCCGTTATTGTCGCCCTGGAGGCACGCCTAAATACATTCTGACGCCGCCCAAGATATAAACGGATGATCTATTCAATACTAAAAAGGCAGTTTTTTATGATCAATGAAAGTGAGTCAATGAAATAAGATTTAAAATGTAGAAATATGCTATCGATGTATTTAATACCGACTTATTCATCCAGATTCAAATTACGACTCCTACACCTTAGGAGATAAGACCTCCAAATAATAGTGGAGACACTGGCAAGCCACTGCCCACTGTCCGTTGGAACGGACTGCCCCCTGTGCAGACAGGGATTAACCGAAGAGGAATCATCTGCCCACGTAGTCCTAAAAAGCGTTGGAGTCACAGCTGGAATAAAAATATTAAAAATCAAAAATGTATTTATGTCTTAATAAGTTATATTTTTTAAACAAGGGGTGGGAATCCTTCTGATAAGTTTTGGAAAATCTGTGCTAGAAGGGGTCTCTTTCTTGAAGTCTTATCTAACAGACTTGAAATAAAATTTAATTTAATAACCAAACATTCTTATATCTAATCCATGTATTACAAATTTATAGCTAATGCAATTCCGAAAAAAAGGGTAGCTTAGTCTAAAAAATACTATGCTTGCACAACGCAAAGAAACCCTCAAGAACCCGAGAAAGAACCTAAAATCTACTGCCCAGACGACAGAGCTACACGTATTTAATAATGTCCTACTATGTTGTAAATAAACCTTTATTATGAGAATAAAGATCTTATGACTTACGACCTTGTGACTGTTTTACGGCCTATTTTGACAAGAGCCTAAAAATCTACATTTTGTTCAGTAAGTTCCGATATAAATGATCTATTACCTGAAATAAATGAAAAAAGCTTGTTCTATTGCCTTGCTCCCAAAAACGCCCCTAAACAAACATCCTTTCAGTCAGCCACCTCTTTCGTATTCAAAACGAGCGTATTGATATCGCTCCAATATTACCCACTATACATATTAATGTTTACTTGGATGTACGCGTGTGTTTCTTACGTTATTTACTGAAACAATCATCTTCTCCGCAGGGTTTGATCATATTTTTCAGACTAGCTTTAGTCCGTGGCTTGGTCGATACGTTCAGCGGTGGATACGAGACAAACAAATAAACAGACTTCTTTGAATCTAAATATACATAAACAGTCATGTAGACTAGGACTGACAATCAACACATATCCGAAAGCCAGAGGTCCTAGGGACTTGAAATTCAGGGATGCATCCCTTTTTAGGGGTGGACTAAGAATGGGTTATAAAAAACTTCAACCATAATCGTGGAAACCATAATCTGCTATTTGAATGTTCATATACCTTACGAAGCAATTAACTAAGGTATCACGTAAGGGCTCTTATTTAGGATAGCAAATCAGTATTGGTACTTAGCGAGACCCACCATTTTTACTTTGCCCACAGTAACATTTCTCACCATAGATCTCTTACCAAATATTACTACCACCTAATTGATAAAATGAGGGGAGGGGGGAGTAGGCAGAGCTACGTCCAACCAAACCAAAACACACATTACTATGTTTCTACACTATCACGTGTGGAATAACCCTAGATGACCGTAATAAATCGTGATACGGAGATATTGGATCTCTCCCCGGGGCCACAACGCTATGCATACACAATCATACTTTTATCTCGTTCCATTGTTGCCTTCGTCTCAATGATGGTTGATTTTACAATACAGCTCACCTCATGTGTCGTGCATCATGATGGTGCAGTAGCACCGGGTATCATCTGGTGCCAGAACAGAGGCGCCACCTCGCGAGGGGTGGATGAAGGAGGAGTCGCTACTTTTTCTGTTGGATTGTGACCAATGTTTGACATAGATTGTTTCGGTCGACGTTTGTTTTTGTGTGACTATTTATAATATGCCTTTGAAAGATCATTTTGTAGTATTTTATTTTTACAATTATTGGTCAACTGTCCTGTTGCCTAGAATCTTAAGATATTGATGTTTTTAGGAGACCCCACCATGCACACACCATCACATACATACACACACCATCACATACATACACACACCATCACACACATCATACACACACTTACACTTAATACTTAGTAGGTATCATACTTTTATTTCTACCTATAAAATGTAAATCCATTAATGGATGTAGGTTAATTTTATAAGTCTAATGTATTTATTTTAAGTAGTTAAAATATATTAGCAGGCACCTGACATTAACGATCGAAGTAGTATCATGTACATTTTAATCATGCGATGTACAGATAACATTTTTAATAATAAATTTATTAAAATACATTATAACACACCTTATAAATAAAACTAGATAACTTTAAAATGTTTTTACAATGGACGGTCTAATTGTTTAGAAGCGATATACGTATTAAAATATAAGTCGGCCATTGTATAGAAAGGATTTTATGGGTAAAAAAATACAAATGAATAGGAGTCTAGCTAAATTTACTTTTTTTTATTTTATTTGTGAGACGCTACCTGCGTCGACACCCAGCGCCATCTCATCTGCCTGGGACATCAGTTAGGGCTGGTGCGGCGGCTGATTCGGCCGAGGATCACAAAAGGCGCAAATATAGTGGTCTCGACAGAGCTTACCTATTTGAGCCTTTTGGGGTCGAGACCTTGGAGTCCGTGGGGAGCTGGAGCCGGATAAAAAATGGTTCAAGTAACATTTACTACAAATAAACACAATATTTATATGACATACATATGTTTTTCGAATAAATTCTCGAGCAGTAACATGATAAATAAAGCATAAAAAGATATAGAAAACAGCAAAAACTGATAGATAATAATATAACTTAGGTACCTAATACATCTACTGTAGCTATTATGTACATCCTTTGGAAGGCTGCGCATTCAACGGTGTTAAGACTTAGTGCAGGTGCCTTCATTATTTCCAGTGAGACATTTATTATTGAATATCATCACGTCATTTCATTCTTTAAAATATGTAAAATGTGTTTATCATACTTTTAAAGATTTCATAACTGAATCTTTTAGAAGTATGATATACACATATTTTTTTTGAAGTATAAATATGGAGTATGGAATATTATTATATAGTTTTGTCGTATGACATACATAAACTTATTTTAGAAGTATGAAATACATATTATAATAGCTTTTAGTTGTATCTACTTTTACTCGTTTGTAACGGTCCTTTGGCCATTTGTAACGGTCCTTAAGTAATCTGACTGATTCCTTTGTACATAGTTAGTTTAATTGTATTTTTTTTTGAATAAAGATGACTTTTAGATGTATAAAATACAAATAGTTAATATCTTGAAGTCGTATGAAATACATATATATCTTTTATCTGCAGCATTATCTCTAAATATTTGGTCCGACTTCAGATATATCGCCGTCACGTCCGGTTTTTATGTAGTTCCGGTCAGGCTGTAGCGGAACCGTAAATACGGAGTGTCTCTGTTTATGTCTACTCTACCTTTATTGGGAATGGCGGCCGAGTTTAATCTTATTTTTTTGGGTCAGCCTGTACCCTATAAAGTTAGGAGTATCGGATTCAAGGGTATACGAAAATTATTTCTTGAATTTACGAATCCACCAAGATATATTTACGTTTGATTACTGCAGGTGTTGATCTGATCGCATTGTTAATGAGAAGTACTCAGACACGCTGGTTCCTATCTTTTGATGTAATCCCTTAAAGATATGCCCTTCATCATCAGTACTGATAAGGAATGTAACTCCTTGCCTTTAGCAGTAAATTCTTGGAGTCTTGAAGTCCAGTGTGAATATGTACCATTTAGACAAGCGTGCTCCATCTCAGGCTATATCGCCACTTGGTTTGAGAAATAAGATGGACATCGCGCGGTATCAATAAAAAAAAACAAGTTGCTACGAACTAAGCTACGAATCTCTACGTCGTAGTGATTCGCTACGAATCTCTACGTCGTAGCGTTTCACTACGAACCTCTACGACGTAGCGTTTCGCTACGAACCTCTACGTCGTAGCAATTTTTAACAGCTTCTGTGGTCTAGATGGTTCAACCCACCAATTTCAGATCTAATTATTTATTTATTTATTAAACACAATACACTTTACAACCAATTAAAAATACAACTAAAAAAAATAAAACTAAGGTACAAATCTAGATTGTAAGGTAAAAAACATGTGCTTACAACTAAGTAGATACATTTGGTAACGAACGGAGACTAAAAAAAAAATGTGAACAAAAACATGACAACAATTAACATAACAGAGTTCTACTTGTTGACAAATTAGGAATTGGTATACAAAATAGATTTTAATTGTTTACTGAATTGGCTTAAGTTGCGAACAAAGATGTCAATTTGACTAAATTATTTCAGTAAATCATTGTACTGGCGTAACATTCTAGTTAAAAGATCCAGAGTTCTCGGGTTTGATTTCCAGGGGGAGTACAATATAGTGCTTGGTTTGGTTTGTGGTAGGACTTTATTAAAGTCCGCATGGGTAGCTACCACCATCTTAACTCAACCTGTCGCCATAACAACAATTAAAAAAAACATTTTTTGGAATTTAGCGGTAAGATAGCCAGTTCCTCAAGTTTTTGAGGATTCAGGGTGAAGTGCGCCTCAACCTTCAGCCTTTTCTTAACTTTTAACTAGGTGAGATGAAGGTCAAGAGCTTACCGTCGTACAATAAAAAAAAAATTGCTTCGCTGGCTAGAAAATTGCGCCGCAGCAATTTCCGTGATGAAATTTGCATTAAATGCATACGTACGTGAATATCTGAAATCAATTATCATCGAAGTTATATTGGTTCGGTAATGCCAAAAACTTATTAGACTAGATTATAGTATTTTGTAATTCCTTCATATTTCACGTGTGTGCCGAAATAGTAATAATAGCGAGATACTGGTAGGTAGGTAGTAGCGCAGCGCCGCCCGCCCTCGTAAAAGATAAGCACGTATCTGCAATATTGTCGCGGGTACGTGCCGCCGTAACTCCTCTTCTAGGTCATGTTTGGCTTTCTAAGTAGTGCTGATCCGATAAATGTAGCCTGTTTCAATGTTCCTACTGTCACGTGGTAGGTCACGTGAGACGATTTGCTTTGTGTGGTTTTGTGTGAGAAAAAATACTTGCGAAATTTCTATCTTTTGTAACGACTAAATCAGTATTCTTCGACTGTGATACTTTAGAACATGAATATATAGAATACGAAGACCTAGTAGCACCGCCCGCCCATACAAGTGTAGATTGACGTTCAGATTGAATTTGCAGAGATATTTTGTGTCTGTGGTGTGCTACAAATCCCAATAACATGAGTTTTCCTACAAACGCTATTTTCCAAATGTTTTGATTTAAAGATTATCCTAATCCTAATAAACTTGGAATTGTATTCTGAATCGGGTGTGCTGTGTATTTCTAAATGAATTACATATTGCGTTTGTTTTTTTTGTACGTCGGCAAAGCGTTTCGAAATCCTCTCAGCTGGTTTCAAGTTATAAGTATGGTCTACTGTGCATTTGTCGTTTTGGGTTCGATTTACACCCAAAACAAGACTTTGTGATGAATATATGTTTGTTTTGTCTTTGGATCAGTATCTATTTGTATATACATTCTTATCATGCATGTAAATCTGTGTATCCTATGTATATAATGAATACTGGTAAAGAATGGAATTCTTTGCCTTCGTCTGTTTTTCCGCACGAGTACAATCTTGGAGTCTTCAAGTCCAGAGTAAATAGGTTCCTTTTAGGCTTGCTCGCTCCATCTCAGGCCACATCGCCACTTGTTTTACATATAAGCTGGTGGTCTAAACGCTTGACTATTGTCAATAAAAAAAAAACAAACACAAATAATAATTGTTAATATCCTTCTCGTAACGTAGTTTCTATGGTAGCTTTGGATGCTTTGCAGTCAATACCATGACATATAATACTTCATGTAGTACCATGTAAAACAAGCATTATTGAATTTTAATTCGTTTCTAGGGCTAGTTTTATTACTTCAGAGTGATCAACAAAGTTTAAATAGTTTTGAACTTAAACTGCTACCAAAACACGAAAAAGTTTCGACATGGTATCTTCATCATTATACTTATATCAACACAGACTCGGGCAACAAATCACTCAGAACATCAGGATTCATGTATCCTGCGGTAGGTTTTCGGGGAGCTATGATGATGACGGAGATAATTTCATAGTTTCGTAGTTACCGCAGTGCAGTAAGGCTGTATTTTTCCTAAGTTTACTGGTAAAACTCCCGTTTATCCTAGCCAGTGAAATGGCTACGTACTAGGTAATGTGTTTTTCTTGTTACGTACCTGAAATGTTTCTCAAAAATCTCCATTTCCCCGGAAGCATAAATAAAGAGAACAAGACCGGCCGTAAACTCGAGGCGCTGAGAGGCCAAATAAACAATTTAAACTCCTTCACTGACCGCGGCTCCTTACGTCATACGATGCGATACCTGGCTCTTGCGATATCGGCGGTAGTTGGTAGTCGTGGTTTTCCAAACCAACTCTTCTAACTCTTTAAACCAACCCTTCTAACTCTTTAAACCAACCCCTTCTAACTCTTTAAACCAACACTTTTATTTTTTTTAAACCAACCCTTCTAACTCTTTAAACCAACCATTCTACCTCTTTAAACCAACCTTTCTAACTCGGCTACAAAAGTCGTTAAAGTCGACTTAGGGATCTCACTGGAAGACGGACAGCAGCTATGTTTTGGAAATTATATAAAATACCTAATTATCGTTTATTGTGATCGCTAAACGCCTGCCAGGTTGGTAATTAAATCAAAACCTTCCAGTTTTCGGGAAGGCTCTATCCAACAGTAGACTTGAATGCGCTTTATGTGTGATGTGAGCTATAGTTGCATTAAGTGCAACTTTTATACAATACAAAACCTATCTAGAACTGTGTAGCCGATTGGGTGTTGGCGTAATCCGGTATGTCTTATGGACATCCGCTAAACTGTCACGTATTGAATACTGGCTACTTACAAATGTAGACTCCGCTAGTGATCATAGTGTTCAGAAGTGCATCGAAGAGGATAAAGTCGTGAGTTCGTTACTTTTTTCTTTACTACAAAATCTACATGAAAGTAAACCCCATTCACAACACGGCAGCCATTATAAATACAGGGCATGGACTTATTAATGTTACAATTGTTATTTTAATGATGTAATTTAGTAAAATATTGATAACTTTGAAGATTGTCGTCTCCATAACAATGCTGAAAGTGACGTGACAAACGTTGGTTCGATTCAATCCAACGTTTAACGTGGGCCCCGATTCTACCAAACCAATGGCTTCACTATGACAATGCTATCGTTGCAGAATGGCCATTCAAATATTGGTATTTTATATATATTTGGCGGGCGGTAATAGTGGCAATTTTGTAATGTTACCATTGTCACAGTGCAGTGGTTGGTTTCATAGAATCTTGGCCTGAGAGGTTGCGAGGTTTGAGCAAGTATCATATAGCTACCTGCTACATCGTGTCGTTTGCACTGAAGCCTCTCGATGCCTCAGACATTCGTTCGACAATTACAGATCGTTACAGAAGATACAATGTTCGTTGGATCCAATTAACTATGTATAGATGTAAAGTACACCATCTATTGGGTGCCATTTTATTCGTGTTTTTGTGCCGATTCCGTTTCAACGTAGACTGTTGGTTTTACCACCTCTGTGGTCTAGTCGTTCGCTCTCCGGTGTTCGATCCAAAGGTCCCGGGTTTGATCCCCAAGGGGAGTACAATATTGTGCTTTTCTAAAGTCCGCCTGGCTAGCTACCACGATCTTACATAATTCTTTCGCCATAACAACAATTCTAAAATTGTTGAGGTAATATAGCCAGTTACTCGGTTGGTTCAGGAATTCGGGTGAAGCGCGGTTCCACCTTCGGCCTTATCATAGCTGGAAAATCAGGTGAGGTGATGTCCAAGGAGCATCCCGTCGTACATTCAAAGAAATAAGAGGTTTTTGTTGTCCGCCCCGGGTACACCCGGACAACAAAACGACATTGATAATAGCCCTCTCCTCCAGCTGTTGGTGGCGTAACATTCGACAATGGGCTTTAAATGATGCTAGTTACCACCCTTCTGTCAACTTTAGTGAATAAAGCATTGTAGGCTTTGACTTTGACTGGCTTAAAAATAAATATTTTGATCGTTTTATTGAAAGTGGGTCAGATCTTGACCTTACAACTTCCCAGAAGTGTCGAGTAACTCTCATCTCGAAGACATTAGGGTCATGACACAGCAGCATTATGATAAGCATTTACTCGTTTAGACAAAAAATCTAACTTTTGAATCCGATATCTAAATTTGGGGCTAAATGGTGCTATGTGAAATAATTGATCTAATTTACCTATATAATTAATATTATTATTATGAATCTATATACGATGGAAGGTGAGTCAAAGTATTTGCAGCGCATAAATATTTTTCAACATTCCTACAGATTCACAGGAGTAAAGCCTGAAGCTTTGCTTCAGTATTTTGACAAACTAATCTGGGGACTAACCACAACGTCTTATAGCATTCTCGTTTTGATCTCACATTACTTTTGTCTCGTTTTTTCTACACTGGACAGATAGTGATAAAAGTAAAGTTATATCGAAACATGACTGCTTTAAGAGGTCGTATTACCCCTCCCCTGATCTCAAATGAACCTTACTTCACCGAACTATTTATTAGTCAGTCGCTAAATCAATTCTCCTAAACCTTAAATACTAATCCGTTTCCGATTGAACTTTTCTCATTAAACAGTCCATCAACAACGCTTATAAAAGTTCCACAGGTAAAGCAAATCCTGCTAAGCCGAGTTTGATGGAGTTATGCGGTTCGGTTGTTGACTACGTGAGGCAGTGTCGCGTCACGTAGATTTTCACGTTATAGTTCTAATACTTTGCTCGGCTTTGGAAATGACGTAGTTACAAACAGAATGACATACCTGCTGCTTTTAAAGTAGGACAAGCAGGTATTACCGATTCCTTTAATTTATATATACAACCTACTTTAGGTGGTGAGCAGTTCTGGGACAGCTTTGGTGAAATCATACATTACCTGTATCAAAATAACGGTACGCCAAGATATACGCAGCAGTATCAGCAGATATAGCAGATACAGCAGAGACCAAGTGTACCAAGACAATGAGGAATAACGAAGACAATCACTGGACCAGTGATTGTCTTCTTCTTCTTTTTCTTCTCTAACAGCTATTAATGTCAACTGCTGGACAGAATCTCATCCAAGATTTCAGAGTTTTGTCATAACCGCCTCTTTGGACTAGTGGTTCGTCTACTGGTGTTACATTCAGAGGTCCCGGGTTCGGTCCCCAGGGAGAGTCCGCCTGGCTAGCTACCACGATCTTACCTAGTCTTTTGCCATAAAAAGAAATCATTTTTTTTGCATTCTGGCATTTTGAGGAAGGATAATCGATTTTGCAGATTGTTGAGGATTCCAGGTGAAGTGCGCTTCCATCTTCGGCTATATACCTGGAACCAGCTGAGATGAAGGCCAAGCGCTTCCTTGTCAAAATCAGATGAGAGGGTTCAAAAAACACTTAATTCTATAAAATTGGGGTAGTTGTGATGTACCACCTCGTTGCTCTACCCTGGACAACGAAATAGCTGGTTTCTCCTACCACTTACTCCTGAATGACCACAACACTGGTGATAGGACCTGTAAAGGCCCACCTGGAAAGCGACCGTCACTGCGAGGGAGAACCAGCCTTCTGGAGAAGCCAGAAGAAGATAAGAACCTAGAACTAGATAAGACTAGGTCAGAACTAACCCATCAGTATAATACGAGTATACAAAAGTAAGCTGCTGTCTAGTCAATATTTTATAATTAGTAATGTATGTTTGCAACCTCCTTGATTGTATCGGAACCAAGTAACTAACACTTGTCGGCCATAACTGTCACGCGACAACGTGCCAGTGATTCGCTGTACCTACACACACAGACACCAGCACACACACACACACACACACGGAATCGTTCGCCACTCGAACACAATCCCAGATTGACTGGAACTACTTACACGGCCCCTACAATTGTTATAATTTAGGAGTAGTAGAGAACCTTGTGTAAGGGCTCGTCCAGGGAAGTACATTGATGTGTTCCAATTTGAAGGGAAAATTTGTTGCCGGTGAAATTATAGGTTCGCGAGGCTTAACACCTTTATGCTTTAAGTTGACGGGCGCAATGCATTGCCGAGTTGGCTATGTTCTTTGTGGATTTGATTTTCTAGATTTTTCTTGTGATTGTCTTTACAAATCATTTAATCATGTAACAGAAATTCATCGTATCAATTAATCAAAAGATCATCTAAACTAAAATATCTGTTAAATATTATTATTGTGAACCCAGTCTATCGTAACCACCAGAGCCAGAAAATTGGCGGCATTACTTACTTTTTAATAGGTTCATTATAAAAGTAAGTCTCAGTAATGATTACCGGTGAAATGTATGAAAACGTTTTGTAAAGTGAAACTCACTTTGTATTAGAACTGGTGGAGCATTCGAGTTTCGATGGTGAGACAATTCGGAGTAATCTGAACATGTCGAAGTTTTTGGTCAGTCTGGATTATTGGCGCCCGCACAACACGGCATTCCCTTTGTAATGCTCCCGCAACTCAAATCAAACTTTATCTTTGGGCGATAGGGTACATTGTTGCGAGGCAATTTCGTAAGAATGTAGCATTACAAATAGAAATACAGACCTTGTTGCAGGCGCTTAGAGTTTAAAATGGAGCGGCGATTCAAAGGATTTGTTGCTGAGTAAGATACTTAGTCCGGTTTTCACCTGTAGGTGCTTTCGACAACGAAATAAGTTAAAAGCGCTACTTTTTTGTTCAAAATGAAATAGAATTTCTCATGAATTTACTATTTTAAAACCTATATTTTCACGTTTGTACGTTCTGGGATACAAATTGAGGGTAAATATTTTAGAGGTGCGGCCAAAAATTTGTCTAACACATGAGACTTATCACTTCTTTTTTGTTGCAGGTAAATGAATAACTAGCTACGTTACAGCAAGTGTGTATACACAAATCAGGTAATCATCATGACTGCCAGGTACGTACATTCAGAGACAGTGTAATATATCTAATGGCTCCTAGAATTAGTCAAACTACCATTCTAAACTAAAAGTTACTCTTAAGTTACCTGTTTTATTTTTTTCGTTTAATTATAATAATTGACTGTACATTTAACAACCAAACATAATTTTTTCAAGAAAATTCGTGATAATATTATCAAATATTTGTAACCTCCTCGGTGGTCTTGTGGTTCGCCCACCAGTATCGACCGAGAGGCCCCAGAATTGCCCCCAGGGGGTGGGGGGGTTGACTATTAGTGCCTAGTTTGTTGGTTGTTTAAAGTCCGTCGCTGCTTCTTATTTAAGTGTAACGCCGTAATAACAATTCGAATTGTTGTGTTCCGGCTTTAGGGGTAAGATAGCCAGCTCCTCAGTCTAAGTAGGGTGAAATGCGCTTCCTCCTACGGCCTGCTCATAGTTGACATCAGGTAAGATGAGGGCCAAGGGCATCACCGTTGCATAAAAAAAATAAGATAATATGAATCGCATCGAAAACGAAAAATGATTGATTTTTCGTTTTCGATGCGTTAACCAATATTAAAGATGATAAAACTCTGCTCGGCTATCTTCCTTATCACGAAAGCTTTAATTTAAATTAAAAATGTTCCTCTCTCGGTATAATTCCAAATATCTAACCAAGATGCCCAATTTAAAATATCTCCGAAAAATTTCGGCAGAATTCTTAAAATTTAATTCTGAGACGCTGTTATCACGGAACTGATAAGAGCCTTAATTAAGTTCGGGACTTTTATTAAATCCCGCGGAACCCCGTTATTTACTTTTCAATGAGTTACGAGTTTAATTTAACATCTGAAGTAAATTATTTTGAGAAATTTGGTAATGCTAACACCCTCTACAGTAGATATTTTAATGATTCTAAAGGGTTGTTGGATAATTAGATAATTTACAAATATAATAATGTATATGTATCTATCCATGTTTATCCACCACATAAACGCCGCACGAGTATCACTACTGTCGTTATCGTTCTGAGCCACTTTCAATTGAAGTGGGTGAACCAGTCCTATTGTGAGAGAAGATATGCGTTTTAAATAATTGACCCACATCTTGTTCACACATACATACATAATATGAATATCCAAAACACATACGCAAGTACATCAATATGCTAAGAATGACGTCACAAAATTACATCTACCCTCATTTAACCAACTTTAATCGCGACCATAAAGGAAAACGTGACTACGAAAACAATGTTACACACAAATTTCTCACTCAATTACGTACCTTATCTCCACGCAATAAGATCTAAACGACCGCATAAGTTAACTTTGGTAAATACAATAGCGAACTTGCATAACCAGCGTCAGTTGACCTCTCTACCTTGTTCTCTAGTGTAAGTTTCAATAGCAATATGAGATTTATATGTGGTGTCGCAGTTCAGATTGGCTTGGCCGGGTGATGCGGGGTAGATTGATATAGGCAATAATAAAATGACTTTTATACAATACACGTTATATTAGTTCGGAAATGCGTACCGGGAGGTAGGGATGTACTCTGTGGGAGCTTATTATAGCAGTATCGTTTTACTGTGCGAGATAATACGAACTTGCACCGTCATTCTGTAGAAAGTCTCGTCTCTTATATCACATTAGTTCGACTCTTCTGCTAGGGTATGAACCTAAACTTAAATACCTACCTGCTTCATTGATAACTAATTTGTTTAACCTGTTATTTATTCATAACTCCCATTTATAAAAAGGGTCCTAAGAGTAAAGTCGAAAACTATAGGCCAATATCTAAGCTATGCTTGTTTGCTAAGGTCCTGGAAAAAAATGTTTACACACAGCTATACTCCGCACTCAAATATTTCATTATTTCAACACGGCTTCTTGAGAGGTAGGTCTACAACATCGAATCTTCTGCTTTGCACTGAGTTCTTGTCGCGTTCTATATCTGAACCCTCGCAAGTGGACATTATTTATACAGATTATTCCAAGTGCTTTGATTGAATTGATCATTCAGTTCTGCTTGAAAAGCTTTTGCGGATTGATATTAGGGGTAATCTGTTTAGATGGTTCTCATCCTATGTCCGCAACCGGTGTCAGACTGTAGTTTTAGGTGGTTGCTCTTCGTGTTCTATGAACGTTCCTTCGGGTGTTCCCCAAGGATCCTTATTGGGTCCACTTCTTTTCTACATTTTTGTAAATGACATTTCTTCTTGCTTTATTTACTCTAAAATACTGTTGTACGCTGACGAAATGAAAATCCTATACCAAATAAAATCTTTTTCGCACGCTCACTACCTACAAGAAAATCTCAAATGGGTTTCAAAATTATTGTATACTTAACAAATTAGATCCTAATGTCGCCAAATGCTTTGTGTGCTCCTTAACTCGTAAATCTACATAACTAACATACAATTGCACATTTTACAGTTCACCACTTACTAGAGTTAATACTATAAGAGATTATATTAGGGGTGACATTTGACAGCAATCTGTTATTCGACGATCATATTGACACTATAGTCAAAAAAGCGTCACGAGCATTAGGCTTTGTTCTTAGAATATCGTCGGAATTTACAAGTATAAAAACGTTCAAAATTCTTTATTGCACTTACGTGCGCAGTCATCTAGAATACGCCTGAATATGGAATCCCAGTTATGACGTTTATTCCTCACGTTTAGAGTCCATACAAAAGAGGTTTTTGCGTTACATTCAATACCTAGCACATACATTCTTACCTAACTATGATGCGAGATGTCGCAAGTTTCACTTCCTTCCGCTGTCCGAACGAAGGGAAATGGCCGATTTGACTTATCTTTTAAACATAGCAAACGGCACTGTAGATTGCCCAGAGCTTCTTGAGCTAATAGGTATGCGTGCTACTAGGACTGCATTGAGGAACCCTAATACTCTTTTTTTCCAATTTTTAGGACTAATTATAGGCAAAATTCATATTTGTTGAGAGCTGATAGCTCGTTTAATTCATTGGCTGAGGGTAATTTAGATATTGATCTATTCAATACAAAAACAAGTAAGCTTAAACGCTTACTTAGTGATAAATACTTTAACGCATAAGATTAGAGGCCTATCTTTGTTGTGTGTGTGTTTTTTGTGTATGTGCATACTTTAATTAATTGTTTTTATTTTCATTAGTAAAATTTATTCTTTTATATATGTCGTCTACTGTCTGTTTATTTATTACCAATTCACTTCATTTATCTATATGTGGAAATTTTTAATTAGCCTTCTTGCATGTGGCATCTATGGCTACATACACTATTTAATTTACTACTATGTATGTTTAGCTGTAAGTTTTCTTAAAATATATAGAATAAAATTATAAAGTAATTTGTCACTTAAAGTTAACATAGGTTCTTATTTTTTTGTGCGTAACCCAATATATTTTTCAAAAATAAAAAAAAGGGAATTAACTCCTTGTAACATCAGCTGTTTGCCATTGAAAGTCCAATCCAAATCAGATCATCCATTTTGAAGTCTATAGGGAATATACACATATACACACATCAACTTTTATACAGGTATATTAAATACTATGAAGGTGGCAAACAGACATACGGACCATCAGATCATAGGCGGTTACCATCACCTCATGAAAAATATTAGATTAGGCCGTCAATGTCTCGCTACACGGCAAAAACCAATTTAAAAAAAATCATGAATATCTTTTTGTGAAATAACATATAAAGAAAAGGATCTGCGAAAGAAATATTTTTAAGAATACGTCCCTAAAACTCGGTCAATTTAAAATGTATTGCTTTTTGTTTTTATTTCGGAATGAAAGTTCGTAAAGTGCTCACCCACTTTTCTTTGTTTTATTTAATGAATAGGAAAACAATATTGACTGATTTAATTCTACCTAAGAAGAAAATAAAAGCCAATCCAAAAATGTTAATCAAAACAATGGGTGGTTATATTAATCATCGTGAACGTTGAATTGGAATCTTTTAGTATTTTAAAGAAAGTACGTCTTTGACAATGTTTATTGTCAATATGTTTATTTATATATGAGTTCAAAACCTAACTACAATGTTATCATAAAACTCACATTTTCTGTGAGTTTTATGATTCTCTTGCTTGAAACTTTCCTGAGCAAAACACGCTTTCAAATAAATCAAATTCCAAATTATCGAATTGGACCGCACCTCCGTACAATAAGATAACTGACAATAACTCAGGGTAGGGATTTGCATACGGAGTTTTGGTAAGTATGGGTTGATTTATGCCCCGTCTACTCTCGAGTGCGGCCCAAGTGTAGGCGACAGTGACTTGCAAACGAGTGATGACTTTTGAGTTTTACTTAATGGGATATAAAATTGAGGAGAAAGTTCAAGCTTGCCCTATATTCAGTGCTAAGTACGGCTATTATCCCTAAAATGTAATGTATCTATCCTTCTTCCACGTTGGTATATCTCAGTATAATCTGATATACTGAGATATACCTACTATGAACTTGTACATTAATGAAGGGTTTTCTCATTGTGTATGTTTTTCAGTACCTTGCGAGCTTAACTAACCGAAACATTATTCTTAAAAAGTGGGTACTTTAAGAGAACTTCGTCGTTCAGCGTTGCTATTGGCAGTACATAAATAGCTTTACGCCAAAAACCCTCTTTAGTTATCAAGACAGATTTTTCAATAGGACTCTGCCCTAATAGTGTAATAGCTATTTAACAAGAGTTATACTATTTCAACAAACTTGAAAACCTTATTTTATAGTATCTAGCAGATTACCTTTTGAGGTTAAACCAAATCAATAGTAAAAATTTACTATTCTATGGCTACCGACATCACACTTTTAAGACTCATGTCCAACATTGAACGAACCGATAAAGGTAGTAGAGTTTGTGACTTGGACCAATCCCGGACTGTGACGGGCGTTTTAGCAGAATCAAAGAACATTTTTTTATTTTTTCGATCCAACCCCACTTTGCCCCCCTGTCCTCTATCCTAGATTTATGTTACTTTCAATAATTGGTTTCAAGAATTTTCATCTCTTGCCAAGAAGTTTTAAGTAAAATAACTTGCGTTTATATCGCGAAACATGCCGAGCTTGGAATAATTTCTGAGGAAGAGCTAGATTATCCAAGTTGGTGGCGCGCCACTGCCCACTCGGATAATTAATCCTGGTTGCTCATAAATGTTTTTTTTTTCTTGGAGGCTTGGGAAAACACGTGCTCTACGATGGGGTGAGCCAGAGCTAGGATATACTTATAAACTCTTAAATCGAAGGTAATATGATTTTAACTGCCTCTGTAGTCAGTGGTTCGCCTACCGCTGTCAGATCTAGAGGTCCCGGGTTCGATCCCCAGGGGAGTACTATGCTTGGTTTGTTTGGTGGCAAGGCTTTGTGTTTAAGTCCGCCTTCTACCGCATTCTACACACCTAGTTACCATTTGCAAGCTTTGCTTATTAGATTGGGGCAAGCCAGCGCTGTATTATATGTCCAGTAATATTTATTTATTATAACTTAGTGATCCGCCTCTGTGATCGAGTGCTTAAACCCATTTCAGATCCAGAGGTCCCGGGTTCGATCCCCAGCAGGAGTAATATTGTGTTTAAGTCCGCCTGGCTAGCTACCACCATCTTACCCAATTATCTCATTATAACAACAATTCTTTTAAATTGTTGTTTTCTGGCATTCAGAAGTAAGATAGCCAGTTCCTCAATTTATTGAGAATTCCGGGTGAATTCCGCTTCAATCTTCAGCCATAACCTAACTTGAAAATCAGATTAGATGAAGTCCAAGCACCTTCCCGGGGTACAATACAAAAAACAAAGATTTTCTTACGTGAATCATTGTTATTATAAAGTCTAAAAAATTGTTGTGGTCTCACAGATTCCCCAGATTTATATACAGTTACAATTACTTCAACATGCAAAACTATTTAAAGTTATAAGTATTGAAATTACCTGAGCAAATGTAAAGCTGTCTATTTTATTCGTTCTTGAAAGTTTAGTGCGCTTTGACACGCACACTCGGCAAAAAGGTATTGACATCATAGAAAGGAAACCAACACGTATCGACTTAGTACCACTTTTTTTTTATTTTATTGTACTACGGGGACGCGCTTGGCCTTCATCTCACCTGGTTACAAGTTGAGATAAGCCGAAGGTGGGGGCGCTCTTCACCCGGAATCCTCAACAGACTGAAGAACTGGTTATCCTACCTCTAAATTCCGGAACACATTTTTTTTTTGAATTGTTGTTATGGCGACAGAATTAGATAAGATGGTGGTAGCTAGCCAGGCAGACTTAAACATAATATTGCTCCCCTGGGGATCGAACCCGGGACCTCTGGATCTGAAATCGGTGGGTTGAGCCACTAGACCACAGAAACGGACCACTAAGTAATATAAAATAAATATTACAGGACATATAATACAGCGTTGTCTTGTTCCAATCTAATAAGCAAAGCTTGCAAATGGGAACAAGATGGGTAGAATACTTTAGTATTTATTTTTATGAGTATGTAGATACTTATGACACAATTTAACGCCCAAACATGTCTATTATGACCTGATATTTTTTTTCGTCATATTTATAGTATCAAAATTGTTTATTTCTGGTGATCTACAAATAATTATTGTATGTTAATTATTGTATGATCTATAAATAATTATTGTATGTATGTATCAGATATTGTATCTTTCAGCAGTTTTGTAGGTCGAGGCAGTCAGCTTGTTCTTTTACATTTTCAAGTTAAATGAAAGAGCGCAAGTATATTTTAATCTATTTAAATCGTTGAAAGCAAGAAAATGCTTCAAGGCGACATTTTTTCTTGAAAAAAAAAACATAATTTACATTTTTCCCGCGCAATTGGATAAAAGCACTCCTAACCCGAGGGCAAAAGTAAGAAATCAGGTTATAATTTATTCAGAAGCCGCCATTGTCGCTTACGAGTGGGAAAACGTAAAATTGTGAGTTATAGCGCTGTGCGCGTAGGTGGGCGATATGGGTCCCACCGCACCTATGTTATCATTATGAGAGTAACAGAAGAAAAGTAACCTGTATACCTACCTATCTACTTTATTGTATATATTTATTTCTTTTCTCTGCTCCGTTTTGCTCAGATTATATACAAAAGCCGCTCTGAGTACAAAGTATAGAGTACAGGAACTAGCAGTTTCCAAACAACCAGCCAAGCGTAAACATGAGTACTTTAAATGTTACTAATCTTTGATGAAATCCCTCCATCTCCTTTCCACCACCGGCCTAGCAGACGTACTACAACCCGTACCTTGTAAATGTTCCATTGCCGAACACAAATCGTTTCGCCTCTACCTTTATCATGAATACTGGTTAGGAATGGAACTCCTTGCCCTCGTCTGTTTCCTGCTCGAGTATAATCTTGGAGTCTTCAAGTCCAGAGTGAACAGGTTCCTTTTAGACAAGCGTGCTCCATCTCAGGCCACTTCGCCACTTGTTTTTCAAATAAGGTGGTGGTCAAACGTTTTGCTATCACCAAAAAAAAACTTTTTTTTTTGTACGAGAGAAGCGCTAGGCCTTTATCTCACCTGGTTTCAAGTTATAGATAAGGCCGAAGGTGGAGGCGCACTTTACCCGGAATCCTCAGCAAACCAAAAAACTGGCTATCTTACCTCTAAATTTACACAACGATTCTATAATTGCTGTTATGGTAACATAGGAACCCATAAAAAAAAGCGTATGAAATGAAATTCGGAGGTGTCTTTAAATAATGCTGCTGCCTGTGATGTGATTTATGAGTAGCGAAGACCAAATTGCGATCTTCTGCCAAAATAGGGTAAATAGTATCGGTCCACATTGCCTTGTTTAGGATACGCCTCTGGGGGAAGTTCATGTCCTGAAGATATCATGTCCTGGCTTAGATAATAATAATGAAAAATGTTATCTCTGAAGATTTCATTAGTTCTGGGTTGACACACAATGGCTTCAACTTTAGCAAGATTTTATCCTTCCGAGTCAAATTTGCATACATTTCGTTTAGCAAAATAGGCTAAAAGCCACACTAGGTTTATCTTGAATACTAGATTCTTAAGAGCCGAGTGTTCTGGCCAAAACAAAGGAAAATGTAGCCAAAGTGTTTTTATATTCAAATTGCAATGTTTTGTAGGAAAGTTCATGGCTGCTGGTTTTTTGAGAATTTGTTGAAACATGAAAAAAAAAAAGTTAACTTATAAAATTATAAAACCTAGTTATATTTAGTATCGGCCTTCAACTTGTTTTTGTGAAAGACAGGGAGGTGCTTTCGCCTAAGTTTTGATTAATTATTTATTTATTTTATTTTATTTTTACAATTTTTGGAAAACTTACAAATAGGTTTGTACAATAGATTATTGAATAACTATGCAACCAAATGTTACATAATAGGAAGGTCAAATTAAAGTTTCCAAGGATAACAAAAATAAATTATATACGAACATAAACAGATAAGTTAGACAATAGTTTTAAAACAGCAAACAAGAAAAGAAGTTAAGTGCCCAATTTAGCCAACATTTAAGTAAGATACGATGATAAGGCCGAAGGTGCAGGCGCAATTCACCCGGAATCCTCAACAAACAGAAGAACTGGCTATACCTCTAAATGCCGGAACACAACAATTTCAGAATTGTTGTTTTACGACAGAGTGGGCGACAGAATTAAATAAGATGGTGGTATCTAGATACCACGTCCAAACGGACTTAAACAAAGTCTAACCAAAGTCAAAGTAACACAGTTTTATTCAGTAAGAATTTTTTAGGATCACTTTGAATCGTCAAATCGACACCTCTACGGAATCGCGACCAGCACATAAGGAGAGAGGCAAGAACCTTACCACCAACCACAAATAGGTAGTAGAGGTATTTCGAAAATAGCACCAATCTATCCTTTTCACACCTATCGACATGTGGGATTGGTGCTCAGTTTGAACCTTTATAAAGTTAAAGCTGTAATCACCACGCTTGGCAGGTGGTTATACGCACCTGGTGGATATTCTTATAACGAGACTTATAACGAACACACATTATAATGCTGAAACTTGGAATCAGCTTCTAGTATCCCTGTGTGACCCTAATGGCTTCAACAAGAAACTTATTAGGCACCTCAATGGTAAGCTAACTCCATCGTAAACCCAATTTTCGACTGTGGAATTTTTACCTGTGCAAGTTTCACATGTGCAAGTTTCATTTGTGCAAGTTTCATCTGTGCAAGTTTCACCTGTGCAAATTTATCTGTGCCTGTTTCAAGATCTAGATATCATCCCACCTGGTTGGCATTTAATATCTTCTTCTTCAAAATCAAGTCCATGTTATTAGAGTTTGAAGTCCAGACCGGCCGTTACCAGAGGTCATGCATCAACAGCACGTTAGTGTCCATTGTTTGACACTTGGTTGTTTTGACAGAGCCTACTCAAAACTTTGACCTGAGACTTGGACTTTGACATAATCACCACGCTTGGCAGGCGAATTGGTAATCGCAATAATACATAGAAGGAAGCAGCATCTGCAGCTTTTATTCTAGTGCCTTAGTCGGCTTTTACGACATCCATGGGCTTAGTTGGAGGGGTCGATTCTAAAGTCGCGACCGCCACAGCCTGTCAACCCTCCTTGATATCAAGATACCTCTGAACATCAAGATTAAGAGATAAATGTATAAATTCTACAAGATATTCTACATTACGCCACCTAGCCTCAAACTAAGAAATGAAAATATAAATATCAACACTATTTTTATAAATGCATACCTACTAATTTAGTTAGGTGTGTGTAATCATCGTGAATGATTGTCAATCAAAGCCCAGCCCAAACCAGAAGAGACTTGGAAGGCTTCAGGTAGTGTAGTGTAGTTATGTGTAGTGTAGTTATGTGTAGTGTAGTTATGTGTAGTGTAGTTATGTGTAGTGTAGTTATGTGTAGTGTAGTTATGTGTAGTGTAGTTATGTGTAGTGTAGTTATGTGTAGTGTAGTTATGTGTAGTGTAGTGCAGGAGCACTCAGAAAGGATTTTAGGACATTCAAATGTTATGTGGGAAACAAAGTGTCGGACGTTTACTGGTGATACAAAAAAACACCCATTCCCGGAACCAAACCCAAAACCTACAGCGCAGAAGTCAGAGCTACCAACTGAGCTGTGAGGAACTGGCCTGAGCTCAGGTGACACATAATGAATGCTGCTGACATCCAGGGGACGGAAAGGCCTCGCCCTCCCCCGGGCGCCGCGGCTTTAACATATCCCCGAGATAATCCACAAAACTCCTCAAGCCTGGGAATAATATAATTTCCTCAATAAATCAGGTCCAACTGTCACTGAACTAATGACCGTTTATTAAAACTCGCCCGCACGCAAAAAGCGCAAAAAATGACAAGCACGAGTCGGACGTATTGCAGGATAGGGTTCATACGGTTCAATTCAAGTTGTGAGGAAAAGAGTCGATTGCGATGCAAATGATTAGCCGTGACGGCCTCCGCAATTAATCTCAATGTATCCTTCATCGTTGTAAGATAATTTAATAAATAAATATTAGAGGACATTAATTTCAAACAGCGCCATCTATAGTCCCAAACAAAGTAAAGCTTGTAATATGGGAACTGGATTACGGAAATAATTCTAAACTACTTTTCCACTACCTACTTATCATATAATGCAATACCCAAATACATTATTACTTTAGTACACCAACATATACATATATTATTTTCAATAAGTACTAGATATAACAATTAATTGTAGTGAATTGACCTTCAGCTTATTTGCTAGCAAGTCAAAAAAAGCAGTCGCATAATAAATCATCCCCTAAAAAATATATGCTTGTTATTAATGTTTATATTAATGAATATAAAAAGGTACTAATCTGAAAGCCAGCCAACATTGTTACAACGGCTAAAATATCTCGTCTATAGCCTGTCAAAGGTTTTAACAACAATTTTGAATTTTCCGTGCGGAACCCTAATTCCCTGAATATTGTATCTCCCCCACGATGTGACAAGCCGGCGGTGTCGACGTGGTCGGTAATTTTTAAGGATTTCCTTCATTTTCGAGACGCCTTATCAAGTGGGGGTGGGGAGAGGGATTAACCTACCGCGGCTCCCAAATAAGCGGGGTTATGCTTCTCATTGCATATTTTGGGTCATCTAAGCGCAAAGTGAGGTGTTCCACGAAGATAACAGTTCTGGGAGCGTTTAAGTTCAATCCGAAACGGTGCAACGCATTTATTAACGTGAAATTCACTGTGATGAACAATATTATAGTAAGTAAGCTTAAAATTTTCAAGCGCCAATATCTAACAGGCATGTTTTATATATGTTTGTTTTGTTTTTTATATGTAATAATTTGTATATGTTTATTTTATCTAATTAGGTTTATTTAGTTAGTGAGTACCTATGCATTGTGAATATTGTGCTATAGGTATATATTATATAACTATAATTTAATGACCAATTTTGTCATTTAGTTTCTTATCTCAGTTATTTGTACCCACTGTATCAATTGCTCATTTTCTTGAATCTGGAAGAGATCTCTTGTTAGTGTTAGGATCGCCTTTGCCTTGCTCAATTTATTAATATCGCTTTTATTGTTTTATTATTTTACTGTGTTTGGAACAAAGAATAAAAGCCGATATGTTTTTTTTTATCGATGATATCGGGCGTTTTATCGTTAGTTGTCTCATCACATTAGTATTATTAACAAATCGAAGCTGACTGAAAAACTGTTTTCTTCAGGGAAGCTTTCTTTTCTAGTTAAGGGGTGCACTAAGATATGTGTTCAGGGAATTCTCACGGGATGACGGGAGCAAGCTTAAAATCCCGGGTGTTTCATTAACGAGCAAATATTTACCCTCCGACCCTCACAAGTACTATCCCTTAAAATCAGAACCCTCCTCAGTTTCAAAGTCGGCTAAGCGCAAGCCTCTCAGCAGAGTAAATAGCTCTATCTCCGGATTACCTCCCTAAGAATTACGCGTGTGTCTGCAGTCCTTCAGTTTTTTCCCGCGTTTTTGCGGATTTTTCGGCAAATACGCGGTTTTTTAAGCAAATGTGTATTTAGTGAGGAAACGGTTCCCTATCTGGGTCCTTACTTAATAAAAAATAAAAAACTTACACGATTAGTCATACATTTTACATTACAAAGTTTTTTTTTCGCTATGGTATACTACGGCTAAAACAAACTAAAAAAGATACAGATATGATCGGTAGCTGTACTAGTATAATAGGTATCTTATTCTTATATTATAGGTTATAGAAGAATTATATTTTGAATACGAAATATTTTAACCTTAATAGAAACCCTCTCACGTGGTATGTTTAGGTCTTGATTTTTAAAGTAGAAGGCTTGTGTTTGACTAACTAAAGATATTCTAGTGCAATAAATAATAAAAGTAGGTACTAGCTTATTTTGAATTGAGTAACCGCAACCGCAACCGCCTTTGTGGTTTAGTGGTGCGCCTACCGGTGTCAGATCCGGAAGTTCCGGGTTCGATCCCTAGGGGAGTACAATATTGTGCTTGGTTTGGTGGCAGGGCTTTGTAAAAGTCCATTTGGCTAGCTGCCACCATCTTACCTAAATCTGTCGCCATAGCATACATTTTAAATGGTTGTGTTCCGGCATTTAGAGGTAAGATGGCCAGTTCCTTTGTCTGTTGAGGATTCCGGATAAAGTGCGCCTCCATCTTCGGCTCATCGTTACTACTAACCAGGTGAGATGAAGGCCAAGCGCTTCCCCGTCGTAATAAAAATACGTGCTTTTTCCTCAAAAATGAAAAGAAAAAGCTTGAAGGGATTATGGTCACGAATCATGGCTAGGGTCACATTCCCTCAAACAAATGTGGCTCCACTAAGCCGCCAGGTCTTCGTCGAGAAATTCGGATTAAGCTCGTTTTTGTTGAGCTTAAAGTGCGAAGGTTTAGTTAAGATGATCAGCAAACAGTTTTTAGGGCGGAGAGCCCCTGGAATGGATTACTTACATTAGCTCAGTGATTATAGTCCGCAGGTCATTCAAAGGTTAACGTTATTTATAAGGCTTGATATAAACGTGTTCCCGGGCAATCGTTACAGTTGCCATCGTCTGCTCATGGGCAAGGTCTAGGCAAGCCTTGACGTCAAGACAGATTTCTACTTAGTTTAGTTTTTTGACTTGTCAATTATTGTCAATTATATTCAACAAGCCTCATAGCTCAGTTGGATAGTAGCTCTGCCTTCTGCTGTAGGGTGTGGGTTCGATTCCCACCCAGCACAATCGTTTATGTGATAAATATGATGTTTGTTTTGTATGTATAGTATGTATTTACAAAAAAAAAATCTAGTTCCCTTGTTACAAGCTATGCTCGGTTTGAGGCTGATTTGGCGCTGTGTGAAATCAATGTCCTGTAAATATTTATTTATAGTTATACAGTTAGATTTTTATAGGCTGACTTTTATTCGTCAATCTTTCGATTTTGATACCCGCTCGGTCAGATACCTGTTCAGAATCGCGACCAGCATTCAGGGAGAAGGCAAGAACCGCTAGTTATTTAAAGCCTGCCTGGCAAACTTCCACCATCTAACATAAGTCTGTGTTCAAAATTATTTTGTACAGGCATTTAATAGGAAGCCAGTTTCTCAGTCTGTTGAGGATTCTGTGTAAATCACCTTTGGCATTATTATAACTTGAAACCAGGTGAGATGAAGGTCAAGCGTTTCCTCGTCGACAATAAAAAATATTACCGCACTCTGTTTCGTTTGATCTTAATCCACTTTTCAAGCTAAATAAATAAAAGTAAGGAAGTCTCCTATAAAAGGAGTCGGTAAAGTCGCCGGTAGGTCACCGTATAATGCCTATTTTAGTGCGCCACTAAACCGGAGTCCACTTATTTTTAGAACAAAGGAATGTGGTACAATGTATGGAATGGCTACATTTCAAACTCCATAAACGCTTAAACAGGTTTCCTCTGACAAATTGAAGTTGAGTAAACCTAGTGGGACAAGGATGGATGTAAGGATGTTCACGACCAGCCCACTATGTCCACTAGACAGAGCCTCCTCCAAAGCTGGAGTTTGTCCATAATCACGACGCTTCGTAGGCAGTCGCTAATGGGAAGGTAATTACTCAGATGGAAGCTGCTGCCTTTTAATGGTGAGATTCTAAAGCGACCGCCACGGCAACCGTTATGCTGATGGTTGGCTTATCACATCCCGTCGTCCCGCGGGAGAGATCATAGACCTCATCATCAGCTAGCATGTCAAGAACTAACTCATCATCCATAGTAAAAAAGACCCGTGTCTCCTGCAAAATATTATGTGTACAAAGCGCATAAAGTTAAAAGTGTTTCGAAAGACTTGAGGAAAATGACATAGGCCGTAAAATTTCCAGGTTTGACATGTAGTGTACCGAAGTGCTTTCAATTGACAAATTTAACATTGTTTTGGCATACACTGTCACAAGACAGTGTATGCCTGAGCTACTTATTCTAGAGTGTAGGTAATTTTGCAATAAATTCACCTGAATATGCCAAATCTTGATACACCACGCGAACCCAAAACAATGTTAAATTTGTCAATTGAAAGCACTTCGGTACACTACATGTCAAACCTGGAATTTTTACGGCCTGTTTCATTAAATTCATATTATTATAGCCGTTTGGCTTTGTTTGATAAGTTTATATATATGTAAAAATTGAGTTGTGCTTGTCAGTGTTTCGAGAGACGTAAAGATAAAATGTTTACACATTTTTTACAATTCATATTTATCGTGCAGAACATCAATTGGATTTCTTATCTCAAACAATTTCATTTTTAGGGTACCGTATCTAACGGATGCAACGGGAGTAGGTACTATTCGTTCTCTAACAAGATACATACAAGTTCTTCCGAAATATTTTGTTATAATGTTAACTTATTGATATAACAGTGCTTACTATATACAAAAACTGGACAAGTATAAAACGTCGGACCTCAGGCACCTCCGTGAAAATACCAGCATACGTTGATTTAAAAGTGGATCGGAATCGGAACCACTTGATTTTTTTCTTTAGAACCCTCGGCATACGAGCTCGGCTCACACTTGGCCGGTTTATTTTATGCTTGTTTCAAGCAGTTTCATCGTGTATCCTATCAGTCTGTTTCATAAAACGCCGTGTCTCATGTTTTACACCAAACCATTACTTTTATTGCCTCCGCCATTTTGTGATGATCCATAAATTCACGAACGCAATATCTTCAAGTGTCATGATCATTCAAATTGAGTGTAAATATGATGTAAGGTTGTGGAATATTAAATATATACATATTATCTGATATTTCATTCTCTTTCATTTATTGTACCTCTGTAGATACGATCTCAGATATATAGTATAGCTATAAAATTGACGAAAAGGGTGGTCTTTGGGTGATAAAGATCTATTAATACAAAAATTTTATAATATTTTTTTTCGGTTAAGTTTAAATCCTAGTTGTGATTCAATTGCCTGGAATTCTTGCTTAAATATAACATTGGGCTTAAATTAATTTAGGATGTTATGATGATGATGTCACCATAACAACAATTCTTAAATTGTTGTGTTCCGGCATTCAGAGGTAAGATAGACAGTTTTCCTCAGTTGGTTAAAGATTTTCATCTCTATACGACACATTTATCATTTGATCCATTATGTACTAGTGCAGACCTTATGTTGTTACTAGATGAGTTAGCTATTTTGTTTTGTTTTATTATTTGTATCATTTTTTACACGGCAGTAACATGGTCACTGTGTTACAAAACTCCCAGGTATTTAAATATTATAAATAATTTATTGCTACCTGTTAATAAAGCTACTAATAAATTTTTATTTTATCCATAACAAGCTGAAAGTACCCGGGCTTCGCTACGGTGAAATAATAAAAACGGAATGGCTGTAGATACCTGGTATACATTCAGGGGTAAAGAACGACAGGGTTCCTAGTTTGTACACGGCCCGTCCAGGTAGGCAATTCTGAAATCTTATTTATGTCCAGATCCTAATTATACTATTTGATATAAAATAAAGAAGGAAGATAACCTCTTATTAGGTTGTTAGTAGGCATAAGTATCATTGGATTTCAAAAAACACAGTAGAAAATTATGTTCGGAAATCTCAGCGCTTTAGAGACTCGCACCTGTCTAGTGTTTTAGCAGGTCCGATTCACGGGTGCGGCATTCCTGTATGAGGTTTGGTCGACGGGCCGTTTTGTACGGACATTGCAGGCTAGAATTACCTGATTGCTTTGGAAGGCCGTCGTAGGTCCCGGGCACCTACTAAAACTGGTAATGGTAATCAAAAAGCCATGTGGCAGCTCGTAAAGTGTTTTGGATAATCAGGATTGTTTTTACCACCTCTGTGGTCTAGTGGTCCGCCCACCAGTGTCAGATCCAGAGGTCCCGGGTTCGATCCCCAAGGGGAGTACAATATTGTGCTTAGTTTGGTTGGTGGTAGGACTTTGATTAAGTTCTGCACAATATTGCACTCTTTCTGGGGATTGAACCCGGAACTTTTGGATCCTATATCTATAAATTTTCGTATAAAAAGATTTGCCTCATGTCACCCTATCAGAGGCAAATTATGAGAATATTTTTTTTCATAATAAGCATTTCAATGTGAGTATATGATACATATAATAATAATATATAATACATATATTGTCAATCGAATGAAACTAAGGATTTTTAATTTCTTGACGTTCCCCATTTCACCCTTTAGAGGAATAGTAAAGAAACATGACACGTATCTCGTTAGTCTTTGAAACACAAATAAATGCAATATTTTAACCTAATCCAATTATAAAGATTTTGGATGCATGTTTTGCCCCATTTCACCTTTTAATAGTAAGATTTTCGGTTTATTTTTATAAGCATGTAGTTATATCAACAAACGTAAACAGAATTTCCACTCTATCAGATCAGATAAAAGGACATGTCCACACAAAATAATTGCCCCATTTCTCCCCTTAGAGGAAGACTGTACCAAGTTTTTTTATTATTAGCATTTCAAAGGTTGTACAAATATACTTTACAATTTTCAAATCAATATGATCATAGATAAATATTTTGCATAAAACTGTTTTGCCCCATTTTACCCTTGAAATGTATGATTTGTCGAAATAGTTTTTTTTAAATACACATTTTAAGCAATTATTATATACAATATTTCAACTTGATTGGATCAAATATAAAGTACATATTCATACAAAAAGTTTTTCACCGTTTTACCCTTTTAGAAGAAGAATCTCCAAGTTTTTAAAATACTTAGCATTTAAAAGTTATTAGAAATACACTTACAAATTTTCAACTCAATCGAATCATAAATTAAGATTTTGCATACATACTGTTTTGCCCCATTTCACCCTATAATAGTAAGATTTTTAGAATTTTTTTTATAATACACATTTTTAAGCTAAAATCAACACACGTACAAAATTTCAACTCGATTGAATCAAATATCCCCAAACAAAAAGTTTTGCCCCGTTTCACCCTTTTTGAGAAAAAAAATCCAATTTTTTTTTCGTAGTAAGCATGTCAAAATATTTACAAATACACATTCAAAGTTTCAACTCAATCGGATCGTAAATAAAGATTTCGCATACAAACTACTTTACCCCATTTCATCCCCTTAGGGGAGGAAATTCCTAAAATCCGTTCTTAGTGAGCACCTAGATATCGTAATAAATACCCTGGCAAAATTTAAGTCCGTAGATCTTACAGTTTCGGCTCTAGCGTGATGAATACCTACCTACCTACCTACCTATAACGTCAGTGGTAAATCGATTTAATATAATAGAAGAAGATAAGGAACTAGTTTTAACAAGCAAGTTTTTTTTATTTTAAGGGCAGGGAAAACGTAGTACCCATATTAAAATTCGAGCAAATTATGTAATTACAACCTTAAGTGGCACTTGATAAAGCTCATTTTGAACCATCAATACATTTAAAGTGGCGTAACTAAATGACATAACGTTTGGGCGGGAAATAGGACATGAAACCTTTCGTGACATAAAATGTTAAATTACAGATGGCGCTGTTACGTTTAAGACGTCATTTGAATTTACAGGAGGTGCTTGTGATTGCAATCATCCTCCAACGTCCCTTTGAACTGCGTATGTCCACTGATATATTTATCATACGTGTGATTGCAGACCCAGCTACTTATCGCAGCTTTGCCCACGTTTACTATTGTCTATGTCAATATTTTTTCTTTTGGAAATAGTAACAAAGGTCAGACGCAAGCTATCTCTATTAGATTATACTTTTTAATTACACCTGGTTACAAGCTAAGATAAGGCTAAAGGTGGAGGCGCACTTCACCCGGAATCTTAAACAGTCTGAGGACCAGGCTCTCTTTTTTTATTTGTGATAGTCAAGCGTTTGAAAACCAGCTGACATGTAAAACAAGTAAATATTTGGCCTGAGATGGAGCACGTTTACCTAAAAAGAACCTATCACTCTGGACTTGTAGACTCCAAGATTGTACCTACTCGTGCGGAAAAACAGACGAAGGCAAGGAATTCCATTCCTTACCAGTATTAATGATGAAGGTAGATAGGTGGAGAAAGTAGGCGAAACGATGTGTTCGGCACAATGGAACACTTACAAGGTACAGGCTGTACCCAGCCGTACGTCTGCTAGTCCGGTGGTGGAAAGGGGATGGAGGGATTAGGTCAAAGATATCGTGCGCACACTCGCCAAGGTGGAATTTATAGAATACAGACAGCCAGACAACCCGCCGTCTTTGTTCTAGGCTCTGCAAATTGGCCTTAAGAAGCAAGTCATCACCTAAAAGCCAAGCAGCACGATCTTACCTCTAAATGCCGGAAAACAACAATTTAGAATTATCGTAAAGGCGACAGACCAGGTAAGATGGTGGTAGTTAGCCAGGCGGACATAACTAAAGTCCTGGCACCAACCAAACCAATCGCAAGATTTTACCTCCTAGGGGATCGAACTCTGGACCTCTGAATCTGATATCAGTAAGCAAACCACTAGACCACAGAGAACATTTCATTTTAATTGGACTTGTATATATCAAGCGACAAATTTCATCTGTATGGGAGAGCTGTACTACTTTCCTCAAAAAGATTCAGTTTTTTCGTGTGCATTTTTTGTCCGTTGCCATGCGCTACCATGAGCTACCATATTACCATAGACCTTATGGTATCCGCCCGACAAGACTGTATCGAGAGAATGCTATAAAACTTCCCATTCCTTCAGTAACCGGAAGCATCAGTCATAACGGAAGTCCTAAACAAAGGTTAAGGCTACCAATCCCGTTATGCAATATAAAGCCTCTTAACCCTTAAATAAAATGGGGCCGAGCATGGGGCAAGACAAAGCGTTGTACGAGCTGAGTCACGAAGATCCGTTGCAATTTCAACCTTATCTACTGACTTTTAAGTCACACGTTTGAGAAAAATATCGCTTAGAATACAATATTTGAATAGTTATTTTTATTTTGAGACGTATTTACTTTTAGATAGAGCTTAGTTCGAGTGTGAGGTCCAATTAAATCTGATATGAGAAAGTTAGGTACATTTCATATCCTAGGTTTTATCGTGTATACTTCACAGTCAGCGCCAATTTGCGAATCAAATCTGGTACATGAAGAGGAATCACTTAGAAATACGTTTTCACAGCACTTACTTATTGAACACATAAATGTCGGGATAAAATAGCCTTATACTAGCCTGCTTCAACTTTTATAACCATTTCGATTCACATAAGACGTCTGTAGAGGTAGGTACAATCACCAAACGATCTGTCGTGACTACAAAGTGACCAGTGGCGCCCCCAATCTGTCAAAGCACCTATAGGAACTATAGTTTTTATACACACATACACACACACGCACACCATATTTATTATTATACATTAGAACCATAACTATTCTGTTTTATTTTTTATTTTTCCTGTGTTTAGTTGTAACTTTGTGGTTTTATTATCACTCATTAGTATAAATCACTAAGTAAATCATATACAAATAAAACATGCACATATTTAGCCTTCTGTTTCTGACACATGCAATCTGCTTAGCTTAAAAGGAGATATCAGTCGCTATATTATTGTGAAATTTGTTTGAACTGCACATTTTTTGTATAGTACAAAACATGACGTATCCGATGACGGATGGCAGCCGTAGTCTTAACGTGTATTAAATCAAGTTGTCATACGAAGGCTGCAATAGTGATGACTTAACGTATAAACGTGCAACCTATTAAAGGCGTGATCTAAAATCACGTCCGCGCTCTAATGGGGTTGCGTTGTAAATGTTTTTTTATGTCCTCGGGCGATGGACCGAGCCTAGAGTTGGGATCATGAACTAAATATATTCGAATCATTTTTACAGAGATTAGCGACTTTTTATAAGTTATTAAGTATATTTAAAGAGCTCTATTTGACCAGTCGTGCACCAATAAACATTTCCATTTTTAAAAGTTTGTGTGCGCATTTAACTCATGCAAATGCTATGACGGTGAAGGTCACATCGTGAGGAAACCGGCATGACCCTAGGACCAACAATCCGAATGTCACGTGACACTGACTAGTACTCCGCTAAGCGGCGATGGACTTGCAACCTGTCAGGTATTGAATACTAGCTACTTGCAAACCTTGGGATTGTGATGTGCCAAACGTAGTTTAGGATGTGCCTCTGACTAGCCCCCAAGTAGGTCAAGATCTACTTAAGGTAGTGTGGCGCGGTTGAAGTGCGCTTCCCACCTTTGAATTTATCAAAACTTAAAAACCATGTGAGATGCGCTTCCCCGTAGTACAATAAAAAAAATCTCCGTTTTGTTGGTGTGTCCGCATTCTTATGGTTTTAATTCGTGGTTTATTGTTCGTGAGGAAACTAACCTAAACAGAAGCGCAGAATGTTTTTGGGGTCTGCGTGGGTTTATTTGCGTTGACCCCCACGCATGTCAGGACTACGGGACTACGTGGGCAACTGATTTATCTTAGGTTAGACACCATAGAAATCCGTCAGTTACTCCAAGCGTGTATTGGCCCGTCATTGTCCCCACTATAATTTGGAGGTCTTACTTATCTCCTGAGGTTCGATTTCAACAGAATCATTTATTTAGGTTCTAAGCAAGACAGATCTAAAATGGCTTTTGAGGTACCTACCTCATGTCCGATGTACGGTCTGTTATTGACACCAGCCTGATAATTATCCGGCTCTATCATAATAGTCGGTTTACCCCATGCTCAGTAGATGCGAATATATCCGTATCCGGCGACACAGAAACGTATCGATGAGTCATTAAGTCATTATAGTACGGCGTTACGTTAGTACCTATAGTACGGCGTTACGTTAGTACCTATAGTACGGCGTTACGTTAGTACCTATAGTACGGCATTACATCCGCCTTTTTGAAAAAAATCGTGACGTCACTATACACATTCCCTTTCGCTGTCTTATAATACAGATAGAGGTAATAACATAAGTTACATTGATTATAACAGTCATCATTATGTCAGGGGGTTGGTGATCGCAATATCGCACGAAGGATGTTGGTGTGTGGTGCACATTATGTTGGCCCAAACTCTTTTGACGTATTCTAATAGTACTTGAAGCAAAAACCTTTGGCGGAAACAAAAATATCGCTTAATATTATTAAGCCTCACACAGGCTGTCAAAATATTTTAATTTTCAATATTTATCACGACAATAATAAAATCTCTAAAGCCCCGGTCTTACAACTAAAGCATAGGCGTTATGAAAAGCCTAGGGTTTCAGGCTTTGACATTTTATAATGCAAAGGATTTTCTGATATCTGTGAGTGAGTTGGAGTTAAGTTGAGCTTTATATACTTAATTCGTATGAGTTAGTTTATCTCACCTACACCCTGTAAATTACAATGATAATTTCATAGAATTCGTGGGATAATAATTACACCTAAAAACTAACAAGAAAACTGACTTCAGTGAAAAATATTATACAATTTCGTTTACCTGGAAGACGGTTTTTCCCAATTATTTTGATGACAAATGGACGATTTCTCCAGGATTTTATCATCAGATCCTGACCTAATGACTGGGGTCCATATTTTACTTACTTATGATATAATACACCCACCTAAAAATACCCAAATCTCTTCAAGTGTGGCTGTAAAATTGGAAGAGTTCCCTCGATTTCTCTAGAATTCCATCATCAGATCCTGACTTGATGACGATGGGACCAGCTGTGAAGTATGCCCTTTCAAACAAAAAAAGTTTTTTTCAAATCAGTCGAGGCGCTCAAAGATTCCGACGAATTGAGAACCTCCTCCTTTTATTGAAGTTGGTTAAAAAAGGCTTACACGTAAGACCTGAACTCAATACGTTACTCAATTATTGCCACATGTTAGTAACATAAGATCTTAGAACTAAGCACTGCGAGCGGAAAACTTGTGGACAAAAAGAAAGAAGGACTTTGAAAATTCATTGTTAACGTGCATTGTTAGAAGTATTGTTTTTAATAAAAATAATGTGTCATATCCGTATGGAACCTTATACCTATAGTGCCAAAAAAACAAAAATATTGTATCACCAAGTCTGCAAGATGATACTGGCCACTTGTTTATTCAAAACATAAAAACAATAACGAGTAAAAAGTTTTAATAATTGTAACAGGCTGTAGTACCAATTTCAACTCACAAATTTTCCTCCTAAGTATAGTATGTACAATGTATACCTCGGAATAAATTTCTATTCCCAACTCGTATGTACTAAGGCTCTGACTACTCCGTTGTCGGTTATCGATCACTTTTTCCCTTCGAAGAACAATGCAGTATTTGTAGCAGAGGAAGACATGAAACGCTTCTGGTATATTGAAGCAAAACGCCATCGTACTATAAAAAAAAACACGCATGGTGTTTTTTAAATCGTGAAATCCGAATCTACATTGAGACAGATTCAGATTTAGTTACTAATAAAAACAATATTTTAAGTTGAATGCTTAGATGCTCCATTTTGGATGCCCTAACCGACTAAATCTATGGCTTAACAGTATCGATCCTCTAAACAATTTTTATATTTAGATTTAAATTAAATATCTGTAGCCTGATAAGTTGCGGCAAATATAACGTTTTTATATCAACAAAGTGTTTTGAAGCTAAAATTAGCCAAAAATCATCTGACGCGTATCTAGAGTTGAAGAAGAACCTATATGCAGCAAATTGCTTTGAGGTTGCACAACCTAGAAAACGAAACGTAAAGAGTCATGGCCCAACTACTTTGGTTAATTTGTACAGAACCTCATCTGTACAGACATTCAGACTGAATTCCGACGAAATTCTCAAACAATACGAAAAGACGAGGACATCTTGCGTTTCCGTAAACAACGAGATGCTTTTTACTTTTTCTTTCAAAACCTTGTCTGAATTACGAGACTTTCCGAAGATTTTTTTGTCATTTTTATTCTTAAAAATGGTAAGGAGTTTGAAATTGTTCTGCTCGTGTAAAATTAACGCGCACTTTACCATTTACCATAATGTTCAATACGTACTTACCTATTTTTATATATATTTATTATATATATAAAAATATTTTATGTATATTTATTATACAGCTGCTATGATTAATTAGACTGTATCGACAACCCCACAGTTAACTTTTTGGTTTATTTGTTATGGTGAGTTCTTGCCCTTCAGGCTCACTGCTTAGTTTTTATTTGTACATCACTATAATGCCGAAATAAAATATGTATCCATTCAACAGACAAAGTAACCGGGACGTCACTGGTCTGGTGGTTCTCCTACCGATGTCAGATCCAAAGGTCCCGGATTCGATCCCCAGGGGGAGAACAAAATTGTGCTTGGTTTGGTTGGTGTCAGGACTTTGTTTAAGTCCGGCTGGTAGGCCGTTAGGTAAGATGGTGATAGCTGGTACCACCATTTTTAATTCTAAATTGTTGTGTTTTGGCATTTAGAGGTAAGACAGTCAGTTCCTCAGACAGTTGAGGACTCCGGGTGAAGTGCGCTTCCACCTTCCCACCTTGGGCCTTATCATTACTTGTAAACTAGGTGAGTTGAAGGCCAAGCGAAACCCAGCGTACGAAAAAAAAAAACTTAATTTGAATTAAGAATTGTGCTCTTCTATTTCATACTTATGGTATTTTTAGGTTGTCACAATTAACTTGTAAGCCTACAAATAAACATGGCGTTATTCTAGCGGGTAACTTTATAATAACTTGTGTTTGTGAGAAGCAAGTTCAGAATGTCACAGAGCGATGCAGTAACATAACATTAGGAGTAGGACATAACGAGCGCCAAGTTTACACTCGCCAGTCGTAGTGGCACAGGGACCTATCTAGGTAGGAACGTTTTAGGGCAAAAGACAACCTGTTATGCCATTCGATACGTCACTAGTTGCATGCCCTAATGAGCACATTGTTAATTGGTTACATATTATTTTTGAAATAAACAATACCCCCAGAGTATATTTTATTGATATTGGATGAGTTTTATTACTATCTGACATACTTAATGCAATGCTTACTATGTATTCAAATATATTGTGTAACATTTTGAATTGGGATTGCAGACGGTTTCAATTTGTGTCAAAGCTTTTAGGAAATTTAGCTACGTAATGAAGACAAATTATGGCTTATTTACTTTCTTCAGTTTTAAATAATATTGATATAGTAGAGGAAAATTTCAAGGAGCTAAGATAGCTTGGGCAGGATTAGCTATAGCGAAATTCAAATGAAATTTTGTCATAACGTGAATTAGTCAGACTTCGTTTTAGGCACACCCTGACAAAAGGGTTCAAACTATAAGGGAAAATGCACAATACATTCCACGGTTGGCCTTGGTTATCCCCACTTGGTATTAGATTATGGGAATATCAGTCCCATCCCCGGCTGAGATCAAGATAGCATCCCCAAACAAAAACTAAAACCTAAAGTAATGTAGTAAGGCCTTAAAAACTGTTGTTGTTATGGGTTTCCAACAGTACCTACCTACTATTATAATCAACAAAACCGTAATAGGTAATATTTTGCCCTCTTTTCTTCCACCCTTAGTCCATCCCTACCCTAAATAGTAGGTAAGACTTCTGCGGCTCGTTACAAACTGTCCTGTCAGGGTAACTGATGACGCGGTCGAGAGAGACGAGTGTCGTGCTGTCTCGCTCACACTTATATTTGTGAAATATGGAGTGTTGTAGGTAGGTACTGCTCGCTAGTCTTGAATTCTGTGCTAAAGCCACCTACTATACAGGTTTTGAGGGTGGTTAAGACAACTACTATTTCTTCTTGTATTCGAGAACAAGATTGGATTATTATCTTTCGGGGCTTTTGATTGAGGCAACACGTGACCCAAGGGCTAACTCTTATTTAGGCCAGCGAATTAGCATAGCTATTCAGCGTGGCAATGCAGCCAGTGTCTTGGGCACGCTTTTTTCTGGTACTGGTCTAGACCAGTTAGGTAATCTGACTGATCCCTTTTTACATAGTTAATTAGTTTAATTGTACATTTTATTGAATAAAGATTTTACTATGGAATGGATTACATTAGAAATGAATAATATAAGAAGAAGCTTGAAAGTAGCAACAGTATATTAAAAGATAACGTGTAACAAAGATTTAGCATCTGACGTACATGGAAGGTGTATGAAGGTATGAATGTTTGTATTGTTTAGGTATCATTTACACACTGACCTAGATTCCACCCCATTTTTCAACCGCCACAGAAGCTAGTCCAGAGTTTGCTATTATGTTCAGTCGCGCACAATAGGGGGGGACATTAGCACAGCATCGCGACTGCCCTGTGTGAGAAACGCATTGTTTACAAATCTGTAATGGTCATATTTATGCTTTTGTTTGGTTTTGTGATGTATTTTTCCTTTCGAAACGATTTAATAATTACAAATACCTATAAATTGTTTTTTAACCGGCTCTGTGGTCTAGTGGTTCGTTCCCCAGGGGAGTACAATATTTTGCTTGGTTTAGTTGGTGGTATTACTTTATTTAAGTACCTAAGTACCTAGCCACCTGGCTAGATACCACCATCTTACCCAAGTCTATCGCTATAACAACAATTTGAAGGTTGTTTTCTGGTATTCAGGTGGATTCCGAGTGAAATGCGCTTCACTTCGGCCTTAACATAACTTGAAACCAGGTGAGATGAAGCCCAAGCGCTTTCATGGTACCTATACTTACACAGTATTCAAATGATCCTGTGAGAATTTCCAAAAATCCTGAAGTTTGTAACATCTTCATAAAACAGAATAACATAATGTCTCCATAATCTACGCTCACTTTCTCGTAAACATGGCTACAACTTCTTTATTGAGAGACTACATCATAACCACAGCTCACGTCACTAGCAGCTACATCAAAACATAAACAATCTACCAAAAACCCGTCTTATTGTGAAATAATTAACGTTTATAGTTAACCTTTAAGCCTCTGTGGTCTAGTAGTTCAACTCACCGATTTCAGATCCAGAGGTCCCGGGTTCGATCCTAATGGGGAGTCCGCCTGGCTAGCTGCAAACAACTTACCTAATTCTGTAGCCATAATAACAATTCTAAAATTGTTGTGTTCCGGCATTCAGAGGTCAGATAGCCAGTTCCTCAGTTTGTTGAGGATTCCGGGTGAAGTGCGCCTCCACTTTCAGCTTTATCTCAACTTGTAACGAGGTGAGCGGTAGGCCAAGTGCTAACCCGTTGTACAAAAAAAAAAAAAGAGTGCTCTAATTACACTTTATCTTAGTACACTATTTTAATCTTTCTATTCACGTAAGTGTTAGACGCTCTTTCTCGTTGCTAAATCTCATTCTATGCAAGGCCAAAAACCGAGCGTACGTCAAAGTGTGAGGCAGAACATACTCTAGGCGTATATTATGTCACCCCATATGAAAAGGTTGATATCATTTTTTTTATGTGTTCTCTTACCGTTGTCTTAATAATCGTTTTTTGTTATACGACGGAGAAGCGCTTGACCTTCATCTCTCCTGAAGTCAAGGTGAGTATAAGGCCGAAGGTGGAGGCGCACTTCCCCCGGAATCTCCAACAGACCGAAGAACTAGCTATCTTACCTCTAAATGCCGGAACACAACAATTAAGAATATCATATTGGTTAATAAATGTACCCCTTTGTCCCAGAGATGTCGTAAAAGTTTACTTATCTGTGTGCCAATTGTAATTATCTCTGCAAATCAACCATTTTAAAGATATGGGTTATATATTCTAGTTTATTTCCACCCCAATATCTCAAATACAAACCAAGTTATCGAATATCTCCCGAAAAAATAAATTAAATTAAATACATTCCACTTTTATTGGATAATCCGTTTGTGAGTTAAGACATTACAAACATTGTCTCATGCATACATACAAGTCTGGTTTCAAACAACTATAAAAAAATAACAAGCCGACATGTCTGTATTTTGCATAAAATACAAAAATACATATGATATCAATTCATACGTAAACATATGAGATGTTACGTAGGAATTGATCGCGCTTAAGTTAAGATACTCTGGTACAAACTTTGCTAACTCCAGTATGCATAAAGAGAGAATTTTTATGAAGCCTTTTAACGACATATTCAAACTCCGATACATTAACTAGACGCACATAAAAATTAAAACACTTTATATTTTCTGAAGTATAGTTATATCGTAACAAGAGCCATAACAGTGACCAACTTTGCACATGAGCCTCTTCCTAAAATCCCCTTTATTTTAGCGGGTTTAATGGCATTCATGTCGAAACAAAATAACTAGTAGTCCGCCCCGAGCTGAGATCTCGTGATGCCTGATTGAATGTGTGTGAATTTTATTAAGATATTTGATGCTCGCTATCCTCTGACCAGTTATTTGATATTAAGTCTAGCACTCAACCATTAAAACTGGACTCTAAAACCGAGGTAGAATAAAAAGTACTCGCCGTGTCGTCTGTCTGTCACACCGAACTGCTTTACTTTAGCAGTACTTAACTTTATTCAGTAAGATATTTAGGATCATTTTGAAACTTCAAATCTACCGCCTGTTCGTAATTATTGCGACCAGCACACAAGGAAAAAGGCAAGAAACTCGGGTTGGTTAGTTTTTTGATGATCCTTTCTATAATCGAGTCTCTGTACTCGATTATACAAAGGAAATTCTTAAATAATTTATATAACATTTATAAGTAACTTAAAACAAAACAGCTAAACAGCCCACCTGATGGTAAATATGGTAATGCGTAGGTCACATCCACAATGAACATAACCTACGCGGCACTGCATTGCGCCCGTCAACTTGAGGCATAAAGGTGTTCAGCTTCGCGTGGCTGTAATTTCACCAGAAACAATTCCCTTCAAACCAGATCACAGCAATGCGGCTTGGCGGCTGAAATAGGTATAGTGGTAGTACTTCCCCGGACGAGTCCTTTTACAAAGCTTACTCTTATTTTCTACGACATAACTAAATACTACGTATTAACTTTAAAGTATTACAATCTAACAGGCATTTTCCTAGCATTGTAAAATCACCACTGGTAATACAAAATCGGGCAGTTGTTCTCCTTTATAGGAGATCAAATTTGACGTTTCTAAATGATCCTAAAAAATCATAATTGACTATGATTTGATTTTGAACATGTCAAAAACAAAAACTGATTCTGCGTTCATATTTCTACAGAACCCAGAAGTGGAATACTCTTAAGGTTCTGGGTTTTGGTGGAAGCCTCCATTAAAACATGACTTAGCGCCTATTTCATCGCTTAGCCGACCAGAGATAGAACTAGTTTGACAGGTCAACGATCCTCACAGCTCGGTTGGTAGTAGCTCTGCCTTCTGCGCAGAAGGTTGTGGGTTCGATTCCCACCCAGGATAAATTTTACTGTCAACTGGTATAGCAACATCGGGCCACGCGTTCTTATCGTCGATATAGTCACTTATTTTGTAGTAGGCTCTTTTAATTAAATCATTCTTTATATACAATTTGAATTTACGAGCAGAGAGTTTGGTGGCCATTTGAGGAAGCTTATTATAGAATCGTACACAGTTTCATAAGAATGAATGATTTACTTTTCCTAAGCGATACCTAGGTATGTCAAGTTTATTTTTATTTCTAGTATTAACACTGTGTACCTTCTTTTACCAAACTCATCAATGTTCCTGTGAGCGTGCATTAGATTTTTATAAATGTATTGGGAGCTGACTGTCATAATACCAATCTCTTTAAAACGTTCTCTGAGAGGGTCACGAGTTTTCAATTTATAAATTGCTCTTTTGCAGGATAAAAATGCTTTCAATATCTGCTGCATTTTCCCATAAAAATATGCCATAGGACATAACGCTGTGAAAGTAACTAAAATAAACTAACCTCGCCGTGGTTTCATCAGTACGATGCCTTATGGTACGTACTGCGTAAGCTGCCGAGCTTAGCCGGCTAGCTAATGTATTAATATGAATACCCCATTGCCACTTTGCATCGATATTTAAACCCAAGAAAGTAGTTGCTTCCATAAAGTTAAGTATTTCCCCATTTAAGATAATATTTTGCTGACTTGAACGTTAGGCAAGGTGAATCTAATGCATTTGGTTTTTTTCTCATTTAAGAAGAGGTTATTTACCGTAAACAAATCAAGAACTCTAGCTAGAGAAGCATTTACACAATCATAATTATCTTTAGCCCTATCAACTCTAAATATTAATGAAGTATCGTCTGCAAACAATACAATATCACATAAATCCCCTACACAGGAAGGCAGATCATTGACATAGACTAGAAACAAAAAAGGCACCAAGATTGACCTTTGTGGTACACCGATGTTAGTGGATGTTCCCGAAGATTTGCTACCGTTAATGTCTGATGAATGAATGAAATGAATGTCTAATTAATGTCTTTTTGAATGCAATTCGATAGGTAGCTACGCATGAGCCTTATTGCCTGATTCTGAGTGCCATAGTGTTTTAGCTTTGAGATTAAGGTGTCATGATCTACGCAATCGAAAGCCTTAGATAAATCGCAGAATACTCCTATGGCATCCTGTTTTCCTTCCCAGGCTTTAAAAACGTACTTCAACAGCATGGCACCAGCGTCAGTGGTTGAACGACCTTTAATAAACCCAAATTGTTTTTCATGAAGTAGCCTGTTACAGTTAAAATGTGACAACAACTGGTTAAGAATAAGTTTTTCAAATATTTTACTACATGCTGGCAGAATTGAGATTGGTCGATGATTTCCTGGATCCTTTTCATTTCCAGATTTGAATAAAGGAATCAACTTGCTATATTTCATAAGATCTGGAAAGATTCCTTCGTCGATGCTTCTATTAAATATATATGCTAGACATGGTGCTATATCAAAAACAATCGTGCTTAAGATCTTTACGGACATCCCCCAGAGATCTTCAGTATTTTTAATATTTATTGTAATAACTCATCAATGTTCCTGTGCATGCATTAATTATGTAGAGATACAATGGTCTTATGCCGTGCCGGTCACGCTTAAGAATCGACCCCTTCAACTCAGCCCATGGATGTCGTAAACGCCGACTGAGGGATCTCACAAAAAGGGCAGCAGCATCTTTTTTTAGCTGGGAAAAATGCATTACGCATACCCTCCCACCAGGGGTGGGGGAGGGTTTTGTGGGACTCCCCGGTTGCCCGGTATACCTACTAAACAACCCAGCGGCACTCTCTCATCATCTGTGTGAGAGGACTGGGAAACCGACAGAGCCTTTACACCCACCCACACACCTTAACCTAATCTAAATTAAGTAATAAAGCCTATTCTCAAAATCAGCTAGGAGGCTAATTGGATAGACATGTATAGATACATATGTATATACAAAATACACATAAGAATGCTTTGTTATTGGTTGTTCAGTCACCATTCGGGGTGTTGTATTGTATGATAAGTATGTATTTACAAAAAAAAAGTATTTAAGTATTCTATCCGTAATCTCGTTCCCATATTACAAGGTATGCTTAGTTTGGGACTAGACAGCGCTGTGTGAAATTAATGTCCTGTAATATATATATATATATATATTTTTTAAGTGGCGATGGACTTCCAACATGTGTCATCTCCTCAGGGAGGACCTGGTTCCTGACAGGTTTTCTATTCGGTCCTATATTTTCCCAATGAATATAAAATCCACGATCTGAATAGTGATCTGATGTCAACTCTCAAACGTGAAACTGAGAAGTTTAATCGTAATTTTTAATAAAAAGACGAGGTTCTCAATTCGTCGGAATCTTTTTTTTATGTATGTTTTCTGATTACTCGAAGATGCTAGGACCGATTTGCGTTTTTTTTATTTGTTTGAAAGGGTATACTTTACAGGTGGTCCTAAAACCATTAGGTCAGGATCTGATAATGGGATCCTGGAGAAGTCGCGGGAACTCTTCAAATGCACACTCGAAGCGATTTCGTTGTATTACCTCAAAAGAAAGGAAATAACGGACTCCATTTAGAATAACGCGACTGTCTGTCTATCTGTCCACCTGCCATCTTTCTTCTTTCTTCTTTCTTTCTAGTTCATTATCTCTGTTTGTATGGTGTAAATGCGCCCTTCTATTAAAACCGAGGGTTGAACAATAAACGCTCTGTAAAACTTCACTCGCTCTGAATTGCTGCAATATACGCGCTTTAATGGTATGAATAACTTATTTAGAGGGTGTTTTTACAACGGATAAGCAGAGGCTGATCCAAATTCTTATAGGAAACAGACTCATGATTTTTTTTATTTTTTTTGTTTCACTCTGGTCACTACCTAATAAGGATCGTTAGGTGCAAGCTAACAAGTTCGCAAGTTAGCATTCAATTCATGACGTACAACGATAATCGCAAACCCATGACACAGGGCGTGGTTATAACAAAAAAATATTACTTTAATGAGAAATTTACAAGTATTTTTTTGTCTTAAATGATTAATACAAGCATGTTCGTTGATGTAGTTGGGGAACTAATAATTTAACATTCCTTGAAACCTCAGACGGTTGAAGTTTCTGGGTAAAGTGCACTTCCACGTTCAGTCTTATAATAACCCTAAACTAGGTGAAATTAAGGCCAAGTTCTTCCAAATAAAAAAAACCTCTACTACTTGATGATAAAAATATACCACAGTTTTATTTTTAAGTCGGAGCCGGTGCCCACCGGGATTTCAAAAATGTTGCGGGTGACCCACGGGTTGGGTCTTAATTACGAGTATGACATAGTGTTTAGGTTGGCAATGCAGCCAGTGTCTTTGGCACGTTTTTGTCTGGTACTGGTCTGGAACAGTTGAGTTACCTATAGGCCGTTTATAACGGTCCTTAGGTAGTCCGACTGCTTCCTTGAACATAGTTAGTTTAATTATAGGCCGTTCAGGTTCATATTCCAGACCAGTACCTATATTATTTGATCAATTTATTATCAAAAACATTAATATGTTTGGAATACATACTATCTCTCGTATATTAAAGTTAATTCATTTGAATATTTAACATCCCCACAGATCGATTTCATTATAAAAACGTGTCTCGCATTATTTTTAATTATCCATTTATTCTTTGAGCATGCAACTTCACTATTCAACGGCAAAATTCAATTAAAAAGCGAAGTTCCATTAAACTTTGGAGAAATCATTTCACAAAGTCAATGCTGAATGCATGTGAAACCGCAGAGTTAAATGGCATCTCGTACTCTGGAAAAGTTAGAAAATATGCACGAGTCGGTTCAAAATGCTCAGGTTCTGTACACGGAGCACATTCTGATAGCAGTAGAATAATTACCGTAGAAAAACGAGTTTATATATTTGAAGATCCTATCCAATGCTTGAGAATTATATTTACATAAGATGAAGTCATTTTCACAGTCTATTAAAGCTAACTGCATCACCATTTGCCTCCCCCAAGGAGATTCTATTTTAGTTTATTTTTATTTGACGACGGAGCTTGGCATTCATCTCATCTGATTTTTAAGAGTGCATTGGTATCTTCATTACACTCTCACCAAGCTCTGCAGAGGGTTTTATTATATGGCAATGTCGATATATGAGGTACAATTGTTTGTAATTTAGTGGCCTCTTGCGACATCGAAAGGTTGAGAGGGTGGACTGGGCTCGCATATTTTGTCTAGCCTTTTCTTTGCAATATTTGTTTTGAATACCTGTTTTCTCCCTTTGACAGGTTCCTTGAAACTGAAGATCGTTGTGATAACTACTTTTAGAGACTTCCAATAGAAACTGGGTAGCTATGGTCAAAAACCATACCTCCCAAGTTTCCATCAAAACTCCGCTAAAACGTCAGGAATACCTAGTAGAGTAAAAATGAGTTAAAAACTCGTTTCTAGTTTTAAAGTAATGTGTTTCTATCATCTGCGATTATCTACGGTGTCGATATCTACGGTACCCTAAAACAAAACGAGTTTATAATTAAAACCTGCCGCGTGTTGTGTTTGTCGTCGACAAATTAACGGTGCTCGGGCGAAAGCGATGTTTTGTTTATTGTATTTATCAGGTGAGACTATTTGCTAGATATAACACTATTATTAATACAACTGATTTACCACTCATACGGCTGGCGATGTCGGTCTGTATCGGTAATACCAACCACTTGCGTAAGTGTTTCTCTTTAATGGAAGCTGCCTGTGACCCCGGTTTTCTTGGTATATAAATTACGGATATTACGTGCAATAAAGGTACAGTAGGTACGTGTATAAAAAAAAACAATTTAGTAAATTGTCCTTTGTCCAAGTTGTGGGAAGATTTCAAATCAAACGTCTGTAACGTACCAAGGCTTGAGCAACAATCTCTTTGTGTTTGGTGTCGGCTACATCACTGAAATACACTAAAGGATTTTTTTAAACCATTAATTATTGAGGTCGTACATTAATATATTTAATATCTCAAAATGAGTTACATTTTAGTGGCGTTCAGCCATTGCTGTATAGGTCAATCGAGTGAATTTCTTTGATGTTTTCAATTTGATTAAAATATGGGACGATAAATAAATATTTGTTTAAATTTTCATTAAATTTGACATGACTTGGAATTTATTTTCTTCGATTACTTATGATTTTATTTAGTTAACAAGCTAATGTGAATTGACAGATTGAATTTCAAGTTAATCGAATGTCCATGTACTAGTAAAAATATGTTTTGTTTGTAGTTACAAGTTTTACCTCAAAATATGTTTGATAATAATATATTTTATACAACTAGGAGACGGAACAAGCAAGTAGCCCACCTGATATTGAGTGCACTCTTGCCTATAACAATGCCTTACTGCGTAGATCACATCCACAAAGAACATTGTCTACACGGCACTGCATTGCGCCCATCAACTTGAGGCATAAAGGTGTTAAGCCTCGCGTGCCTGTAATTTCATCGGCAATTACACCTTTCAAACTGGAACACATAAATGCTACTTGGCGGCTGAAATAGGTATGGTAGTACTTCCCCGGACGGGCTCTACTACTCCTTACTGCTGCTTCGTGACTCTTGGTGAGCCACAAAGCAGCCCAATGATTCCATATCCGCTGTGCTTTCTTAAAACCACATGACTTGACATGACTTTTTTCAAAATATCCAAACCATTTAAATAGTGGAAACAAAAAAGTGGATTCTTTACTAAAATAAATCAAGAGCTAGAAACATTTCACTATTTCAAATCCATTTTGACGATTTTATGCTTGTTGAGATACAAAACAGAAATGTTTACTCGGAAACTTTCTCCAGTCGAACTGAAGTCTCTCAATTAAGACCTATCTCGATTCTTCCCGTCCTCTCTAAAATCCTTGAAAATGTGGTTCATGAGCAACTGTCCTTTTTCTCTAATCGTAACTGTAGAGTTGTTGAGGCCATTTCAGTCAGGGTATTGCCCGAGCCACAGCACGGTCAGTGCTCTTAATAAAATCTCTGATGATATACGTTGGGCCATTGACCAGAAAAAGTTTACAATTTTAGTCCTTTTAGATTTCAGCAGTGCATTCAACTCGATGGACCACGATATTCTTTTGGCCATCTTTTCCTCTCTCAATATATCACCCTCAGTGACCACTTGGTTTAAGAGTCCATGTATTATGTGAAATGGCTTAGCTTCAGCGATCATATCTTCCACAATATTGTAGCATTTACTTTGAAATAAATATATGTTGTAGTTCAAGATATATGCTAGAACGCAGAACGCTTGTGTTTGGAAAACCGTGTTTGCTTTGACGAGTCCTTCTCGGATTGGTGTCACATATTTGCGGGTGTACCTCAGGGGGGTGTCCTTTCTCCACTTCTATTTTTAGTTTTTATCAACTCAATCACAAAAACTATTTCTTCTAGCTACCATCTTTATGCTCACGACTTGAAAATTTACTGCCATATCAATGCTAATCGAATATTTGAAGAGGCTTGGTCGAAAGCCTATGGTCTATTGGTTTATCCCTTGAAGTCTCAAGCTATGATAATTGGTAGTCCCTACATGCTCAGCTCCATTTATGATACTTCTCTCCCACCGGTACTTCTTGTCGATAATCTTATCATAATTAATATTTCATTTATTGCGTAATATGGGTAGGTAACAGGTGGAAGTTGCTACAGTAATAGTACACTTGGCCATACTCAGCGTACACACGCCTTTTCCAGTCAATGTTAAAAATCGGGGTATCATCTTTGATAACAGACTGTCTTATTCCTCTGACATTAATGAAATAAGTAAAGTGTTTTTCACCTTCCATTTTCTCAAGCTCATTCAGCGGTTTTTACCTTTATAAACCAAAATCATTCTTGCTCAATCACTTATTCTTCCTCTTCTGGACTATTCAGATATCTGTTTTTTAGATGCCACGGAGGAACTCACAAATTTGAGTTTGAGGCTACAAAACCTGGGCATTTGTTTTATTTTTATTTTGCGCACGTTTGACCGTGTCTCAGAGTTTAGATCTCAGCTTAAAAGGCCTCCCATTCGCCGTCGACGCGACCTCCATATTCTTTATTTCATCCCTTATAACCCAACTACTCCAGCATACCTCCGTGAGTAATTTAATTTTCTTATTCCTCGCGGTGTGCCGTGCAGGTCAATTGTCTGTCTCCGTCTTGCAACTCCTTCTCACTCTTCCACGCATCACAGTGACTAGTTCGATCACTGTACAAGCTGTGCAAGGCTGTGACCTGACCTATCATTAATATTAAATGGTCAGATAAATTATCTTCAACATCACATGTTCATGAAACATATGTTCTATTTATTTTTAATCAGCATTCTTTGTCCCACTCTTAGAATGATTTATTTTATTATAAGCAATAGTGTCCCACTGCTGGGCAATAGGCTTTTCCTCACTCCTTCCAGAGCGTCCTATCCTGAGCTAGTTGTCTAGGATACTGGTCGAGCTCATCCCGCCATCTGCGCTTTGGTCTGCCGTCTGAGAATTATAACATAAAAAAATAATGTTCTCATATTTTTGGTGTATTTGCTACTCAGCTGAGGTTGGTGTTCTCCGAACCGAATTCCCCAACAAATCCAATCCCCACGTCCCAACCCAACAATCCTAACAAGCCTCGAATGACCTCGCACAAAACACCCCTTAACAATTAAGGGGCTGTCTCTGATAGATTGATAGTCTGATTTTTCGGAGTTTATAAGAAGTAGGTGAATACTTTGTAAGCTTCCGTCATCCCGCACCCGCCCTTAATTTTCTCAATATCTATTAACTGTACAGTAAACGAGACAAAACTAGTGTGCTCTATAAAGTTGTGAGTCCACCCCCCATTTTGTCACACCCTTATAAGCTAAGTAATCTAGTTACATCTTTTTTATATACAAAAATATTTACCATACAATACAAAACCCAAATACAGAACCCAGAATTCACAGTGCAGAAGACAGAGTCACTACCAACTGAGTTGTGATACTTATTGATTGATAGCTAGCTCAATCTATGAAGGAAACGTACATCAAATTGGCACTGAAGTGAAAATCCTACGTCTGTTCCTAAGAATGTACAAAAACAGTTATTTGATATAACAAATCTCAAAATTCAAAATCGTCGTGACTGAATAACAATCGCCTGACACCGTCTCATGGAGTACTAAAGTTCCAGGTACTTCTAAACGCCTCTATGGTCTAGTAGTTCGCCTACCGGTGTCACATCCAGAGGACCCGGGTTCAATTCCCAGTGAGTACAATATTGTGAATGATTTAGTTGGTAATAGGACTATGCTTAAGTCCGCCTGACTACCACCTTCTGAGTTCCGGTATTTAGAGGTAAGATAGCCAGTTCCTCAGTTTGTTGAGGATTCCGGGTGAAGAGCGCTTCCATTTTCGGCCTTATTATAACTAGAAACCTGATGAGATGAAGGCCAAGCGCTTCCCCGTCGTACATAAAATAAAATCCCAGAGACACAAATTTCAGGATAGCTTTCTTATGAAATGTAGGGGTGCTCAAAGTGCACCTATGAGGTAATTCCTACGAGATTACGTGAACGAAGCCCCGGGAGTCTTACATATTAATCATATTCACTTCACCGGCGAATTAAATCGTAGTTCGAGTTAAATAAACGTTGCTCAAAGGAATGCAGTGACTAAATATCTCTATTGTTCTAGTTACAACTATCCCGATGGTTTAATTAAATTTCAGTTAAAGTGAATTTCACCCACGGTTATCAGCTCGTCAAACCGTTTAACAGTTCATCTAGAACTAACTAACATTCTACATAGTGGCCGGTCTATTAGATCGACAGGTCTATTAGATCGATAGGTCTATGCGCGAGCTATAGTGTTGTGTATCCGTGTACGTCAAATCAACGACTTAGCTTCGGTAGTTTTTAACCGGGACTGGATTTTATAATTTCTGAATTATTTTGAATGTGTCTGAGACAAAATATACAAGAATCGATGGTTAGGTTTTCATGATCCGAGAGACATACCAATTTCGCTTATGCTCAAGCTATAAAATAAAGCAATAGATCGATCTGTGATTTGAAATACTTTTGAAATTAGATGTAATTTTTATGGTGATAATAAAATTCATAAAAAACAGTGTTTTAGTAATTTTGACGGATTTGACATTTGTGGGCACACTGCCTTAATTGGGTTCCGTTAAGTGTTTTCCGAATTGTGTATTTTGCGGAACCCGGGGTTTGATTTAACGGATGGACATTTGATTGGGTTAATCTTTGCTTTGGAAATCTGATTCCCATTTTGGAAATTACGAGCATTTTGATTTGCGGTATTTCCTGCAGTGGAGATTGCAGGCAAATGTGACAAAAAGTCTATGATATTACGGCAGCCCGGATATATAATGAATATATTATAAAAATAGGATAATATAAAAATGAAACTATGTTGGTGGCGGCCCAAAGTACAAAGAATACGAACCTTCCCATTCACTGTAACTAATCACCTTTCAGATATTTAGGTTTATGATGTACCTACGTAGAATGTTATGTAAAACTGTATAACCCCTTCTTGGCTTTCTCCTTGTGTGTTCTACGCGATTTCGAACAGGCGGTAGATTTGACGTCAAAATGAGATAAAATACTTTGACTTTGACATTCTTCACAAACTACTTTGCTTCTCAATCTCGTTCTTATCCACACTTTTCTTCTTCCCCAGGATAACCATCGCCCACGAGCCAAACGCCACATACGCAGAGCTGGTGATCAGCTCCGTTCGAGCTGAGGACGAGGGCGTCTACCGGTGTGAGATTACGTACCTGCAAGTCGGCGAGGACTGCAACACTGTGCAGGTCACCGACTTCAATACCTACAGTAAGTGGCTTGCACCTTTTGATAGTTCTGTGCGCCTGGTACATCATGAATACAATATATATTTTAGCTATGAATACATTTGGACCAGTGTTTTACCCAGCCTAAGCATTGCAACGTCCTGCTGTGGTATATTACCACAGCAGGACGTTAGGACCTCCTCCTATCCTCGGTCACCCTCCATTTAATACAAATGAATCTATCTCACTGTTTCGGAATGTCTAGATAAGTTACAGTAGACAGCGAATGCTCCGAAACAGCAAATCACATGTGACATAATGATCTTAGTTGGCCTGAATTAGTTTGATACTGTTGACTGCGTTTCGACCACGCATCCAGAAAATAATCCATAAACTCAGCATGTACGATACTAAATCTTCTTTTGCCATTAATCACATTAAAAACTCAAATTTATTTAGAAATTTGTATGGATGTTTGTTCCTCTATTACGCCAGAACTACTGAACTGATTGAGTGGAAACTTTTTATATTGCACATATTATACGCAAAGCGTAACAACACATTATGTTGTTGTAGATTGAGAGGAAACAGGCTACTATCCATCTCTTAAATCAGTTCTCGTGTGATGAGAATAGCACGTTAATCATCGCAAAACTGATTGGTTATATTTTCCTCTTTCACGACAAAGCTATTTTTCGGGTTGAGTTGAAGTTTTTCACAGATGTTTTATAACCGCCTCTGTGGTCTAGTGGTTCAAACCACCGATTTCAGATCCAAAGGTCACGGGTGCGATCCCCAAGGGGAGTACAACATATTGTGCTTGGTTTGGTTGGTGGTAGAATTTTGTTTAAGTCCGCATGGCAGCTACCACCATCTTACCTAATTCTGTCGCCATAATAACAATTCTTGAAAAAAATTGTTGTGTTCCGGCATTCAGAGGTAAGATAGCCAGTTCCTCAGTTTGTTGAGGAATACGGGTGAAGTGCGCCTCCATCTTCGGCCTTATCTCAACATGTTACCAGATGAGATGAAGGAAAAGCGCTTCCTCGTCGTACGATAAAAAAAAATCGCCAGATTGGACAGATATTTTGGATCAAGTAACACAAGGCTCACTACGTAGGCGAAACCGCGGCCATAAGCGTGTGTCATAAACAAAGTGATACCGAAATGTAAACGAGTTTTAATAACCCTCCATAACAATACGAAACATTAAACTGAATTCTGAGGATTCCGCGAAACGGTGAAGGGAAACAGAAATACTTTAATAATATTAGTTTAGGCTTTCCGTCAGCGAGCTCGGTGTTCTACTTTTATTTAATGAATAGGCTGAGCATTTAAAATATATTTTATCATTATTTTTTTTATGTTACTTGTATAAATAAATATTCTTTAATAATGTTGGCTTTAGATAATGGTTCAATTTGTTATCAATTTCAACTTAAATTACCGTGAAATACAATTAGCTTAACAAAAATATCGTGAGTCTGTGTTGGTTTCGCATTTTTTAGGGCCAATAAAGCTAGCAATATGCATAGCATTGTTTTGCGAAAAAAAACATCATTAGATCAAATATTTTAGCGTCAAGTAATTGCTATTTATACGCTTCGCCGTATTTTGCCAAATTAAGGGTTGAGTGTGAGATAATCATGATCCTTTTACAGAAGTAAGATCAAAGCCTTGACATTACAATATTCATTACATTATACATTACTTGTACCTTCTGTTATATCGAAATGCTATGATAGCAAATTTTTTATTGTTTCGGCCCAAAAGACGTTTTAGCTTGGGTCCGAATGACCCAATAATACTTGGCGATAAAACTGAGATAAAACAGCGAATTCGTTTAGGATCGTTCAAAACAGACTCGGTCTATTTTGATTCACACTATTATTATCTTTTTTTATGGAGCAAAATCTTATTTTTATTATAATATGACCTCTTTGGTCTATTAGCTGTCAAACTGTTCTCAATGTCTGAATTAAGTGTATCTGATTGACATCAATGTTTATATGGAAATGTGACTTAACATTTATTTCCACATGTTTCGAGGTGTTTTCACTAAGTAATAAATATATAAAATACCAATTATACTTTACTTAATAAGATATAATTTAAATTATCTTCAATATTTGCATATTTGTTAGCATTTCCCATACATAATGTTTTTTGGTGAAAATAAATTTGAATTCTATAAAAAAATCTGAAACATCTTCCAGATCCGACGTAATATCCAAGCTTGGCACAAATTCACATAATTTTTATAATTCTTAATTGCCAAAAATACAATTTTATCAACAAGGTACTTACGGTTTTTATAAAAAACATAATCATTTTCCTTCAAATCCAAGATAGATTTAAACCCGCTTATTAAATTAAAGTAAATATTAACCTTTCGGGTGACTTTGAGTGTCGTTTATGGCTTAAATGATAGTCCTTTGAGGGCTCAAAGGATTATTCGTTTGAGCAACGCTGGTTTTAAGAGTTTGTCTTGATGTTTAGTGGACAATATAAACGAGCAGTGATTAGGTATCGCAACTTAGGGTAGTCCTTGTTTATTTATCTCAAATATGTGTTGATAATATTAATATCATGGTGTGGGCAGCGACTAATGGACTTACTGAGAAATACCGAAAGGCCTACCTAACTTTCTAGCCATTTTTGCTTGTTTTTATATAGAAAAGTTAACGTGTATTTTGTACCTCAACTATATGGTATAAAATTCAATTAATAATTATTGATGTCTCAGCCTTGAATATTCACACGTTAATGATGACATCTATCAATGCAATTTCTTTTATTGTACGTCGGGGAAGCGCTTGGCTTTCATTTGCCTTGGTAACAAGTTGAGATAAGACCGAAGGTGGAGGAGGACTTCACCCGGAATCCTCAACAAACTGAGAAACTGGCTATCTTACCTCTAAATGCCGGAACGCTACAATTGTTTTAAGAATTGTTATTATGCAGACAGAATTAGGTAAGATGGTGATACCTAGCCAGGCGGATTTAAACAATATCATACCACCAAGCACAATATTGCTCCCCCTGGCGATCGAACCCAGGATCTGAAATCGGTGGGATGAACCACTAGACCACAGAGGCGATTAAAGACCACAGAGGCATTTAATACAACTTGAAGTCAAACTCGTTGGGTGCTCTAATACATACGTGGTGCTCTTTATATGCAGCAAGATGCTCGCACCCAATGAGTTAACACGCCATTATACAACTAAAAAAATACTTTTAATCTCCAAAGTAAAAAGTCCATCGTTGCACGAGATTCGAACCCACGACCTCCGGAACAGAAGGCAAGCTCTAAGCAACCACTAAGCGAACTCCGCAACCTACTTGATTAAGCGTCAGATATCGCTGCACAAAACGCTCACCAAATTACAAGCTAACATTTAGCAGTGTCATTAGCGGCAGGATCAAAGGAATGCTTTGACGTAGCCGACTCGGGCGCTCGTGCGGTTAATTGTAGTGAGGCTTATTTAACAGTGGTTTAATATCGATCGGTCAGCTCCCTTCAGAACATCATCACGCCGGTTCGTATCCAGTAACCGACAGTTAAACGTGCGCTACGAAACACGAAATAATGTGACATAACAGACAATCCGATCATTCCAACTGGGAACAAACACAACTAAGACCCCCGGGATTTATTCCAGTACCTCTGGTTTGACAGCCACACCACCACTTTATGAACCACAGAGGTATTACCTTTTTTTCCCCATCATTAACAGTCTATTACATCCATAGGGTGTCTGGTAGAGATAACTTTTTAAGCGATAAGACCGCCCATTGTTACACTGTTTTGATTGTTTTCCTTGTTTGGTTTTTGTGTTATATTGTTGAAAAATCAATAATTTTCAATTAACCAATAAATCTAAATATGTGTGTTCCCTAAAACCATAACTTTATTTTAGTAACTTCTATGCGAGAAAATAAGTAAATATATTACAATTCTAATATAACAATATGTTTCTATCTAACTCTGGTTATAAATGGTTATAATGGACCCGATGACTGACAGACAACATGCTCAGATGTAATTATCTAATAACATGAAAACATAAAACTAATGAGTCAGTACAATAATATCTCTCAGACGAGGCTATATAAAGTGAGACAGACCAATTACATTTTTCTTTGAAAGATATAATTTGTACTTGATTATTTTTGCGATGCTAAAATATTTTTTATAAAACATTTAGTTTCCCACTTGTTACTAATATTGCGGACGTGATACGTCGGTTTGGTCAAGAGCCATACACAAATGGACATGAGACTCCTCCAAATCAAATCATAAAAATTGACAAGATTAGCGCTGGTTGGACATGATGATGGCATTTAGTTGATCAGAGTGTCCTGAAGATATCCTAGTCGTCTTGTACGACATCTGAGGGTGGAGTCGGGAGGCGTTTAGTGCAACTTTTAACTTTACTTTAATCAACAACCCCGTACCATAAATCAGCACAATAACGTTCATCACTTTAGCGTTATCGTGCGAAGCGCAATGCATCACACCCATTGTGCTTCCACATCCGCACTCTCAGTTTCCTGTACGAACAAAACAAGCAATGTAAAGCGAGCTAAGCGGTAATCGCGCGTGTGACTGTGATTTTTTCTCGTAAATTGTATGACATATCCTTCCGTTTACAGTTTACAGAAAAGTATATTATATTATTGTTGTATTATAATATCATCATAAGTAATAAAAAAAAACAGAATGACCGAGTATGACAGTGAAAAGGGGTGTGTGTGTGTGTGTGTGTGTGTGTATATGTGAGTGTGCATGCGTTATTTGGATAAGTAGGAGTAAGGAACATGGATGGGAAACAAGGAGCAAAGTTATTGGGATTCACGTCAGGATTGCTAAAAGTCTCTCTGGATCATCATAATCAAGGGTGAGGAGCCACTTTCTCTCTTTCTCTTTAACGCCGTAAAGTGATTAGAGATAATTCACAATGTTTGCTATCAATGCGATTTATAAAGTAAATGCATATAATATAGTAGCAGATAAACGGAAAGTTAAAATTGTTAAGACATTATTATGGTTTGATACGAAGTGAATCAGCTACAAAACAATTTTGTATTATAACATGATGAGGTAGCTCTAAAACCTGTCATGAATTTAATGATGACGAAACGATCAGATATTTCCTTTTAGTGTTGGAATAAAGTGTATTTATATAATGGGCGGATACCTGTTCTAAATGTAGAAATTCCGGTATTTTCATACATATAACAAGCTTAAAAATGACAAATATTTTGTGACAACGTTTTCGTAATACAACAAATAACATACTTCAACATTAACGCTATTTATGAAGGTATCTATCTCAGTATGGTGGGGAACATGCGGGCTAGGGGCTACAAGATTTGATAGGGCTACAGCGAAATACTAAAACATATTCTTTCTTTTTTATTATGCCTTCTGCGCTGGTTGTGGGTTTGATTCCCACCCAGGACAAACATTTGTGTAATGAATATAGTTGTTTGTTCTGTGTTTGGGTGTTGTATCATATAGTACGTATTTACAATGTATTTGAGTATTCTATCCGAAATCTAGTTCCCATATTATAAGCTATGCTTAGTTTGGGGCTAGATGGCGCTGGGTGAAATTAATATACTGTAATTTTTTTTAACATACAGCTCTGAAAAAAACTTAACCATTGAAAATAATTATTCTAACAAAAACACGAGATGCTGGCAGATGCGAAAACAAGAAGGAAAATGATCTAAGTAACTGTAAAGGCCGCCTGGTTAGCTACCATCCCCTTACTAAAGTCCGTTGCCAAGCAGTTCGCTGTCCCAATGCCTTTAAAACACAGCTTCTGGGAAAGCTTACTTAGCCTCAAAGTCAAGAGCTAACCCAATCCTATAAAAAATAGCCGCCTCTATGGTCTTGTGGTTTGCCTTCCTGTGTCAGAGGTCCCGGGTTTGATCCCTAGGGAAAGTACAGTATTATGCTTGGTATAGTTGGTGATAGGACTTTGTTTAAGTTCACCATTACAACAATTCTAAAATTGTTGTGTTCCGGCATTCAGAGGTAAGATAGCCAGTTCCTCAGTTTGTTGAGGATTCCGGGTGAAGTGCGCTTTCATCTCCGACCTAATCATAACTTGAAAATCAGGTGATACGAAGTCCAAACTGTTTCGGTAGCAAACAGTACGTTTCACAGTAGACCCCGGTCACATCCGCCATGCTGGAATATGTCACGGCAAAGTATAAGACTCGGTGTACTTGCATTATGCAAATGTTTCGTACTCATTCTGTTATACCTTATTGTTTACGTCTTATGAAGGAATATGGTTCACAATTCTAGGAAGATATGAGCTTAGCTTAGGTGAGTACCTGCCCCTGGATTCGTTACATACAAAACGTGCTTCAAGCTAAAATCCATCACTAACCATAGTGTTGGTTAGACGTGTTGAGGTGGCCAAGCGAAAATAGAAACAGAGTTACTTTCGTTGATAATGTATTTATGATTGTGCTTTTTTTTTTCACAAACGTGTAATCTTTTGACCTCAAAACTTGCACATGCAAAGATGAGGGTCAGGTCTACGATGAAGCGAGCTTATCGAGGGGGAAGGGGCAGACAGAGCACAAGACGACGCTTTATCTTTTAATGATTATTGTTATGGCGGTAAACTTAGGTAAGATGTTGGTAGCTAGGCAGGTGAACTTAAACAAAGTCCCTTTTTGGGATTATTCAACTGCTTTAGTCTAGTCATGTATTTTTCACTTTAAAAAGACACACATAATGGAGATTGTGTACAGAAATTCACACAATCTTCACAATAAAAGTACATTTACGTATAGCCCTACCGAATGTTTAAAACTAGAGTCAAAGGCAACAGCCTCGTTTGATTTTGCCTCTAACATGATATTGATTATTCAAAAACAGCCTTCTATCGGGCATTCCTTGCGCTAAAGACCTACAATTTATAGAAACAAACGAATCCCTTTCGCAGTAATGAAGGTGTGGTTCAACCTGCGTTCAATCTCCAACAGCTCGCTATTATAATATCGTTCTGTGATGTTTACAGCTCTCATCTCAGATTCATTCAATTTGTTGTCCGTTCCAAGCTGTGCTAAGTTTATTACATTTGTTGGTGTTGATAGAACCAGTGAAATGTAGACAGATCGACCACAAAAAAGAAACGGAATTGAATCTTACCTAAAATATTTTCAACTATTTAAATTATCGTTGGTTTTAATAACGTTACGCTATCAAATAAACATATTTAAAGGGTTATTTATCTATTGTGTTGAACACCGTTTATAACTTCCGACATTTCGCTGGGTTCTCTTGCTTGGATGTCCCTGGATTTAATATATATATATATATTCAGAACACATGCAGAAGTGCACTCGCATAACACAAGGAACGCACGTAAGCTTAAAAAACCTGCACATAAACTTTGTAAAACAGGTAAATGCACAAGAATAGTTGGTACAAGGATCTACAACGCTGTCCCGGAAGCTTTAACGAAGATCAATTCATTGTTTGTTCTTAAAAAGAAATTAAAACATTTATTTTTGGACATGGCACCTTATACAGTCGAGAAATTTATCCCAGCATGTATATAATGGCAGATATAAAAAAATACATTTTGTATTTTAGTAATTACATTGTAATTAACAATATTATTGTAATATTGTCTATAATTATACATACAAATTATGATCTTTTGACACGTAAATTTAGACATTTTTACCAATAAATTATCTTATCTTATCTTATCCTATCTTATTCGGTCTTATCAAGGACAACATTAGCTTTCCCAGATAGTTAAGCGTTTAACCATTAAATAAATGGATGGCATTTATGACGCTTCGATAGGAGTGAGCACGTTTTAGTAGATGGAATATAAAAGACATACCTATAACATTATTTTTTTACTTACGATGTGTCAGCCTGAATTTCGAGGCTTGCCTGGGCAAGGATGAGGCCTACGATAGATAGAGCCTTCCCAGACAATGCCTATTAACTTTATTTTAATGGTGTTAGAGTCGTAAAAGTCAATTCAATTCATTCGTGAGTAAGTGCTTATAATAATATTATTATAATCTACATTTTTACAATGTCATTTTTTTTAGATAATACAATGTCACAACAAAGAATAAGAATAGTAACAGTTCAATACGGTCGGTCGAGGAAAAATAGCATGCAGCTGATTCAAAGTGTTGAAAAAAAAAACAGTACTCATTATGAATGATTCTTGGTAATGCTTTGTCTTTATAAATGAAATATCAACCGGATGTAGACCAACTAAAGAACGGTGGGGAATAAGGTATGATCGGCAAAGTTTTTTTTTTCAAATATTATCAAAAATGGCCTGTGCAAGAGGTCTAGAAGTAGACAGCTTCTAGACCTTAAAGCTACTGGCACTCCAGTAGCTTTCAGTTCACTTCAGTTCAGCAAACTGCTGAACTGTTGCCGAGCCTATACTTTGTATAGCGCATCTCCTAACACGCCTCCACAAATACAAAGGTCATTTGTGATTGTATTTCGAGTCCAGGTGCCGATACCTCAATGTCGCAGTTGGATTCCGATTACACGGGAACTGGTTCATTTGTACAGCTCTATCGTATCTCATTATAACTGTCTGGAGGCCTGCCTATACTTGAGGGATCTTTTTCTTTAGAGACATTTTGAATTATTTATAAATAGCTTTATCTCGCGGCTTCATAAGTAAGGTAGCTTTAAAGTAGCGTATGTTATGTTCAGTGGTTCATACCTTAATATCCATTCCAAATTTCATTGAAATCCGTTCAGCCGTTAGTCGTGATAAGTTATCAAATAAACAAACAAAGACATTCGTTAAAAAAAGTTTGATTGATTATTTTGATATTCATTCCTATTTTGCAATAAATTAGATATTTATGGGATGAAAACTAGACTATATCTCTTTTCCGATGTAAGTTAATTATGGCAAGATTAAATTGAATCCCTTTTCGTAGTTTCCTCGCCAACAGCAAAATACTCTAAAACCGCAACCGGTGAAATTGCTGTCATTCAACTCGTCCGGTGAAATTACTGCGCGTTACGCAGGTACAGGGTGACGCGTAATCACCGGCCCTTTGGGTTATAGCGCCATCACGCTGCGGCTCAGGCATTTCATGCTACATTACTTGGCTAGGGATGGGACAGTGGGAGACTGGGTATCGACGTCGATGGTCTGTTTACGATGAACAAGTCAAGCGCCCAAGTTTTCGCTCTCACTATATATATAAATATTTAGCAGATCGTTGAATACCATAATTGATTGTATAGTATCCCTAATACACAAATACGTATAATAGGTGCATTTTTGGCTGTCAGCCTAACTTTTTTTGTTTGTCGAGTACAAACAAGTGGCGGCCTCTACAAATAAAATTGGCCTTTCTTTACCCGCCCAAGATTTGAAGCAGCATTCACCCATGTATTTATCACTAAATCGTGTAAAATTTCCACAATACACTTTTTAAAATGAGGTTCAAAAAGTTTATTCTGAATAAAACAAAATGCCACTTTGATGAATAAATTATATGAATGAAATTTGTTCTATACGTTATCATTATCTAATGAATGCTAATTTAATGCATTTTAGGTAGGTTTATTACTGTAAGTATAGTAATAAACATATCTAGGCACATACATACCCAGTACCATTAGGAAGTCACCACTAACATTAAGGTTTTATGGGCTGTAATGATGATTGTTGCTTATAAACGACAGTCGAACGCTTAGCAGTCACGTTATTACGTCACCCCTCCATCACCTTGCGAGACCAAACCATCGATTCGATAACTGAGTGTGCACATGACTAGTAGATCGGTCGTCCAGTGCTCATTTCACGTGGCATTACTCGAGTTGACCCGCACGATGGTCGCTCCATCACTTAAGCCGGTCTACGAGGCACAAGCGGCAGCGTCTAACTCCTTACCTTCACTGGGAATGCCATATCAGACACAGATATTTTTATTTATTTATTTAATATTTACATTGCCATTATATATTATGATGCTGCCCAGAACCATTGTTCATTTTGTCATTTCACATTGGTCAGCTTGAACTTGAAGCTGCCACAGGCCAGTACGAGGCTTATGATGTCGCAAAACTACCTAAGGGGCTAAATATTTATACATCAATAGAATCTCAAGACGGTGGCAGTACAGACGCTGAATACAGATAGTAAAAAAAAACTCATCGAAATCATCACCTGTCAACACTTAACGGATAATACACACAATCTGCGATCGCTACATTTGCACGACTCGGGTATTTGTATCCGGTTCTTACCCGCTCCAGCTCATGACTCGCGCCCACCCCCCCTTCACACCCCCCACATCGCGGTACAATCGCATAGAATGGCTGCCTCGGTGTAACGTTCCACAAAAACGGCATTTGATCTGAGAATCACTTCTCCAACGGTTTGACAGATATTGGCCTTAAACACGTGGAATTGGCACTTTGGGGTCGTTTACCACTTGGGGTCAGTTCAGCTCTGATACTAAATTATATTCTTTCCGGGCTAAGTCTGTGATACAAAATTACTATCACTTTTTAATAATATTTTTATAGCAATATTATTTCACATCATATTATCACTAAATTATGCAAACTAAAACCGGAAACGAAAACAGTTTTCATTCCTCATTTACAAACTAAATTCAAAGCTGGCACTTTGCATAATTCCGGATGTAAATACGTCATATCCGTTTCACATGTCACGACACAGAATACACTGTAGTGTGTGCGCGGGGCTTTTCGTAGCATCCGCTACGGCGTAGCACTTACAGCTACGCCGTAGAGGCTTAAAGTACATACTACTATTTAGCTGTAGTTTCGCGTTGAAAACAGTTCAATTTTTTGGTTCAATGTTCAACAGTTCAATGTCATTTCAAGGACATTTTTTGGCGAAGGCTTTGTCTAGAAGTCGACATAAAGGGGCTGTTGATGTAAGTAGAAGCAAGGGAGTTTTAGTCTGGCTCGGGGTAGGGGGGGGGGGATTATCTAACCGAATGGATTTCAATTGAATTACAAAAACTTACAATCACTTTTGACACATTTGACTCTAAACACATTGACACGTTATCTTTACGATCCTATGAGGTGCGGGTAAGGACCTTTCGAAGCCTGCCTTTACCCATACAGACCCACACAGACGGTTGACAGCCGTGTCAGGTATCTATCAAAGTCAGGTCTAAGAAGTCATTGTGTCAGTTGTGTTGCAAAAACAACCCTCTATAAATATCGCGACTAACGCGACAACATTGAGAAGCAAATACCAAAAATCTCATTGTCTTCGGCAAAGATCAAACAACTTAAAGTTTTCACTTCTTCCGGCACTCCCGGAGTGCCACTGTTAATTTTTTATCCAAGATGTGTTGGCTGCCTTCCTCAGGAAGGTACCCCTGCCTTCCTCTCTCAGGAAGGTACCCTGTTTTATGCTTAAGTTATAACAATGACTTTAAAAACAATATTCTCTTAAGGTTTTATAACGTTTTCTTCTTCTGTGAAGATCCTGGCTGCATTTATTTATGAAATGCGCCGCTGGCGGGGAGCCAGTCCGGGCGTCGCACAAACACGTATCGAAATCTATATGTATCTATATGTATACGGGATGTCTGAACGTACCTTGCCAAAAGATTTTGGTTTCCTTTTTTAAAGAACATGTGCGAAAATAAGAAAATGATTTTGAATTTTAACATTGTTTTAAAAAAATAAAACATTGTAACGACAACATATTCATAAATAAGCCTTAACATAATCTTCTTAGAAAAATGCTCTGGGGTCCCTGTTTCTTCTTAGATGTGATGAAAACGATAATGATATTTGTGAATTCAAAAATAACAAGTTTATGTATGATTAAAGCATATACTAAATACTTAAATAATACTGACATAACCAGAGACTTAGCAACGTATAAAAATTGAATAAAATATTTAATAGATTATCAAAAAAACGAACAAACCCAAGGTTCTTGTCTTTTTCCTTGTCGCGATTCCAAACAGTAGATTTGTCATATCAAAATCTTACTGAATAAATTATAATTAATTTAGATGTTCCTATGATCTGATCTATCCGATTACATTAAACCATTCGATGCTGAAAGTCGAACACCCTTTGCTAGAAGCAAACTTTATCGATGCCAGCAAAATCGGCGCAATCGGTTCCAAGCTGTATATATATTTAGACTATCGTTGGTTTGTTCGTTTGTTTGAATAAAATGGTTCATTTCAACGCTGGAATCCGAGGTCTGCAGTTTTCATTTGTTTACTGAAATTCAGAACTTCTGGGATTAGAATGGGAAAAAATGTGAATATAGCCGTTACTACAGTCGACAGTCAACAAAAATTCTCAATGGATTGCTTTATTAAATAACTGTAGATTTAAATAGCTTCATGGTAAAGTGTTGCATGTAAATCCAAATAATTTATTAAGACATGTACATGAGTTCTACATTTGTACCAAATGTCATCACATTTTAGCCCATACATGTCCACTGCTGTACATAAGCTTCCCCAATTGACGACAAAAATGGCGATCTGAGCCACCACCATCCATCGACACCCTGCGACCGCCACTATGTCATCGGTCGATCGAGTATGGGTTTTCCTACACTTCAATTCACGTTTAATTACATAGAAATGTAATTATATGCACAAAAGCAAAACTATCAATTAACGGTTTAAATATTTGGGCCGCTACAAACGGCAGCTGTTTGGTAGCTCAACTGCTAGTAATCTATATAGTTATCCTTAAAAACAATGCTGATTCACTGGCCTAAATAAGCTTGCCCTCGGGTCCCGCGTTACCATAAAATGTGTACGTTAACTTGAAACGATCAGACTGAAGTATAAGACAAGATACAGCACTGAAAGCTGTTTCTCAGTATTAATGCATTCAATATCTCTCGTCCAAAGCCCGTTCGCCGTTAACGCCGACACAAGCGAATTACGACTTGTCTGAAGCTTTTGAATGCCTTCCTATCCGAAGCTCTCAGGGAACCGGTTCTTGTGATACGATGGACCTAGGATGTTCTTGTACTTCATAGAAAAAATACCATAATTATTAATTATTCAATACGTTGTAGTATTTATGGTGCTATCCTTTCTTTGTTATTCCCACAAGTGCGTTGTGCGTTGTGTTGGCTGGGTATGTCTGTAAGTAGAAAAAATGAAGTGCATTAAAATAAAAAAAATAATCCAACGGTTTATTTATTATACCATTTATTAACAAACGCCCGGAATCGTTTCCTTACCGATAGAATATTAAATAAATAAATAAATATTACAGGACAGGTATTAATAGTGATACTGTTTGTAGTTCATGACTTTATGTCCTCTAGAAGGCGCCATATTCAAGATAATAAGACGTCACATCGCAAAGCTATAACCAATGGATGATCAAGAGGCTTTCAAAATACCTCATCTGTCAAATTGATAAGTAGGTTAGAAGGTATGAAGTTGCTCATGCTCATACTACATACATTCCGGTCAAAATCCACCTTTAAAATATAACCCTCCTTTTTTCTTCGTCATAGATGGGTAAAAATAAGTAGTTGTACTTATTTTTAGCCAACCCGTCGATCGCCGCCACAGACACTTCACACACCACAGCCTTCTTACAAATTCTATGGTAAGTGTAGGAAGACAGTCTAGCGTTGAAAAGAAGACGAAAATACACTAGATATAGATTATCAAGAGTATGTTTGTCTTTTTTTTTTTAAGTAACACTGCATAGTTTTCTTATAATTTCTTCGTTTGGCAGGTGAATTGGCGATTACTTTATTGAGAATACACAACAAAAGATAACGCTGAGCATCACACAACAGTTTAAAGTTTTTAGACAAATGCAAGCCAATATAAAAAACACTTTAATATTTTTGGACTAAACAAAAAAAATTACAGCCTAAAAGGCTGTAAAAAGAAATGATAAATTGACACTTCTCATGGATACAGCTAGGGTCACATCTGTATTAAAATGCAGTCTGCTTGCAATTATGCATCGGTCGCTTTGAAAACTTAAGTGTAGGCATCTCATTATAACGTGCACAGAGAGACAGCGCGATACGATACTGATTGTGATGACTTGACGAAATAATACGTGATTTATTATATCTAGTTAGGTTTTAGGTTATTATAACTAGTGTTTGTCCAGAGAAGGCGTTCGATAAACGTATACGCAGCGCAGACGCACTAGTATGAAGAGGCCCTCATAGATACGGGCAACCAGCGCTTAGCTGATCTGAATAACACAAAATATCATGAGTTATGTTTAAGGAAAGCTAACCCGTTTTGCATAAAACTAGGATCTTTACTTTTTATAGCCAACCTAAGATATGAAAACAGTTTTTTTTTTTCATTTGTAATGGGTGATATCTTGATCTTGAACTGACGAATAGCCACGACCTCACTTGCTGTGTTGTGACCGGCGGCGGTCACGTGCAGTTGGTGGATAGAGGCAGCTCATTATATACACGTAGGGTCAGTCTTCGATCTCAAGATTTGCCTGGGCAAGTATGAGGTCTACAGCAAGCCTCCAGAGAAAATGCGGTTGTTCTGCGGTGAGCTTAAATGGCCCGAAACGACAGTGATGAACTTACAATCTTGGCGCAAGTGTAGCACAGGGTCAACTATAGTGTTATCTAGACCCGGTGGTGTTCCGATGTTTGTGTCTGTGTGTGTGAACGCGGTCCGATCGTAAACAGGAGCGATGGTCTGCGTCGGCGGAATCATTTACATAAATAACGAGATCTGGAGGCACGATGGCGACTAACGATGTTCCCGGAGACTCCACTTACGGTTTCATCGAGTTTTATTTATTTATTGAGTACTTGACTCCGACAGGCTTCTCTTAATTATCACTCGTAACAGCTCGGACTGCGTTTCCGCTATCTCATAGGAGTTTTCCAAAAACATTCCTTAGTTAGGACTTACAACAGCGTTTGACATACAACCTTTCAGTTTCAACAAAAGAAAGTTTGAAATTACAAAGTATCTACGACCTCTGGTTTAGGCTGTGCGATGTTTGTTAGCCAGTTAGAAACACTGATCTGTATTTAATATTTAGTTATGTATGTTTTGATGCTTCAATGGAAATCAAACCCACAACCTGTATGCTTGTCTTCACCGTTAGTCGTACCTAACGATCCACGATAGAATGAGGATATAAAAAAGAGTTTCAGACAAGGTTTCGTTTGTTGCATATTTATGGATCATGGTTTAACATTTCCTAATATTTTATTCAAACCAAATAACTCGCTATGATCGCGAGAGACTGATCCCACTTAGGCAACGTGGAAATAATATGAACACATTTTTGCGAAAATATCGTGGTATCAATAAAATAGATCAATATTTATGCCATCGATATATATTTTTTACATTTCGCTGAGCAGTTTGCTTGATGCAAAATGCTTTGGTGAGGGTGAAACTTAAGAAATTCTGATTTTTAAATTTATTCATTTAAAAGTTTACAAGAACAAAAACAACAGGTTTAGGTATCTTTTTTTTTACCACAGCTCTTATAAAACATTTTTTGGGAAGAACTTTGAAGGCAGCTTCTTTCTACAGGGTATTAAAGAGAGGAGCTATGATGTGGTGACTACTCTTTTGTAGTAACGTTACATTAAGTCATTATCACAAGTGACATTCTCTACATTCGGGCTGATCATATGATCCTTTATCTCACCTGGTGTCCAGATATAGATGAAGGCTAAACGCTTCCCTAATTTTAATCTAATCTTATCATGTTGGTAGTTTATGTATTATATAGCTGCAAACTAAAGCAAAACTTGTAATACGGGCACTGGATAACGGATAAAATACTAACATACCTACTATTTTTAGTCACTACAAATTTGATTAAATTGACTTACAACACCCAAACACAGACCAAACATTTATATTCAAAACGCAAATGTTTCTGGTTGGGAATCGAATCCACAACCTACGGCGCTGAAGACCAACGATGAGTTGCAGAGATTGATAAGATACAACATAGCTTAGTGTCACTATATCCAAAATTAAAACGAATGTAGGCCTGTACCTACATTCGGGCAATAGGCTCGGCCCTCCAAGTTGGTCTTGCCTACTTTCAAAACTACACTTTTTCTTATGAACAGCCAATTAATGTTTACTCAATTTGCTGGACAGACACTTTACACGCTTGGCAAGCGGTTGAGTGGTTAACATAAAATATCGACAAAAAAATGCACATTTCAATTGATTGTATGCATCCTATCTGATATGGGGTTCATGTTATTGTCTGGAGTGACTCGGTATGTGAACTTAAATATTGATTTCCCCTGGTCCCCTGGTAGATAATCCTCGACGGCGGACGCAGCGGTCGCACTGAGCACACCATAACTTAGTTCTCGGCATCGACACTAAGATCTGTATCTTCTGAATAAATCCCGCGGTCGCAGCCAAGTGTCGATATTTTACGAAATTTCGATAAACAGGCCCCGCACATTAGTCGATCGTGGCGATAGGCCAACTCGATAACACTTGCGATTTATCGGCACAACACTAGTGGGTCTCGGGATTTATCGATACAACAGCGGTAGTGTTGAGAGATTTGCAATTTATCGATATGAAAGTCAGATTTTGAATTTGCTGTTTGTGTTACAGTTGTTGCCGATTATTGTTTAATTGAGAGACTGCACGCGTCGGGTAGATGATGAACCATGAACTTTACATCACATCAACAACAACATTCAATTAAATTGTATTTAACTCGTTAGGTGCAGGAAAACACTCTCGTTGTAAAACAACAAGTTATTTAAAAAAAAACTTGTAGTTGACTGGTAAGTTTGAACTCAACACAAGAATACTTATCAAACAGCCCATGAATATCCACTGTTGGACAGAATATTCTCCAACACAAGTGGATTTTATAATTACCATCGTAATCGATAGGTGGACTAGTAATCGTAGTAATGGTGTTAGGATTTACATAGAAGAAAGCCTCCCCTTAGCGCAGCTTCGTCCTAAGTCTAATCTGAGATATAAACTGCAATCTCCCGGCCCAACCGTCTTGAATGAAGGGAACAGATTCATATTTCAGATCCAGAGGTCCCGGGTTCGATCCCCAGGGGAGCAATATTGTGCTCGGTTTGGTTGGTGGTATGATTTTGTTTAAGTCCGCCTGGCTAGCTACCACCGTCTTACCTAATTTTGTCGCCATAGTAATAATTCTTAAATTGTTGTGTTCCGGCATTTAGAGGTAATGCCAGTTCCTCAGTTTGTTGAAGATTCCGGGTGAAGTGCGCTTTCACCTTCGGCCTTATCATAGCTTGATAATCAGGTGAGATTATGCCCAAGCCCATCCCCGTCGTACAAAAAAGAATCAAAATTAAATAATCTTGTCCAATACTTAGAGGCTGTTGATCGTAACACCAAAGACATACATTTTCTATCGGAATGTCTAAAAAAACTATAAAGGATATCACTAGGATCTCGTTACTGCTTGTTTTCACATAAATGTTGTGTCGGTGTTCCGAGAAATACAATTGTATCGATATATTTTTGGAATTGTATTGTTACAATTCTAGTGCTTTAAGATTTCGTAGCGCTGATATAAAACGGATGTGTGCTTGAACTGGTTTCTATGACTGCAGTGGTGCGGTTCTATCTCTAAATGTTATTCTGCATAAACTACTAAATAAATATAAAATATATCAATCAGGGACATAAATTGTTTACGAGGTATTCTTAGTTTGAATAGCTCCAAACTTAGAAAAGCTATTAATGGGAACTAGATTACGAATAGAATACTTACGAAATTAAGACGGGCCTTTGCCTACCCCCTAGTAGGTGATCCTCGTAAAATCCGCGCTCTAATCAGAGGTGAATCCTCAAAGGAGAATAAGATCGTATGGTCGAGTCTGTTACACAGCTTTTTACTTAAATACTTTTTTTGTAGATATGATGATACCAAACACAGAACAAAAATCAATATTCATCACAAATGTTTGTCTCGGGTGGGAATCAAACCCACAACCACAAGCTGTGAGGTGCTAAAACGAAGTTCAGTTATCAGTTACGGCACTCATGGTGTTTGGTTAAATAGGTCTCCTCAGGTTTCGAAAGTTTAACTTGCCAAAATGTTGTATTCCAATGTTTTGATGTATTCAACATTGTTAGAATTTTAGCAAATTCAACTTTCCGGCCCTGGGGACTTACTACAACGTCTCATAATATTCTCGTTTTGATCTTACATTACTTATGTCTCGTTTTTTCTACACTGGACAGATTGTGATAAAAGTAAAGTAATATCAAAACAAGAATGCTATAAAAGGTCGTGGTAACCCCTCTAGTGCTATACTATGTATAGTGCTGAGCTCATAGGTATGACGTACAACGCACCGTGTGTGTTTCTCAGCATCCGATGAGTTCAATACATCGTGGTATGATGATGATGTTAACCCACTTTAGCAAAATGATAAGTATACACATTAGCAGTAACTTTTACCTATTTAACTTCACTTAACCCACTTCTTTCTGTGAAGTCAAAACGTCCCTAAACCAGTCCATACAAAGAAAATGCAGATGTTTTCTAACAAATAATCGTTGCGTTTTCCTCCCATTTAGAATGGTCAATCTTGCAGCGCGTCATGTATCTTTTTCAGAATATCCTTATATCTTAGGTATAGGTATTGTCCAACGTTTACGTTTACTGTACTGGAGTTCTGAAAAGAACACTCGCTTGCAATTTATTGATAAATCGAAGCCATACTTTGTTATAGTTTTACTAGCTGTTTCGTTTTTATCGAAGAATACAGTATTACGGTCGCGGCAAGTGACCCGTCCGGCTGAATCCCCCGTCTCTCGTGTCCGCGACACACAGTTGGCAGCGCCCCAGTGCGCGGGTCCGCTGCACATTATCATACTTTTCTTTAGACTAAATATATTTTGTTATAAGCGACTGTGAAGCTGGTGCTTTTGGTTGATTCACGTACTTCGACTAAATGTTCCCTTTTAAAACGATAGCTATTAAATATAATTTGAAACAAATTTGGAATTAATAAAGCATCAGACGTAAATCAACACTAGGATAGGCAGCAGTACAGACCCCTCTGATGATTACCGTCCCATATAATAATGTATTTTATTCTGGTAGAGTTGAGTTTATAATGAAAACCTATCCTGGATTGACCGCTTTTACACCCATAAGTAAAAACTGTTTGTATATTTTTTCAATATTCATTTACCTACTTATTTTTAACTTTCCAGCAAAATGAAATAAAATCTATATTAATTAATTAAAAATCTATATTAATTAAATAAAATCTATATTAATTAAATCTATATAAATTACTAGCACTAACATTAAGACATAATATAAAATGTATAACTCGCATAATGTTTACATAAAATATGTTTTTCCCCATTTCCTCAGAGGATATATTTAGATATTTTATGTTTATAGATGTGATTTTTGTGACTCAATGTATCTAGTTTTAAATTTTTAATACTATTTCTGTCTTCTGTGGCCATAATAACAATTCTATTATTGTTGTATTTCTGCATTTAGAGGTCAGATAGTCAGTTCCTCAGTTTGTTGAGGATTTCGGATGAAGTGTAGCTCCACCTTTGGCCTTATCTCAACTTGTAACCAGGTGAGATGAAGGTCAAGTGCTTACCCGTCGTACAAAAAAAAAACAATATATAGCATGTAGGAATAATATTGTTTGTAAGTGTAACGTTTGGGCGTTTTGGATTATTCTGTAAGCCCACTCTGTGAAATTAATAAATCAATCATAATAGTAAATGCCGCTGGCTGTAATAATATGTCCGTTTGATCGCGATCTATTACAAGTTTGTAAACTGTTTGTCTTTATTCTATATGTGGTTGAAATTAACGCATTTTTTCCTAACTACAATCCATACCTAAACCTCAAAATATAGGATATTAGAAGAAGCTAACTTCGGTAAATTATCTAGATACACAAAATATTAATGTACATAAAATATAACGCAATATTTCCGATAGAGCTGCATCTGCCGTCTTCCGGACTCAATACCTGACGAAGTCCCCACATCGTGACATTGGTGACATTTCCGGAGTCTTGGCATCGCTGAACTAAATCAAATAAATACATATTACTAGATATTTTACATAGCGCGATCTAACCCCAAACTAAGCTTGAAATATGTAAGTGAAATTACGGAGAGAATACTCAATGAAAGTATGTTTTTTCTTCAATATATGTTTAAATATACAATTAAATATAGATAAATAAGATCAACAACCTCTACCCATTGTCCCTGTTTAAATGTAAATCCAAATGCCTCACGTGGCTTTTGTCACTGACAAAACTGATGAATTAAAATAACTATAGTGGATCAACGAATTCATTTTTGGACGAAACGTTTTACATCAATAATAAGGTTCGTGGAAATTCCCGTATGTCCAAAAATGAAAACTGATGAAGCAAAAAATCTCTTAAAGATTGCTGAATGATCCTTCATACAAAAACACACACACACCCCACACATCACTTTCCTCTCTGGTGATCAAAAGAAAAAGCATCACTAACCCCTAACTCTCACCTCTCCCTCCTCAACCTCTTAATTTAGTTAATTTTGTTTAAAATTCTTGGAAATTCATTTTTTTTTCCTAAAAACGGAGAAAGGCAGACACTATCGTTACTCTTACTTTAATTTTTGAGATTAAATACAATATAATATACAATATACCCTCACACATAACTAACATTAATAATAATCACCTAAATACTTGTGCTGGGCGCAGCCTACAGTGAAATAAGCACAGCTTCTACAAGGTATCTACATGCTAAATAGGTAAGAGAGAGCCTTTCAACTTCGGCTCTTGAATACACTCCATGGAGCTTTTCTTCGGCTTGCGTTTCAATCTTCGACTTGGAGAGTTTTAATATCAAAGAGAACTCGCAAATTGAGGATTTATTTTATACCCACATTTCAACACGCATTAGTAGATTGTTAACCAAGTGGCTAAACGAATAATGGGTCGTTTACACGAGTATTCATAAGTGTTTTTAGCCCGAGTTAAACATGATTCTTTTCATTTCCAGTGCGAAAAAATAAAGCGATACAAAATCAAACAATTATAATTGATTATATTAAAAACTAGCTGACCCCGTGCAGCTACAAATGCGCAAAGTTGTAAGAAAATCCGTCGATCTAATTATTACTAAACATTACAGTATATACCCGCTAGACTCAAATGTTCAATTGGAGTAATTTTTGATTTTTTAAAATATGTTTTTCGAGACACAAATTCCGAACTTTTTCTATGCCTTTAAAATCTATTTCCATACTAAATTCCGTTTCGCTCGAATACATCCTCACATTTGTATTTATATTTCCATTTACCTCGCTAAGTAATAAAGTAAAAACGCCTCCTTGCCATTAAAACAAAAATTTAAGGTGTTTTTTTTTTATTATGTTTTTATTTATAACTAAAGCGCCTTCATTCACCTTGTTTCAAGTTATGATAAGGCGAATGTAGATGCGCACTTCACCCGGAATCGGAATCCTCAATAGTCTAAGGAACTGGCTACTAACCTCCAAATTCCGAAACACAACAATTCATAGTTGTTGTTATGGCGACAGAATTAGGTAAGATGGTGGTAGCTAGTCAAGCGGACTTAAAAATGTCCTACCACCAACCAAACCAAGCACAATATTATTTTTTTCTGGTTCTGACACCTGTAGGCGAACCTGTAAACCACAGAGGCGGTTATCTTTATAGGTTTATGGCAACCTCAGAGTACGGAACCTTAAGCCTAGCAACACAAAGTATTACGCAACACCCGCATGATACGACCAAGTAAAACCCATGTTTTAGCGGAATTTGAACATTTGAGTCACCTATCGTTCTGTTAACATATATTCCGAGAATTATGTCAAAAGCCAACATAATTCTCTGAATCGTGTTTCAAAATATAAATACATTCAAGCCCTGGGCAGGGGCGTGTATTCAGACTGCAAAATGTATTTATTAGTTTATTCGAGTGTTCTGCGTGTAGTGAGGAGATAGCATCGCATTTGAATAAACAATGACACACAGCGCTAGATGTGGCTCGGGCAACGTGACACACAACGCTAGATGTGGCTCGGGCAACGTGACACACAACGCTAGATGTGGCTCGGGCAACATGGAACACAACGCTAGATGTGGCTCGGGCAAAGTGACACACAAAGCTAGATATGGCTCGGGCAACGTGACACACAACGCTAGATGTGGCTCGGGCAACGTGACACACAACGCTAGATGTGGCTCGGGCAACGTGACAAACAACGCTAGATGTGGCTCGGGCAAAGTGACATACAACGATAGAATTTATGAAAATACTTTATTGCACATCTTCAAAATAGAACTAGATAACTAAAAAAAATGTATACACAATGGGCGGTCTTATCGCTCTATCGATAGATGTAATTCGGGCAACGTGATATTTATTAACATGATAATTTGCATGTTGTTAATACCTATTATAATTGAGGAGACACTTAGCTATTTTTTTATGATAGTTATTGTGTTTCAATGAATTGGTGCTCACTTTGTTGGTGTCACTGAATAAGTAAAATTAATAATATGGTCTACATTCGATAGAGAAATTTAATGGAAGAGACAGTCCATATATTTCATATTCATCTCTTTTTTTACAAAATACATTTACAAAATGTATTTATTACGTAACAAGAAACATGGTCATCAAAACAAAATAACATACGAAGTAATAATTATAAATTTGCTTACATAATAGAATTAATGCTATATTATATTATTTAGTGGTACACTAGCCCCCGCACTAGGGTTCCCTGTGTCACGGGCGACTAGGTACTTCCGGGAGAGTTGAAAAACATAAAATAGGATTATAAATAAGTATCAGTTCTGTTTAAAATACATAGTAACGAAGGTAACAAACAAAAATTATAAAACAACCTTCCACCCATCTCCTCACCCATCCCAGTTAGGTAGGTCTATCTCTTTCTCTCTTCTAGTCTCTTCCATTTGAATATTGCCGAACAATTATTTTGGGGCCATTTACATTTGGGGCCACTGTAGGTAAATGCCCTATAACTGTACAAACCGTGATTATGTTCCGATTGCAGCTTTAATTAGCTTCATGTATCGCTGCGCCGCTGCGGAGCGATTACATTTGTTGAGGCTCAGTTTGCTTTTGTGGCTTTTTAGACGATTGTAGTTATAAAGTCTATTGTGCTGAGACATTTGTTGTTAAATCTGTAGAACGCAAACGTATAGTAGCTTTAGAGAATTGGCGCTGAGGAACAATGCTACGTATTTTATAGACATATGACTATTGCATCAATGTTTAACTACAAGATCTAATCTGCCTGTAAAATCTAGACCAAGTTCGGTCACATTGCTAGAAAGGATGATGCTAACCTAGAAAAGCTCGCAAACATTGGAATGGTGGAAGGGATAATATCGGGAGGTGAAGTCTATGCGTTGTTCCGATCAGATCCTCACTACACTTGATACGTCAGATGCTCTACATGCAGCCAGAGGAAGAGTTTGATGGTGCGCTATCACAAAGCACCAATGTGCAGACCACGGCCCGCAGACATGAGGATATAGTAGCTATGAGAAGAAGGAAGAGGAGTTATATACATCGGCTAAAATTGCTTAAAGTAAGCCGTCATATAAACTTGCAGATGCATTTTAATTGTGTTGCATTTGAACCGCATCTGTGGTCTAGTGGTGCAACCACCGGTGTTCGATCCGGAGGTCCCGGGTTCGATCTACAAGGGGAGTACAGTATTGTGCTTGGTTTGATTGGTGGTAGGACTTTGTTTAAGTCCGCCTGGCAACAACAACCATCTTACCTAATTCTGTCGCCATAACAACAATTCGTAAATTGTCGTGTTCCAGCATTCAGAAGAAAGATAGCCAGGTGCTCAGTTAGTTGAGGATTCCGGGTGAAGTGCGCTTCCACCTTCAGCCTTATCATAGCTTGAACAATGAGATGAGATAAAAGCCAGGCACTTCCCCGTCGTACAATAAAATAAAATAAAGGATCCTCAGAATGAACGATTGATTGAATTAATGAACAATGTTTCTAGAATTCCGCTACGTATCGACACTGACCTCCAACCTCAAACCTGTCAGTATGTGGTCACTTGCAGGTCCACTCTCCTGTTGCCGAAAACCAGCCACGCTTGGCAGGGTTGATGGAGGTCCTTTTTAAAGCCATCCCCCCAGTCACACTGGGGGGGCCTGTGGGGCCCCTGTAAAGGGGCAATCGCTGGTGGTGTTGTGGCGGTAAAGGCTTTAGCCGGATTCCCACGACACCACCGCTCGGCGATAGCGGGTCACTGCGGAGTTTAGTGGGTATTGCCTGTCGCTAGGACGGGTTGAGTCCCACACACGGCCTCGTCCCCAACGAGGCTATGGTGCCTAAACGCATTATCCGCATAAAAAAAAGGTCCTTTTTAAATACTAACATCGCCTTGTTATCTTTACTGTCACTTTTGTGGCGATAGTTTTAGTAAAACTCCATCTCTATTAGCGATATTAACTGAAAATGCCACATAATGATGAAATATTTGCCATCGCAAATCATTGAAGCGTAAAACATACAATTGGAAGCGCAATGTAAGCGCTGATATAGCTGACCCAGTTCTCTATCGAACTTTGGTTAACGTTCGGTTTTATCGTTGCTTTTTCAGTCTGGTCTGCATCACAGCGAACTAAACATAAAAAAAACTGGACATCTATCTATACAAATGTTATAAAATAGAAAGTAACTGTTTGTTTGTTATCTTCTCATGATTTAACGGTTGAATGGATCTTGATGAAATGTGATTGCATGGATAGTGTTTGACACGCGGGGATTCACCTTGACTTACTTGGGAAAAACAGAGGGCAAGAGCTTGTGTTAATATAATGCGCATGCTAAAACATATAATCGGTTGCCTAAAATACAAAATGAACAAAAGCGTATTGAAAATGAAGTTTAATAAATTTTCTGAGAAGGCTCAAGCCATCCCTACGCTTTTCAACGCAACTTTTGAGTTTTTTTTTAGCATGAGGAGAGTTCAAGAGACTCAAAACACACAGACAAGCATGAAGTCTACGATGTAGCGAGCCTACCCGGAAGGTACCTATAAACCTTCTTGAAGACATCAGGGTCGTAACACAGCGGAAACAAAGACACAGGGAGCTTATTCCAAGTTCTTGCAGTGGGCATAATATTTATTATTGAATGCGTTTCGTTTTTATATGAACCAAGACCAAGACAAGAGGATGCGTACCCATTGCAATGTATAAAAAAAAAATACGAATTATTAATAATTAATTCGTTTTATATTTTAAAAATAGTTCAAAAAAATGTATTAAAAAAAGTATTTTTTTTATAAATTAAACAGTAGTTGATTAAATCCACAGAAGCTTAAGAACAAATTAAATTTTTATAAATGCAATTAGTTAAGGGTCGGGAATTATCGTCTTGAGCAGAACCCAATTTAATAGGAATATACCCGTTCATGACAAAACTCTTCAATGTTTTGTATTAGCTCCTTTTTTTTTCAACCATGACGCTATTTGAAATATATTATTAATTTGGATGGATGCAGAGTGCGCGTGCGGCCCCCGGTAATTTTGATAATGCTGAAGGTGGAAGCGCACTTTCCCTGGAATCCGCAACAATCTGAGGAGCTGAGGGATTATGGAAAACCCACCTGTGGGACAAAAAATAAATTTTATACCCGGCGACCTTGTATTTAGTACTAGGAATCTTAAGAATATTGAATACTGTCAAACTAGGTTCTTAGTATTATAAGAACCTCACTATCTTGATTTTTTCTAGTAACTTGACGTTCGCGATGTATATACCCTCCACAGGACAGTATTATAATTTCGGAACAAATTAGTTTCTGAATTTACGATGTACGTAAAATACCTGAGATTTATAAAATTTCTTATTGACGCCATAAAATTGGGAAAATTGCGAACGGAATGTTCCAACCAGTACCTTTAGGGACATCTCGGTAATTGCTTGTAATTTGTTTGAGACTCCCAGACATTACGTCTCCATGGTACGTCACACTCCCAGACATTACGTCTCCATGGTACGTCACACTCCCAGACATTACGTCTCCATGGTACGTCACACTCCCAGACATTACGTCTCCATGGTACGTCACACTCCCAGACATTACGTCTCCATGGTACGTCACACTCCCAGACATTACGTCTCCATGGTACGTCACACTCCCAGACATTACGTCTCCATGGTACGTCACCTGAGGTTGACAGAACGCCTTTTTTTATTATACGACAACGAAGCGCTTGGCATTCATCTCATCTGGTTACAAGTTAAGATAAGGCCGAATGTGAAGGCTTCCAGCATTTGTTTTTCCACATCGTACACACTACCTTACGCTACCCTACTCTACCGTATACCACCCACCATTACCCATCACTACCCATCACAACCCTACAATACTCTACACTACCCCACAATACTCTACAATACTATAGCCAACAAACAAATTAACACAATGTTTATTTATAATATCAGTGAGTCTATACATACTGTAGAAAAGTACCTTCATTTATTTAGTTGTTTTGTGTAATATTTTACAATTCAAGATATTTACTTGCTTGCATTTTGTTTTCTGTGTTAAAAGTATGTTTTATCGTTTTTATGATATAGTATAATTTGTATTAAATTTTCGATAGGATCAAATTCACTGGAACAAAAGCCTTCTCAAATAAGGGCTCTTCTTCACACACTCGCGCTGTGTTTATTTAAACATGAATCCCGCGATTATCCCTACGGAAATATTAATGCACAATTAATTACAACGGTTTGTATTGTAAGGGTTAACTCGAGAGTCATGTTGAACCACAGGGAATGATTGTATGAACTAAACACAATAATAGTATGACCTAGATAAATTCAACTGTTTGTGAGTAACGGTTCTTGGATTGCCACCACGTTGAAATTCCACCTCACACAACACTCCATTCTTATTGGAGTATTGGAAACTAGATGATCTGAGGACATAGTAGTGGTCGCGGGTACTCGATGGATGGAGGGAGTTTGAATTTAACAATTAAATGATCTGCCTTCTGCTGTGTGGCTAAGTGGGTGTAGTCCTGCTTATCGATCCGGAGGTTTTGGGTTCAAATCCAGTCGTGCACCAATGTACTTTTCGGTTTTTCGAAAGTTTATTATGCATATTTAGCACACAGATAAGCTCCGTTTTTCGTTTCTCCGTTGGAAAATAATTTTTACATAGCGCTATTTAGCCCCAAACTAAGCACAGCTTGTAATATGGGAACTAGATTACGGATATAATAATAATAAATAAATAAATAAATAAATGAATAAATAAATATTACAGGACACTAATTTTTAATAATAGTTAAATACTTTTGTAAATATATACGTACTAAATTATACAACACCCAAACACAGAACAAACATCTATATTCATCACACAAATGTTTGTCCTGGGTGGGAATCGAGCCCACAACCTACAGCGCACAATGCAGAGTTACTACCAACTGAGATACCACTATGAGATATGTATGAATGTGTTGTTCGTACCGTTGCCGTGTGCCAAGCGCGCTGTACCCTCGCTGTGAGATTCCTCCGCGCACGCGGGTCAGACGTGTTATGTAATTTCGTAAAATATTAACATTATTCGGGTCTTTGAGAGAATTCCTAAATTATTCAAGACCCTTTTAAAGTATTTGTAAGCTCTTTTTGGCTTAGTGTAGCTATGTTACATTTAATACACTTATTTGCAAGAAACACTGGTTGGGCTTAAGATATTATTTTGAAGATAATAATACATACTTTTTGGGTTCAGTACCATGTAATATCAAAGATGCGCCTTTTAAAAACGCGCTGCGATCTTTAAAAACAGACTAAATCGCTGGCTTATCGCCAAGTATTTATATAAATGTAATGACTTCATAAGTCATAATACCCGACAGACAGATGCTGTACCATGGCTGTACCTATACTTTACTACTTGTATATACATTGTAGTTGTTGTTTTATGTATTATCATTTTTGACGTATAATGATAATTTATGAATAAATGACTATAACACAGATTCTAACAACTTCAATTATAAATTAATAATTAATGAAAAATTCTAACCGCCTTTGTGATGTAGTGCTTCGCCCTCTTGTGTCAGATCCAGGGGTCCCTGGTTCGATTCCCAGGACAGTACAATATTTTACTTGCTTTGGTTGGTAGTACTTTTTTGAAGTCCGCCTTAAGTCTGTTGCCATAACAATGATTTCAAATTGTTGTGTTCCGTCATTTAGGGGTCAGATAGCCAGTCCCTCAGAATGTTGAGGATTCCGGGAGAAGTGCGCTTCCACCTTCGGTTTTATCATAATTCTCTCTGAAATCAGATGAGATGAAGGACAAGCGCTTTCCCGTCGTATAATAAAAAAAATATGTATCGAAAGTGGTATCCATGCTTACCCTTTTCTCATCACATCAACAGGCCATTAAGGTCCACTGCTGGACAGAGCCTCCTCAAAAGCTGGAGGGTATTTACATGATCACCACGCTTGGCAGGCGGATTGCGGATTAGTGTATAGAATACACACAGAAGGAAGCTGTTGCCCCTTTTTATATTTAGATCCCTACAATTTTTTCCCTATTACTACTATTACTTGAGATTTATATCAGTGCTTATGTGATGTTATTATAATTTTTTATCCTTGCTTTGTGGGAAAGAAAAATACACCATCTTGCCTTTAATTTTATGACAACAATAACAAGGCATACATAGTCTTTTTTAAACTTTCGCTATTAGAACACAAATTTTGATTCGAAAAACGGGTATTTATCGCTTGTGGTAGCTCTGCCTTCTGCGCTGTAGGTTGTGGGTTCGATTCCCACCCAGGACAAACATTTGTGTGATGAATATAGATGTTTGTTTTGTGTTTGGGTGTTGTATTGTATGATAAGTATGTACTTAAAAAAAAGTATTTAATTATTCTTTCCGTAATCTGGGTCTCATATTACAAGCTATACTTAGTTTGGGGCTAGATGGCGCTGTGTGAAATGAATGTTCTGTTATATTTCTTGATATCTTGCTTTAATGGTAAAATACGCGATAAATACCCGTTTTTTTAATCATAATAATAAGGCAGATATGTTTAGCAATACAGATAAGACGGATTCGGTTGAACTTGTTTTCGGAACTTTCCTAGTTCAAGATTCGAAACCTCCGTTTATTGAAACTAAACCGGAGTGTGAACTAACTTCATTCACAAACCACCCTGTGATAATAATATCTGTAAAGTCCAAAGTCCACTTAATAGAAACTGAAGTTCTGCCGCTACGAAACTGGAGAGAATAGAGTTTGGACAAATTAATACGTATCTGTTGTGGTCTATTGGTTGGCGCTCCGGTGTCAGATTCAGAGGACCCGGGTTTGATCCCCAGGGGGTACAAATTTCATTCTTTAGTTTAGTGGTCACTAATTTATTTAAAAAAAAAACAGTTAAATCTATTCTAAGTCCGCCTGGATAGCAACTATCTTACCTAAGTCTGTCGCCATAACTTTAATCCAATTATTGTGTTCCGTCATTTAGAGGTAGGATTCCTCAGGCTGTTGAGGATTCCGAGTGAAATGCGGCTTTATCATGACTTGAAACTAGGTGAGATAAAAGCTTCTCAGTTGTAGACTAACAATTTGATCATGACACATGAGTAGCACGCAATTGTCCAATAAGTAACATAAATGTCCTTGAAAGTAAGAGGGTTTTCCACTGTCACCACGATTGGCAGGCGAAATGGTGAGTTCATGTGCCTTGTTTATGTTACATATGTTCTGGTTAGTGATAGAAACTCGTTTCTTTCGTCTAACAAATAATGCAATGTTAGTGTTGCGAAAATATGTTTCTTAATTTATACGTGCTATACCTGGTTTGTCTCACTGTAGTATTAATATCGTCGCGTGTGTAAGTATATGCTTTTATTTTAATGAAACTTGCAGCTAAGAACTAACATCCATGATAATAATAACAGTCAAAGGCCATTCATATGTACTTTAAATATGTAATGTAGGCTTATTAGTTTTTTTTATAATCGATAATATTATTTTAATACCTTATTTCGTATAATGCCTTTATTAAATAAAATATATTTGTGTAAGGCTTTTCAATCTGATGCCTGCCGCACGCAGGCTTGTTTCTTTCAGGTTATATGATACTGGCGGTATCTGACGGTAAAATCAACAAAATGTTTATGTACTATATTTTTTATTGTGCTACGACGGCGCTCCCGCTTCGTGGCCACACTGTTCTGTTTGAAGGCTGCCTTGCTCAATGTTATTGCACAACTCTCCTCGCCCGATGTTCTGACTTTAATTAAGTAAACTGGTACCATCATCATCATCTATATATGATATTCTCATTATTTTAATTTGAGCACACTATTTGAAATAGTAATAATTACTCATAAATGTGATTTTAACAAGGTACAGAAAATAAATAGAGTTTTATAAAATAAATGCGTAAGAGCCTATCTCTACGACGGGCCGACCTGTCTATCTTATTAAATATTTTCAAAAGTAAAGCGATGGCGTAAGGGCTCTACGGCGTAGCAGGTCTACGGCGTAGAGTGTCTACAAAGCAGAATATCTTAACGCAGGGAATTGTTTCGTAGTTTGACATAAGCAAAGTGCTAAGACTAGTTACACATAATCTCGGCAGTATGTTTGTCTGTTCAAAGTTACACTTACACCAAGTTGGCATTGTGCCTACAACCTTCTCTAGAGAATTGTGTATATTTAGCAACGACGTAAAATTATTTTGAAAACAATAATGTATTAGAGGGGTAGTCAGTGACAATTGCGACAAACGTCCATCATTGCACACCTTATTCATCATTCAGTTTATTCTATCTCATATCGACATCAATGTTTATGAAGTTATAAAATAAGAATTGACTGTATGTGACTAATTATAATGTGGAAAGTTCATAATATTTTTGAAATAGTGTACTATCTTTATATGTTCCCTATTGTAATAGAATAATTAACTTTTATATCAATGTTAACTGTTGTCATCTCTTTCAAATAATTACGTTTTAAAAACTAAAATGAAACCCGACTTCAATGAAGAATATGATACAATTTCGTTTAACTGGATGACGTATTTTTTACAATTATTTAGATGACAGACAGACAGACAGACGCGTGATCCTATATGGGGTTAATTTTTCCCGTACTTTTGAGGTAATAGACCCAAATTGCTTCAAGTGTGCTATTTGAAGAGTTCCCTCGAATTTTCTAGGATGCCATCATCAGGTACTACCTGTATACCTTTTAAACAAAAATAAAAATCCCAAATCGGTCCAGGTGTCTTCAAGTAATCAGCGAACAAAAATAAAAAAAATAAAAAAAAACCATCGAATTGAGAACCTCCTCTTTTTTTGAAAGTCGGTTAAAAAGTAAAGCCTACAACCATCTTGTTCCGTATTCTCCCCAACACTTTACAAATTCCCTTTAACTTGTAAATCCTCAACCCGCCGGTAAGCCGATAATCTCGCTCTTGGCCACATTTTAACATTATGAAGTCGAGATTTGGGTTGTTAAAAATATTGTTGGCCGCCTTAAGTGTTCGACAACAAAAGTTTCAGCCGTTTGGGGAACGTTTCCCGATGGCGGGATCAGGGAATAATCCTTAGCTGACCTGACCCGCCAGGAGACGCCAGGAGCTGCCTCTTATGGGGGTGACAGTGGAGTGTGGGGATGGCCATCAATCGAATGAAAAGCTGCGACCGCAACCCCATGGCGTTGCGGTCGCGGCTTTTCATTCGATTTTATTTTTTGTTTGACGGGGAAGCACTTGGTAATCATCTGGATTCAAATGACGACAAAGCTAAAAGTGGAAACTATCTCCACCTGGAATCCTCAACAAACTGAGGAACTGGCTATCTTACCTCTAAATGCCGGAACATAATAATTTAGAATTATTGTTATGTCGATAGATGTAGATAAGATGGTGGTTGCTAGCCAGGCGGACTTGAACAAAGTCCTACCACCAACAAAACCAAGCCCAATATTGTACTCCCCTGAGGTTTGAACCCAGGACCTCTGCATCTAACACCGGTGGGAAAACCACTCGACCACAGAGACGGTTAAAGAATACAGTTTATTTAATAACCATTTGCTACGCTGTTTTTCGTCTATAATTTAATTTTGATGGCTAATTTTATTTTAATTATTATTATATTTTATTTGTTTCGTCTGTGAATAAAGTTATGGATAACTTGTGTTATGTTTTGAATGTGCCATTATATTAATAAGGTTTATTTGTCATTTGTATTTCAAATGGAAACCATACATAATAAGATCAGCAAATACCTATATAATTTCTCTAAAAGCGTAATCATTAGTACGTTTTTACATAGATAGCCGTAAATAAAACTCAACTTGTCTTATACAGATATCTACTTCTTAAGCCAAGTTACAGCAATAACCACATAACGTTAATTTATTGTGAGTAACTTGTGCCGCGTTGGAAACTTTGCCCAAACTAATTACACTAGTTACGCACAGATGGCGCTGATTTATGTTGTGTTATAGTGTCTTAAGCGCTTTCACACCAGGTGGGCCACGCCACTTTGTGTGGGCAAACTAAAAACTAACATAATTCGTTTGCAGCCTTTGGTAGCTTGCTGCGGCCACAGCTATACTGATATTATATTTGTTAACTTCAAAAAATTAAAGTTTATTTTTAACGATTTATCATGTTATATGTAGCATCACAACAAAAGCCAACTAGGATTAATTGCTGGACAGAGCCTCATCCAAAACTTGGTTAAATGGTCTAAGTCCAAAACTGAATGGTTTTGCCAAACGTCAAGCTTGGCAGGTGGATTGGTGATAAAAGCTAAAAGTGTAGATAACACCACAGAATGCACAGAAGAAAGCTTCGTCTGTGTGATCTCTTAAACGACTTTTTCATTTACAATAACAATTGAACTGTTCAGTTCTCATACTTTTGTTGTTAGTCCACTCGATTGCTGGTCAGATGGTTTGGTCTACGACATCATATAGTTATGAAATAGAAAATGTGAAGAAACCATTTATATATAATAATATAATTCAAATATTTGTACATACGTAGTTTATTGAAAACAAAATGTAATATAGGTATAGAATTATAAAAAGAACTAAAAACTACAGTATTTCAAATCGTCTCATTTAAATCTCAGATGGACCATAAATTACTTCCTGAAGATTAGAAGGTTTAAATAACGGATAATGTTAATTTCAGAAGTACTTTCTTTAAAACATCAATATTCCGAAAATAAATATTTCTTTTCGCTACATTTATGTTTAAAAACTTCTGAACCGCCTTACATTCCAAACAATTTCTGAAAGCCAATAAAATACTGCAGACTGAAACACGTTTTATGTGTAACATATAAAAGATCAAATTTGAACAATGATCTATTTCTCTTAGGGCTGCTGGTGTTGAAGTAAAATGGACCGTGTGAATACAGTATAAGGTATAAATCGATTGTTCCAATGCACAATAATTCGAGCGAGCGAACTTGACAAAAGTTGAAATTTTACCGAATATTTCTCGGCACATCAATACTTGAGTGATTTACTGTAAAACTTGTGAATATCAATGTGCGGGAGGGTACAGGCGACAGTTCAAATGCTACGCTTTGTTTTTACTTTTGATAATGTATTCTGAATTTGTATTCTTTTGAAATAATTCTTCAAAAAAACAAAAATAAATGTCTGTTTCCCTTCGAAGTACATTATACCTGTGACCTCTTGCAAAGGAACCTGCTAGGGGTTTGTCAGTCGCACGTCCAACTGACACTCGCCTCGCTTCGCTTCGACGTCGCTTGGCGGAATACTAGCCGGTGTCACATGCCAGATGGACTGTCGGTCCTCCAACATGCCAGTTCACAAATGTTGGCTGAGCTAGGAATTTCTACGGTTACAACGCATCGAATGAGGATGGGGTTAGCAACTGTAGGATAAATTTAAACAAAATCAGACTTACGTTTCGATATGAGGCTTTATTTTTCACAGTACACGTGAACAATCTAATTTTAGACATATTTTTCACACTAAAATCGAAACTCCACTGCTGACCTCGCCTGTGCAATCAGTGCCAGCCCATTTTAGTTGGAGCGCATTTCGTAGTTCATTTATATATATATATATATATTTATTATTGTACGACGGGAAGCGCTTGGCCTTTATGTCACCTGGTAACAAGTTGAGATAAGGCCGAATGTAGAAGCGCACGATGTAACTCCAACATGCCAGTTTAGTCACGATATAACTCCAACGTGACAGTTTTCTCACGTTGTACCTCCAACATGCCAGTTTCCTCACGATGTATCTCCAACATGCCGGTTTGCTCACGATGTAACTCCAATATGCCGGTTTCCTCACAATGTTGCTCCATCATTCTAGTTTACTCACGATGTAACTCGGAACGTCGGAGCATGTAGGTACGTTAGAGTATGTAATAAAAAAACCGAAAAACATATCGGTGTTTGATCGGATTTGAACCTACAACCTCAGACTAACACCTACTTGGCCGCTCAGCTCTTCACTCCTAAATTTATGTTATTCAGAATTTTTGTAAATAGGTAATAATTAATTAGTTCAGTTGGTCAGTTGATATACGCATTGTTTCCGCTTACGAATAGGTTCCTCCCACTTACATCTGCGCGTGTCGTAAAAGGCAATAAAGAAACAATCTAATAAGCATTAGAACAAAAACAATCATAAGGTAATGATTAAAATGAAATAAAAACTGTAAACTTTTGTTTGAAGTGGGTCAAGAATCGTATTTATTCGGAGCTTTTATTGCACAGTTAATAACTTTATGCTTATGAATAAAATACTAAAATTACCACCCGTTTTATAATTAGAGTTATTAATATAAAGTTATTTATAGCTTCACTGAAAGCAAAAACTAATAACTTGCTTTAATGGTTTCTTTGTTATTTAACGTTGTTTATGTCTAGATCTCGTTTTGAATTCTACATTACATACATTTTTAGTATCGTATTTTATGTTTTGCTTACTAAGTTATTACCATTCATTAAATCTTTTATGATAAAAAACCTCCAATACGATTTGAGCCAGCGTATTTTCTAAGGCCAGAAAGGCTCTGCCTTTCTGAGATATCTATATATCTGAGCTACGGGAGTCATGACGTATTCTAGATTTTTATATGTCATAGATTTAAGAAGGCCAATTTCGGATTGAGGAAGCGATGTTGGTTTAAACCCTGTCGCGAGCTGTGAATGTTTGTATCATTATAACAGCTCTGGGCCTCGATTCTACTTAACCAATCGCTTCACTATGGCAATGGTATCGTAGCATAATGGCCACTGTAGGTCTTTTCTGTATAATAGGGCCTAGAGTAATGATCAGAGGTAAATCCTCGTGTCAAAAGTCGTAAATATGTTTTACAATATTTATAAATACTTTATAGAATTTAGATCCAGTAATACATAAACCAATATAAAACTTTATTAGTTACCAAAAGTATTTGCATAGCATTTTTTTTTTATTTATTTACACCGGTTTCAGCAGATACATTACTACCTACTGGAATATAATGATCCATTAGTTTTTACTTTCGAAACCAATTGATCAATAGTCAGATGTATTTACAATGCAGTATGGACAAGGAGACTGTTTCAATCAATTGAAAGGTTTTTTTTTGAATGGCACATGTAATCAATTAATCAAACAGAAATTTACTATGAAAGAGGATAGCGACCGACTGACAATTAACTTGAATGAAACTTCTAAACATTCCGACAAAACAATTAAACATTGCTGACAAATAGCTATCCTCATAAACGCGCCACAACTGACAGATGTCACCGGGACGTCAGTTTTCGCGCCAATTTCGCACGTCACGACCGTTTTGATAAGGTGAAATGATCCGCAGGTACAGAGGGGCTGTGAGTGTAATGCCAACATCAGCCCGGAAATCGATTCATCTCAGGTGACTTGTCTGATTTGAGGTTAATATATAAGCACAAAACATACTCACCTTCAAGTTAAATGAGTTTTTAACTAACGGACTTATTTATTTATATTGGGCAAGTAAAAAAAGAATTGGTTCTAAAATATTTACTGCTATAAAAAAATCTAGGCTAGATTATCTTCATTTTAAATTTAGAAAATAAAATACAGAGTATAATTAAATACATCATGTTGAAATAAATATTCCTAAAACAGACGATAAAAAAAAAACATGTTTGTTAAAGACCCCTTCCATATAGGCTTAATCGTAGTCTTCTTGGTTACGCGATCAAGAGTTGACAAAAAGGCCTCGCCTCAGTTGTTCGGGTTGCTACAAAAGTCCCTAATCCTTTTGTTCAATCTCAATTCAATATTTAGCGCTGCGAGGCAGAACAAAATGGCGGACAATATTGAAAACTGTCAAACCTCCCGCCTAATTTTAAATCTGTCAAGACATAATCCGTGTCAAAATACGACGTCTTATTTTATTACCTCGGTGAAAAGGGGACTTTGGGTTAACAGACGTGCGCTCTTTTATTTTTGGGAAGTTCTTACATTATAATGGTAAAGTTACACAAAATATTCATGTAAAGTTTGTCCCCGGCACGTATGAGAAACCCGAGATATAAATACCAATTTTCTTTGTGAATTGTTGATTCAAGTGGTGCAAAGTCTGTCAAATAAAATGATCACGTCTCACTTTTGTGTTTTATGTGACCGCTTTGAGACAATCTAGACTTAACTCGAGATATGTATGAATTAGCGGTATACATCCATTTGCTTTTATCAGGAATAAATAAACTTGCACTTCGGACTAATCATAACTTAAAACAGATGAGACAAAGGCCAAGTGCTTCTACGTAGTTCAATAAAAACTGTGATGTTGGTTTCTTTGGAATAAATAACGTTAAGTATTCATATAAACCATTCAGTTCCGCGCCAGGTCCCGGGCCGGTATTGTGCAAACCAAATTAAGGCGAGATATACAATTGGTTGGTTTTTAACTGGCGTTAAGCATCCTGCGACGCGTTGGTGCGCATTCGGTATTGTATAGAATACCTAAGCAAAGATAAATCATATTTAATTCTTCGCCCCAGGTATTCTATACATTACCTAAACATTTTATATACCTAGTTGGTAAAAACTCTACCTTCTGCGCTATAGGATGTGGGTTCGATTCCCATCCAGGTTAAACATTTGTGTGATGAATATAGATGTTTGTTCTGTGTTTGGGTGTTGTATTATTTAGTACGTATATATTTACAAAAGTATTTAACTATTATATCCGTAGTCTAGTTCCCATATTAAAAGCTATGCTTAGTTTGGGGCTAGATGGCGCTGTGTAAAAATAATATCCTGTAATATTTATTTATATTTATTGTTACGAATACGTAAATTCTTCAAATTGCTGGTAGTATACATCATACTCTCTAAACACAACACTCCTTCTGAGGTAAACATTAACTGTCTGCGTTACTTCGGCCAAAGAACTAACCGCCTCTGTGGTCTAGTGGCCCACCGATTTCAGATCCAGAGGTCCCGGCTTCGATCCCCATGGGGAGTACAATATATTGTACTTGGTTTGGTTGATGGTAGGATCTTGTTTAAGTCCGCCTGGCTAGCTACCACCATCTTACCTAAATCTGTCGCCATAATAACAATTCCTAAAAAAAATGTTGTGTTCCGGCATTCAGAGGTAAGATAGCTGGTTCCTGGGTTTGTTGAGGATTCCCGGTGAAGTACGCCTCCACCTTCGGCCTTATCTCAACTTGTTACCAGGTGAGATGAAGGCCAAGCGCTTCCTCGTCGTAAAAAAAAAAGTAACAACTGTCGGGGGTCAACAAACTGTCATGGAATAATCCAATCATCGACATTTTCTCATAATACACTTAACTATTATCAAAAGTTTAAGCTTTGTATGTAACCTACGAGTATTTGGAGAGAACTATGAAAGGATTTGGAAAAAATCCTTTGGAACGTCAGTACAAAACACAAGATAATTATATCCCGGATAAATAATGCTTCGAAATAACAAAAATCAACAGAACTTTATTTTATCAAATGGACCACAGATAGAAAATAAAATAGGTATACCATTAATTAATTTAAAATACGCTCCATTGGATTTTAATTAACTCTGTGCAAAAGATACTTATCGTCGCGTCGTAGTGATGGGACACAGTCGATAGTCTTTCGATATAATATCGATCACCGCACTGTAGAAATCGTCGACTAGAAAAAAACCGAGCTGATAAAGCATGATTGTATTTTATCTCAAACTTCAATGTTTTTTTGCATTTATTGCATTGAAAATAGGTAAATTTTAGTATGTAAACTCACGACTTTATCCCATATTATTATTTTCTTTGCAGATACAGCTTCAAACGTGATATCAATTAAAGACGCTCATTATAATTGAAAAAAAAACACTGAAAACAACGTAAAGTCACATTTTCACAGAGACTTCATCCACACACTTTGAATACATTGCCGTCGCGCACCGTGAGGTCCAAGAGGAACTTCCTACCGCGAACTATTCAATTGTGGAATGATCTCCCTGCAGAGGTTTTCCCTACTAGCTACAGTATGGGGCTTTTCAAAATGGGCGTTTTAAAGGGTAGGCAATGCGCAAGAAATGCTTCTGGTGTTGCGAGCGTCCATAGGCGACGGTAACCGCTTTCCATCAGGTGGGCCGTATGCCTGTTTGTCACTTTAGTGATAAAAAAAAAAAAATCATCATTTTCGACCTACCAGATTAAAAACTAAAACAAAGAATTTACAGGACTTTAGTTTTTTGCGAACACAAAATTATCGATAGCACAGCGCGTCTTTACAGAGATGCTGCAGTAACCATGAGATAGAAGTTATGACTCAGTTTGAGGCAGTGTATGACTCAGTTTGAGGCAGTGTATACAAAACACATATTTGATTCAGGGAAAACATAGTTTACAATATTAGTGTAGCAGCTTTAGTGTATATTTGTTTGTGCTCGCGTGGTCTTGGATAAAATAAGTTTTTACGTTTTTTGAGCTCAATCCGTGCAGAACTTTTCCGATAGAAAAGAACAAAGATTTGGATCGCCAAACAAACTTTCACATAAATAACATTTAATTTAATTAGTTGAATTTTATTTACCACTTAAGTGATAAACAGATATACGTTACACCTAATTTTAAGAGCCTATGATACGTGAAATGGCTTAGCTTCATCAATAATATCTTCCACACTATTGTAGCATTTACTTTGAAATTAATATATGTTATAGTTCAGGATTGATGCTAGAACGCTAGTGTTTCGAAATCACGATAACATAAAATTTTCTCTGTAGAAAAAAAAACCTTTAGATTTTCAAAATTATTTTTTGTTTTAAATACGCGCATATTTCTATCTTAGTTCGAAACTAGAGTAAAGTTGCGTTGAGTTGCTAATCTGAGGTACTATTAGGCCGTTAAGTGGCTACCATTGCCTATAGGCGCCCATAGGATACACAACAAGCATCACCTGCGCGTTGACCATTCAAACGTTTTAAAAAACCTTTTTTGAAAATTACCATACTGTAGCTAGTAGAAATGTTATCGGGACACCGTCTTGTCCAACAATTATAAAGAGTTTCAAATTATAAAGATCCTTACCAATTGACTTAAAAACTATAGACAGTCGCAATTTTTTCAATGCTTATTTACTTTTTTGTTTTAATAATAATCACTTATTTGCAAACATGGGCTTAACATAGATGACAAATAGAAATAAGGTTGTACGGCCATGATCAACTTAACAGCATGCAAATATTGAAAAATATCAAAGTGTAAAAATTTATAAATTAAAATTGGATTTAATTCGCATGATAGATGAATTAAGAAATAGTATAGAATATAAAATAAAATGTAGAGTCATGTCGTTAAATACGAAAATTACTGTATTATGTCACTGGTTTATAATTTGTCGTTCAAATAGTCGTTTACACTATAGTAAGCTTTTTGAGTAAGAAACCTCTTTAATCTAATTTTAAATAACACAATGAGGACAGCTCCAGTGTGCTGGTGGGTAGATGGTTATAGAACATTTGCTTTTGTTTCTTCTCCATATATAGTTTTAGTTATGATTTTACGATTAAGTAAATAGTAGGTACCTACGTATCTCATTCCTGGTCAAAATATACGTCCTGAGTAATATGAATATGTTCGAAACATTTTCATATTACTCTGAGTATGTTACTGTTTGTACGTCCGAGCGTCAGTTAACAAAATCTTCTTGATCCGGGATCATATTTAATCAACTTTGTGTTCAAGTACTCAACGTAATCAGATGATTTCGATTCGCTAATGAGACCGATGTGATTGTGAGCCTTTTGTTCAGCACAATGCAATGTATTCGTGTATTATCAACACGTTTATACGACTTTATTGCTGTCGCGTTTCATCATTTCTCGCCTCTGTTTATGTTTCGTCAAACACGAATGAACAATCAATATACATTGGGTGATAAAAGTGTTTTCTGCACTGGTACCAATTGTCTGGTAGGCAAAAATGTATATTGATTTTGCATATTGTAACAATTGGCTATCATTTCAAGTAGTAACTACCTACTTACAGCATTGCAGAAAGCTGTCACTTACAAACTATCCATAACTTACAATTGAGTAATGCCCGCGTCATGAACTTGTCAGATATTGCCATTTGTATGTATTTTTATTTGGTGGTAAGATTTTGTTTAGTCCGCCTGACTAGCTACCACCATCTTACCTAATTCTGTCGCCATAACAACAATTGTATTGTAACAACAAATGTATTGTATTTAGGCATAATAGACGTAAGATAGCCAGTTCCTCAGTTTGTTGAGGATTTCGGGTAAAGTGCGCCTCCGCCTTCGGCCTTATTTTAACTAGTAACAAGTGAGATGAAGGCCAAGCACTTCCCCGTCGTACAATAAAAAAATAAAAAAATATGGCTATGCAACATCAAATCTAAAATTTAAGAGTAGTAGAACCCCTTGTGATAGGATTCGTCTGGGGAAATTCCACCACCATACCTATTACCAACATACGCATAACGTCTTTATGCTTCAAGTTCGGGCTCAATTAGTGCCGCATAGGCCATGTTCTGTGTGGATGTGACCTACGCAGTAAGGCTTTGTAGGCAAGAGATGCACTTAATATCAGGTGGGCTACTTGCTTGTTTCGTCTCCTAGATGCTACCTTATAATTTATTTGGTGTGAGTTGTGAAGTTTCAAGCTTTCGGTATCCGACATCACCAGCCAGTAGTCTAACAGTAACTACTCGTATCGACGAGCTCGAAACTAACTGGTCTGCATCAGCGATCAGTGTGGTGTGTATCTCAGATGTTGACCGTTCCGTTTGTTCACAGTAAAGCCGAAGTCTGTGGAGGTGGTCAGTGGGGACAGCCAGGTGGTGCAGGACGGAGCGACCCTCGGCCCGCTGCTGGAGCGGGAGAAGATCAACGTCAGCTGCATCGTGCGGGGGGGGAAGCCACAGCCCAAGGTGCTCTGGTACTTCAATGGGAACGAGCGAGTCGATGGTATGTACCTACTTCTCTATACTTCATATATAATATATACACTCTGAACATAATTATTCTTTGTCACATCACTCATAAACAGCTCATAAACAATTAGCGTCCACTGCTGTGCAGTCTCCTACAGAGGTTGAGGGACTCACCATTACCACCTCGCTCGGCAGGTGGAATGGTTTAGATTATACACGCTACTTAGAGAAGCTACTTCTGAGAAGCTACTTCCCGTCTTCCGGGAAGGAACAAAGGAAGTAGCTTCCTTCAATGTATAGCCCATAGTCGGCTCTTACGACATCCATGGGCTGAATTTGAGGGATTTACTTTTATTTGTACGATAGACCTGAGCAACTCTTTAAAGTAAGTGGAAGTGTGGCTTATGAGGGTTGCTTATCCTTTAGACAAGTGTTCATTTATTCTAATAAGAATAACAATAATTCGCTTACAGAAAACATAAGAGCTTTAATTTTAATTTGAAGGAAGTAAGAAAGAAGTACCGGTATTATTATACAGGTACTCGTATGTAGGTATATTTACAAGCATTTGCATCGGTATAGGTAATATAGTCTGTGGTAGTGTTATATTTTTTTATAACAAAATAATTGTAAGGTTTTTAAGTGTAAGTATATTTCGATAGAGGTAGGTAATCTGGCGGTGCATTGAGTTTATTGATTCAGTTTAACACAAAACATTATAAAACATTACGTAGGTAATACGTTAAAAGACCACTAAATCTCGATTTCAAGATCAGAATTGATGTTAAAATCCTTTGAAAAAATCTATCAAACGATAATGTATATGAAATGAGTGTATACATGAAAATAATGACAAATGAAAATATTCAATCGTTTCCAAGCCATTGTAGATTGTACCTGATATAAAAAACGGTATCAATACTCATCTTCCTGCTAGATATTCCACAATAGGTCCAACAACATGTCTTATATTCTCACTTCAAGGCAATGCTGTAAGAGTTTTGGCTGAAATTGTAAGACTGGCCGCCTGACGTCAACCTTTCTTGGGAAAACGCAGTTCTGTGGGATGAGGGGGAAAAGGGGGGATGAGAATATTAGTGTCATGGGAGAATGGTGAGTCTAGCAGCTAAAGAGTAGTCCGGATGAAGGTCAAGCACCTCCCCGACGTACTATTAAAAAAAACACCTTCTGGACCGAAATAAATGCTATCAATGAGTTATACAAATGAAATCAGTGAGTTTACGGTAGAGTAGTGAAAGGCATTAGCGAGCAATTGGTTTCAAACGATAGCGACAGTAAAGACTAGCTAAGTAAGCTCATAAAATAATCGTTAAAGTTAAAACACACCAGGCTAAATCGTCACATGTCGACCAATAGAAAACCTTCAGATAAATGTGCCTATTTAATACCCCCATTAAATATAACATTACACCCATATGTATGGTAATTTCGCCCACATTTTACTGTTATTAGCCCATTTAAGTGCTTTAATTGAAAGGGTAATGTAATTTGAATATAACGGGGTTTAGCCGGAGATGTTTTGTGGTATCAACTTTAGAGAGCGGTTAAAAATCTAATTATACTTAAAGTTTGCAGATTTATTTGATTAAAAGCCTAAACAATTTGAAATTCAGCAAATTCTGAATTCAAAAGGTATTCATCCTGTAAATGTGTTATGCCTTTATTGTTAATAGTGGGTGGCGTGGGTTCGGGTGGTTTTGAAAAATAAAAAATCTAAATTCAGTGTAATCATTATAAAAGGCCGCTCGACTCCAACAGTAACTACTCGTCAATAAAACATGTAGCGCGTCCAACAACAATTTGAATACATTGCAAGTTGCAACATTTCGCATTGCATTGTCACTTGTAAAATCCAATTGAAACAACTCCAAAAAGTCAACTTTTACAATTTCCAAACCGTCACCCACATTTTATCACATGGATGGCTCTGCAGCCGTGTCAGTCGACATCCACTGACACACGAAAACAAACTCTATATCAATCATCATACAGTGCTTTATTACATTATGTTTTCAGCTGTACAAATAACTCCTGAAAAAACAGCAAAAAGGTGTATGTAGGCTATCATTTATAATTTTCTCTTAAAGTAACTTTTATGGTTCCATGTCCACAAATAGACCACCTATTTTTTAGTTATTTTATTTTTCTCCAAGCTTTGCATGCGGATTGTTCATTGCAAGGTAAAGGTATCGGTAATCAGTACACCTAAGCAAGATGCTGCCCACATTCTGTTTTTTTATTGAATGTCGGAGAAGCGCTTGGACAGATTTCACGTTATGATAAGGCATTACACATTTATTAAACATTTTTTTAAATTGTTATGTTCCGATAATTAGATGAGATAGCCAGTTTTACAGACAGTTGAGGATTCCGGGTGAAGTGCGCTTCCACCTTCGGTCTGCTCCTAACCAAATACCAGGTGAGATCAAAGCGAAGCGCTTCCTCATCATACAATAAAAAAGACAAATGATTTGTAGCTGATAACGAAAATTTAATCAGAAGGATAGCTTCATTGAATGTATTCCTTGATCTCTGTGGAAAATGGCGGGAAAATAAATTGATTCTCGTCTGAATCGAAACGTCAGTCGGGGCTTACCCAGATAAGGTCCGTTTGCATGTGGGGGTTACTGAAGCGTGCCTGCAATATCGGCTCGGGACACACACCGAGTCGTGCTTGTGATAGGGTGTGACGCGGGCTACGGAGCGGAGGTAGCGTGTGGTTGAACTCCCACTTTGTCACCGTTTAGATTATGCCTTATTACACGACTCTTGAAAGTTTAAAGCTTCACGATATTACGAAACTACGGCCTTATAAAGTAAATTAATATATTAACATCTATAGGCATCCTCCATTTGATACCCATATTGTAGTAATAAAACATTTTCTGATAGTATAACCTAACTATGACAATCTTAATATTCATACAAGCAACAAAACCTTACGCATCAAAATCTCCTAATAGAATAGACATACTTAAACACTCAAAAAAGAGATCAAATACTCGTATATATTAATTAATTCTCGCGGGGGATTTTCGGAAAGTGATGTAGCTTTTGAAATACTGGGGTGGTTTTCAAGATAAAGGGTTGCAAAATATTATAATCTGTCTTGCAAGATAACGTAACGTGAAGGTTTTTGGCTTTACATATAATTCAAAACTGGTCTATTTATTTTTGTTTTTTCACTCAATAGGGTTGCCAAGCCAAGGGTATCTATAAGGTCTAAGAATGTCTTTCGGGATGTCGTGGGGTTTGACTGCAACCAATACTCATCGATAGCACATTACTGTACACCACAATCTAGGAAGTACTTCCTCCAATTCTTGTAGGTTTGGCCGTACTCATCACGCTTGGCAGAAATATTTAAACAATTAGTTAACAGTTAAAGTTTTGTTGATACACAAAAAGGTGTTGTTGTCTGTTTGTCAAAGCTCTTTGGTTGACTTTTACAACATCTGTGGGTCCAGCCACTAGATTAGGGGTAATTTATTTAAACCACGACTACTAAGGCAGCGGTTAACAAAAATAAATATCAACTTTTTACATTAGTCAGAGGCGAGTTATTTACTCATTGTATTCTGCCCACCTACTGTGACGTAGTTACGGTTGGAGCTTTGATGCTTTGCTCTCATTCTGGTCATTCTGGCTTTGCATGGAATGAGACAACAAGAGAGATAAACAATGCGAGAGAGCGTGGAACACTCGGGTGAATTAAGAGATATTGAGAAAAGGTGTGTCAGAGTAAGGTGTCATGAAAGCACACATTTATCGAAATGTTAATAACTTTCTGTTTGTGAAATAACATCCGTGGTTAAATACACGAGATATTGGTTCAGGGCGAAATACTAGTTATTCAAATAAATAAGCTTTACACAGTGTTTTAGTCTGAGTATATAAATAGAAAGTGTGACATGCAACTGTAACACAGGCACAAGGGATGATGCACTGTTGTCACAGCTTTTGTGAAATTGGTTTCGTAACTATGTAAATTATTTTCAATATATTGTGACGCGATAATTGAAATAAAAGAATAATTCCATTACAAGAGTATCTCTAGGGAATTCACCTACATTACAAACAACCTCTTGTTGTGACTGATGTGTATCATTACCTTTCTGCCGCTATCCCACACCAGGTGGTGTCAGACTGATGTGTATCATTACCTTTCTGCCGCTATCCCACACCAGGTGGTGTCAGACTGATGTGTATCATTGCCTTTCTGCCGCTATCCCACACCAGGTGGTGTCAGACTGATGTGTATCATTGCCTTTCTGCCGCTATCCCACACCAGGTGGTGTCAGACTGATGTGTATCATTGCCTTTCTGCCGCTATCCCACACCAGGTGGTGTCAGACTGATGTGTATCATTACCTTTCTGCCGCTATCCCACACCAGGTGGTGTCAGACTGATGTGTATCATTGCCTTTCTGCCGCTATCCCACACCAGGTGGTGTCAGACTGATGTGTATCATTGCCTTTCTGCCGCTATCCCACACCAGGTGGTGTCAGACTGATGTGTATCATTGCCTTTCTGCCGCTATCCCACACCAGGTGGTGTCAGACTGATGTGTATCATTGCCTTTCTGCCGCTATCCCACACCAGGTGGTGTCAGACTGATGTGTATCATTGCCTTTCTGCCGCTATCCCACACCAGGTGGTGTCAGACTGATGTGTATCATTGCCTTTCTGCCGCTATCCCACACCAGGTGGTGTCAGACTGATGTGTATCATTGCCTTTCTGCCGCTATCCCACACCAGGTGGTGTCAGACTGATGTGTATCATTGCCTTTCTGCCGCTATCCCACACCAGGTGGTGTCAGACTGATGTGTATCATTACCTTTCTGCCGCTATCCCACACCAGGTGGTGTCAGACTGATGTGTATCATTGCCTTTCTGCCGCTATCCCACACCAGGTGGTGTCAGACTGATGTGTATCATTGCCTTTCTGCCGCTATCCCACACCAGGTGGTGTCAGACTGATGTGTATCATTGCCTTTCTGCCGCTATCCCACACCAGGTGGTGTCAGACTGATGTGTATTATTACCTTTCTGCCGCTATCCCACACCAGGTGGTGTCAGACTGATGTGTATCATTGCCTTTCTGCCGCTATCCCACACCAGGTGGTGTCAGACTGATGTGTATCATTGCCTTTCTGCCGCTATCCCACACCAGGTGGTGTCAGACTGATGTGTATCATTGCCTTTCTGCCGCTATCCCACACCAGGTGGTGTCAGACTGATGTGTATCATTGCCTTTCTGCCGCTATCCCACACCAGGTGGTGTCAGACTGATGTGTATCATTGCCTTTCTGCCGCTATCCCACACCAGGTGGTGTCAGACTGATGTGTATCATTGCCTTTCTGCCGCTATCCCACACCAGGTGGTGTCAGACTGATGTGTATCATTGCCTTTCTGCCGCTATCCCACACCAGGTGGTGTCAGACTGATGTGTATTATTACCTTTCTGCCGCTATCCCACACCAGGTGGTGTCAGACTGATGTGTATCATTGCCTTTCTGCCGCTATCCCACACCAGGTGGTGTCAGACTGATGTGTATCATTGCCTTTCTGCCGCTATCCCACACCAGGTGGTGTCAGACTGATGTGTATCATTGCCTTTCTGCCGCTATCCCACACCAGGTGGTGTCAGACTGATGTGTATCATTGCCTTTCTGCCGCTATCCCACACCAGGTGGTGTCAGACTGATGTGTATCATTGCCTTTCTGCCGCTATCCCACACCAGGTGGTGTCAGACTGATGTGTATTATTACCTTTCTGCCGCTATCCCACACCAGGTGGTGTCAGACTGATGTGTATCATTGCCTTTCTGCCGCTATCCCACACCAGGTGGTGTCAGACTGATGTGTATCATTGCCTTTCTGCCGCTATCCCACACCAGGTGGTGTCAGACTGATGTGTATCATTGCCTTTCTGCCGCTATCCCACACCAGGTGGTGTCAGACTGATGTGTATCATTGCCTTTCTGCCGCTATCCCACACCAGGTGGTGTCAGACTGATGTGTATCATTGCCTTTCTGCCGCTATCCCACACCAGGTGGTGTCAGACTGATGTGTATCATTGCCTTTCTGCCGCTATCCCACACCAGGTGGTGTCAGACTGATGTGTATCATTGCCTTTCTGCCGCTATCCCACACCAGGTGGTGTCAGACTGATGTGTATTATTACCTTTCTGCCGCTATCCCACACCAGGTGGTGTCAGACTGATGTGTATCATTGCCTTTCTGCCGCTATCCCACACCAGGTGGTGTCAGACTGATGTGTATCATTGCCTTTCTGCCGCTATCCCACACCAGGTGGTGTCAGACTGATGTGTATCATTGCCTTTCTGCCGCTATCCCACACCAGGTGGTGTCAGACTGATGTGTATCATTGCCTTTCTGCCGCTATCCCACACCAGGTCGTGTCAACAGTAGTAGAGCTCCTTGTGAAAGCGTTCGTCAGGGGAAGCACTTTTGGTGGTACCCTCCAAGGGTATGGTTGCCGGCGAAGTTACAGGCACACGGGGCTTAACACCTTTATGAAAATCTCTCAAATGGATGCAATGTAGTGCCACGTGGGTCATATTTTTTGTAGATACGACCAGTTACACGTTGTTATAGAAGAGAGTTGCTGATTGCTGGTTCTATCTCTATTTCGTAAAAAAAACTTACTCCCATCTTACTCATTCATCCCTCACGCAATGCATCTATCGCTTCTTCGGCCCACCCCAACCCCTATATCCACATATATCCACACTCAGATTCAACTCTTTTCGTTACATGGTTTTCTTCCCTCCGCATTACATGACTATACTATGTACGTGTGCTAATATTATTTTATCTACGTGAAAAGAAGGAACACAGACACACAACTTTTTGTATTTATCAATCAATGAAAAGTAGGTATATTAATAGCATTGAAATATTGACTGTACCCGGTTTAAGCACTAGAATCTGCAGGAAGCCGAAATATATTGCAGTTCTATTCACAATATCTGAATCGCAATAATGGACTGGCAGTACCGATAAACATAGCCTGTGATTCGTGTTGAAGCGTAAGGCGCGCTCTCAGCAGAGACCGAGCGATCTGCAGACACTGAGCGATCTGCAGAGACTGAGTTTAGGATACAACTCTGCCCGCAGATGTCGTAAAGTTTGAAATAGGATCTCACCAGAAATAGAACACCAGTTTTCTTAAAATTATGTTTTATCTTAACACCTGTGTTGCTATCACCAGACCTCATGCCATGTTACAGGATAGAACAGGACATATATTTCACACAACGCCATCTAGCATCTACCAAACTAAGCTTGTTATATGGATTGCGGATCTACGTACTTTAATAAATATATTATATATTTTTTTATTTTAATTGCAAATTACTAGTTTTGTAGTTATGGTTTTGCAGTAGAGAAGTCTTTCAATATTGGAGAAGGCAGTTCAAGTACAAGTTAAGTAAATGCTGTTTTTTTGCATGCGTTTGACCCGCTTCGCCTGTCGCTATGCTTGTGAACTAAACATACGCCACCATAGTGGTATTAGACCGCAATCGATACCTAATTTGGGATTAGTCGAATTGGAACCACTATCAGAACAGATTCTCTGTGGCAATACTCAGTACTAGCGGTTGTCTGGGGGTTTGTTCGGACCTTAATTACTTCAATAAGCAAACTAACGACTTAGGGGCCAGAAGACCCTTGTTAAGAAAAAAACTGTAGTAATGACTTTTTCCTCGTTTGTAAATGCACTTTTAGAGCGTTTTTCTTTTGATAATCACCTACTAGGTGGTAATCAGAGATACATCCAAGCTGATAATGGTTTGCAAGTAGGAGTTCCAAAAATAAAGTGCTTAACTTTCAAAAATAAATGAATCGAAACTCCTCCAACCATCCAACAGTCAACTTAACACAGTCTGGTGAGGATAAACTACCTTGAATCATTTTTGTGCAGTCTAGTGAGGATAAACTACCTTGAATCATTTTTGTGCAGTCTAGTGAGGATAAACTACCTTGAATCATTTTTGTGCAGTCTAGTGAGGATAAACTACCTTGAATCATTTTTGTGCAGTCTAGTGAGGATAAACTACCTTGAATCATTTTTGTGCAGTCTGGTGAGGATAAACTACCTTGAATCATTTTTGTGCAGTCTAGTGAGGATATACTACCTTGAATCATTTTTGTGCAGTCTAGTGAGGATTAACTACCTTGAATGATTTTTGTGACAGTCTGATGAGGATAAACTACCACGTTAGATGGATGAAGATCACATTGTAGTTCTTGCCTAAAGTCAAAGTCTAAGTATTTTTTTTGTAATCATTTAGATTATTTAGGATCACTATGAAACATCAAATCTACCGCCTGTTCAGAATCGCAACCGTCACTAGCGCAGTGCACAAATCATCATAAATGCAATTCTATATTTAAGAAGCAGCTTGCGGCAGCTTCCTACGTTATGAAATGTGAAACACGTAATGAAATAAAAAGTTTGTCCGAAATAACTAATGTAGCTGAAACTGAACATATATAACTTTGTCCCAGTGCAGGGCAAATGTCTCTCAGATTAGATTGTTCCAGTTTTTTTAACCTAACACATGCTTACGCTTGATAATATCCTAATACCAATGAATCAAAGCTAAGCCGCGATAATAAGATACTAGCTCTCACTAAATACTACTTAAAAACAAGTTAACAACTGAATAAAGAAGGTAAAAGTGGTCACTAGATACCCAGCTATCCACACACACGAGGTCTCCAGTGAGTCCGGTGTGTTCGGTGGGTTCGATGAGTCCGGTGAGACCAACGAGTCCGTGCCATCGATAGCCACTCGGCATTCAGCGCGGCCGCTCTAAACAATAAATACATTTAGGAGCATTCCCCCGTTTGTCTTGCAGCCGGACTTTCGGAGAATAGCAAACTTTGTAGCCGAGGATTTTCTGGTCATTTGAACGTATAAAATGGATGGCACTGCTTGAATCTGTGCAGAGAATATGTATCCTCTGTGGCGATAGAAAACTCTCCGTGCTTGTCAAATAACATTAGGAACATTATGTTTGAGAATTTACTGGAAAACCTGAATCATTGTTTTCAAAAACACAAATATGTATCAGTGTTTATTTTTAGGGTTCCATAATATGGATGCCAACGGAACCCTTTTACTATACATTAATTGTCCGTCCGTCTGCTGTATCTATATTTAATTTGCCGCTATAACAACAAATAATTAAAGTAGCATTGAAAATTAATACAAAAACGATTTTTTGTTGTGAAATTTGTAAAGGAACTCTCGGTTTGCGAGTCCACACTTACACACAAGAGCCCGTAAACGTCTTAATCATATTTAACCACAATCACCCCGCTTGGCAAGTGGGCTGGGAGTTCACAGCGGAGTACCTGAGTCCTGTCGGTGTAGAGACAACGCGCACGTTTTTGTTCTGAAATTCCAGCGCCGTTTTGCTCCACATCTCTATCTGAACGTTATGTTCCCATAAAGCCTCCTGCATGCATCATTGTACCTCTTGCGAGGCGTTTCCAATCATTGGACTACTGTTTACGTAGCGCCCGCAATGCCTTAGATATTTGTAACATTCTGCCTCTCAAAAAGTATGTTCAAAGTTAGGATGGTGCGCCTACATTGGGAGCGACGCGACATAATATATTTATATTTATAAATACCGCAAAGGGCAATACCACTCGATCCTTGAGACCTCTGGATTCGATCTTTGACCCAAGTTATATACAGCTTAAGTCTCGAAAATTGACAGCTCTGTCGGTAGTATTACTTATAATTTTTTTTTTTTTATTCACATTACAAAGATCCATGACAATTATAATTATATGTTAGTAAGATCAGAAAGACATTTAAAATATTATAATAATAAAAACAATATGTACGTTAACTTGTTGCAAGGTAACTTATGCATTTTGGTCCAGTGGCTAAGAATCGGGCCATCCACCCGCTCAGCCACCGCCACCAACAGGCTGTGTGCCTTCTCGAACGTACCTGATGCGGTGGAGTAGCGCGACAGCCTCATCTGCATCCGGAAGGCATTGTCATACTGCACGCGAAGGCTGTATGCCGCTTCACTTACATTGATGCACAGGCTGATACATAAAGTTTAGCAGTGAGCTCTAGACGAGGTGACACCTTGCGAACCTGCGAATCATCAGTACTTCTCACCTCTGAACATCCATGTCATCTTTGAGGGACCCAGTGCTCCAGACACTTGAAGTTTAACACTTTTGTGAGAGCTGTTTGTGTTTGAGAGTGAGATGGTGGGTATATTTGGGTAATCAAATCAAATCAAATCAAATCAAATCAAATCAAATCAAATCAAATCAAATCAAATGAAATCAAATCAAATCAAATTATTTATTTGCACGAAACAAGTGTTAAAAGTTCTTAAATCTACTAAATTAGTCTCAACTTATTTCTACCATGCGGCATGCAAATTTTATTTAAATTTATGTTTATTTTACATTTATTATTATTTATTACAAAAACACATAACAACATCATGGATTCGACAGGTAGTCATTCATACTATTGTAAAGTTTTTCATGCAAAAAATCTAGAAATTTTCTTTTAAAAATATTAATGTTATCAGACTGTTTTATCTCTTCAGGAACCTTATTATATAAACGTGGGTAATAGTGACGAGACTTTCATATTTTCGCTGCAGTATTTTTTTGTCTGAAATAGCCACAACGAATGTTAGCAAATGTGAAATCATGAGCAGGATACAAGATAAGTGTTTGCTTTCAGGGTAACCTTTCATAAAGTTGTTTGATTGAGGGATATCAATACATTTTTGAAATAGCACCTATTATTCAGACCGGTCCGTGATCGATCAAAACGGAACCACTCCGAAAGATTGGTAACCCGGCTAACGATGCATCCCGTCTTAACACCTCCCAGGTCCCCAGGTAATATATCACCTGTACACGCGCTCTGCATACTGAGCGGTGGATGGAGGGATCTCAGGATAGCACATGTTAAACCAGCGATAGTGACTGAGGATAACTTCTGCAAGAATTTAATCATGTTGCTTTATGTACGGTCTTGTATCGAGAGAAGCCAATTTCCTGGTACAAGTAGGTACTTAGTTACGCTGATATGTGGAAATTGATCAAAACCGCAACGTGGAACTAATTCAATATACGGTAGACGTTTGTATGTTATTGTTGGCAGGCAAGAATTTAATCACATTTCAGAAACAAGTATATTATAACACATTTTTTGGGGCTATACTACATATTCAGGTTTCTTATTTATACCTTCTGTATTTCACGAAATTAATTTCAGTGTGCCCCTACATAAAAAGTAAGCTAGTCTAAAGCAATTCACCTGTATGTGGATTACGTAATAAGTGGTGATTTATTATGTATTTTAACAAGAAATGTGGAGCAACGTTTACATACCCGCCTGCCAAACGTGGTGATTATGGCAATTCCCTTTAAATGATTACTCGATGGTCGTTATTTTTTTCCGTATTTTTCCAAAGCCAAAGTAGCAAAAACCATATTTTCATATACAAAATTATTCGTTTTATAACAAATCACACTACAACCAACCCAGAATGCACGTTAACCCAACCGTGTCCCGAAACAAGCCGTAAATCAAACGTGCCGTTTCCGCTGCGTGGCCGGCGCGTGTCGCAGGTGACACGACACTACATGACAGCTGACACTAGAGACTGTGTGACAAGTGACAGCTCGAGATACAATGCTCTTGATACCTTTGCTACAATGTGAATACCAAGCCATTGCAGAAGTATTTCATAGTTTTGTGGCGTGCCTTTCCGTAGTCCAGGGACAAAATCCTGGGACCTTGTCCGATGATCACCGAGATGAATAAATACGATGACACCTATGTATTACAACACTGCACCAATAATCAGCAATCCAATTAGTCGGAGACGATACCCAAGCCAGAAAAAAAAAGCAGTCCGCCATTTTGGATTTACCAATTTTACACAGAGGATGTTTCAAACAAAATTATTAAATCCAAAATGGCGGATTTTTTGTGCTGTCGAATGTATTTAGATAATACTTTCGATACACAAATATCTATTCAAATATTTACTCCGCGACCTCTTTAGATATTTTCTCTAGATTTTCACAGAAGTATTCCTTAGTTTTTTCCCGCCGGTCCCCGGTGACTTGGTTTTAATTAGTTCACTTCCGTTTCGTTATTGTTTCTTTGCTAGTTATTTTCGTTTAAGCTTTTTGTAAACTGGTCGCCTTGATAGTTTTGTGAGCTGTAATTGGATTAATACCTATATTTTAAAGAAGTGACCACTTGAAATGTCGTTAATTTAATTAGGTACCTATATGTATAGATCTGAACAATAAGCATAGCTACAAAACAACGATATCCGGTATCGATTACCCTTTTTTATTTCATGGATATTATAAATGAACCGGCCAAGTGCATGTTGGACGCAACGCCAAGTGTATATTATAAATGAACCGGCCAAGTGCATGTTGGACGCAACGCCAAGTGTATATTATAAATGAACCGGCCAAGTGCATGTTGGACGCAACGCCAAGTGTATATTATAAATGAACCGGCCAAGTGCATGTTGGACGCAACGCCAAGTGTATATTATAAATGAACCGGCCAAGTGCATGTTGGACGCAACGCCAAGTGTATATTATAAATGAACCGGCCAAGTGCATGTTGGACGCAACGCCAAGTGTATATTATAAATGAACCGGCCAAGTGCATGTTGGACGCAACGCCAAGTGTATATTATAAATGAACCGGCCAAGTGCATGTTGGACGCAACGCCAAGTGTTTCGACCCACATTTAAAGGATATTATAAATGAACCGGCCAAGTGCATGTTGGACGCAACGCCAAGTGTATATTATAAATGAACCGGCCAAGTGCATGTTGGACGCAACGCCAAGTGTATATTATAAATGAACCGGCCAAGTGCATGTTGGACGCAACGCCAAGTGTATATTATAAATGAACCGGCCAAGTGCATGTTGGACGCAACGCCAAGTGTATATTATAAATGAACCGGCCAAGTGCATGTTGGACGCAACGCCAAGTGTATATTATAAATGAACCGGCCAAGTGCATGTTGGACGCAACGCCAAGTGTATATTATAAATGAACCGGCCAAGTGCATGTTGGACGCAACGCCAAGTGTATATTATAAATGAACCGGCCAAGTGCATGTTGGACGCAACGCCAAGTGTTTCGACCCACATTTAAAGGATATTATAAATGAACCGGCCAAGTGCATGTTGGACGCAACGCCAAGTGTATATTATAAATGAACCGGCCAAGTGCATGTTGGACGCAACGCCAAGTGTATATTATAAATGAACCGGCCAAGTGCATGTTGGACGCAACGCCAAGTGTATATTATAAATGAACCGGCCAAGTGCATGTTGGACGCAACGCCAAGTGTATATTATAAATGAACCGGCCAAGTGCATGTTGGACGCAACGCCAAGTGTATATTATAAATGAACCGGCCAAGTGCATGTTGGACGCAACGCCAAGTGTATATTATAAATGAACCGGCCAAGTGCATGTTGGACGCAACGCCAAGTGTATATTATAAATGAACCGGCCAAGTGCATGTTGGACGCAACGCCAAGTGTATATTATAAATGAACCGGCCAAGTGCATGTTGGACGCAACGCCAAGTGTATATTATAAATGAACCGGCCAAGTGCATGTTGGACGCAACGCCAAGTGTATATTATAAATGAACCGGCCAAGTGCATGTTGGACGCAACGCCAAGTGTATATTATAAATGAACCGGCCAAGTGCATGTTGGACGCAACGCCAAGTGTATATTATAAATGAACCGGCCAAGTGCATGTTGGACGCAACGCCAAGTGTATATTATAAATGAACCGGCCAAGTGCATGTTGGACGCAACGCCAAGTGTATATTATAAATGAACCGGCCAAGTGCATGTTGGACGCAACGCCAAGTGTATATTATAAATGAACCGGCCAAGTGCATGTTGGACGCAACGCCAAGTGTATATTATAAATGAACCGGCCAAGTGCATGTTGGACGCAACGCCAAGTGTATATTATAAATGAACCGGCCAAGTGCATGTTGGACGCAACGCCAAGTGTATATTATAAATGAACCGGCCAAGTGCATGTTGGACGCAACGCCAAGTGTATATTATAAATGAACCGGCCAAGTGCATGTTGGACGCAACGCCAAGTGTATATTATAAATGAACCGGCCAAGTGCATGTTGGACGCAACGCCAAGTGTATATTATAAATGAACCGGCCAAGTGCATGTTGGACGCAACGCCAAGTGTTTCGACCCACATTTAAAGGGGATATTATAAATGAACCGGCCAAGTGCATGTTGGACGCAACGCCAAGTGTTTCGACCCACATTTAAAGGGGATATTATAAATGAACCGGCCAAGTGCATGTTGGACGCAACGCCAAGTGTTTCGACCCACATTTAAAGGGGATATTATAAATGAACCGGCCAAGTGCATGTTGGACGCAACGCCAAGTGTTTCGACCCACATTTAAAGGGGATATTATAAATGAACCGGCCAAGTGCATGTTGGACGCAACGCCAAGTGTTTCGACCCACATTTAAAGGGGATATTATAAATGAACCGGCCAAGTGCATGTTGGACGCAACGCCAAGTGTTTCGACCCACATTTAAAGGGGATATTATAAATGAACCGGCCAAGTGCATGTTGGACGCAACGCCATGTGTTTCGACCCACATTTAAAGGGGATATTATAAATGAACCGGCCAAGTGCATGTTGGACGCAACGCCATGTGTTTCGACCCACATTTAAAGGGGATATTATAAATGAACCGGCCAAGTGCATGTTGGACGCAACGCCATGTGTTTCGACCCACATTTAAAGGGGATATTATAAATGAACCGGCCAAGTGCATGTTGGACGCAACGCCATGTGTTTCGACCCACATTTAAAGGGGATATTATAAATGAACCGGCCAAGTGCATGTTGGACGCAACGCCAAGTGTTTCGACCCACATTTAAAGGGGATATTATAAATGAACCGGCCAAGTGCATGTTGGACGCAACGCCAAGTGTTTCGACCCACATTTAAAGGGGATATTATAAATGAACCGGCCAAGTGCATGTTGGACGCAACGCCAAGTGTTTCGACCCACATTTAAAGGGGATATTATAAATGAACCGGCCAAGTGCATGTTGGACGCAACGCCAAGTGTTTCGACCCACATTTAAAGGGGATATTATAAATGAACCGGCCAAGTGCATGTTGGACGCAACGCCAAGTGTTTCGACCCACATTTAAAGGGGATATTATAAATGAACCGGCCAAGTGCATGTTGGACGCAACGCCAAGTGTTTCGACCCACATTTAAAGGGGATATTATAAATGAACCGGCCAAGTGCATGTTGGACGCAACGCCAAGTGTTTCGACCCACATTTAAAGGCGAAAGATGTTACTTATTTACTTTGTCATACGGACAACGTGTCCTTGTGAAAGTAAAAGTAACACATTCCACATACATTCAACACATGACAGGTTGCAAGCCCTTCGCCGCTTAGCGGAATACTAGTTAGTGACACATGTCATTCGATGTCATTGTATTAGATGATAATATGGAATGTATTCAAAAATAAATGTGTATAGGTATTATATCTGAGTGTATAAGTAATCTAGTGCCATATGACAAGCTATGCTTAGTTTGGGGCTAGATGGCGCTGTGTGAAATAAACCCTTAAACTACTTTTGTTAAAAATACTGGACATAGCTTTCAAAAAAAAATCTAGAGCTAAAACCAGGCAAAACCAGCAGGATATTTTATTTTATTTTTGGTAGAAAACTTTGGAAATATAATTAAGTGCTTTGAGTAAAATCAGTAAGGTTCAGCGCGTACCGCACTTAAAACATCATGTAATATTTATAATTTAATAGTTAACAGGGTCCAGTTGGCATCATAAGCCCTAAAAATATATTTCAATTTACACTCAGAGAGAGGATCTTTAAATGAAATAGCGAGGTGTAATCAGAGGTACGACCAAACAAACGTTCACTTTTGATATAATGCAACTTTAAATATATGACAGCTTAAAATACAACTTTCAAGTTGATCTAATCCAAAAACAATGATTTACGGAATGTTACAAAAAAATAATAAATAATTAGTTTCCTAATGTCAAAACAATTACGAAGAAAAAAATCTTAACCTAAAAAAATACACAAAAGTACATTGTCAAAATAGATAAATTAGTAAGAGTAATAATAAGATATTACATCATCATCACCATCGGACTCGAACCCACGACCTCTGGATTTCAATACCCATCTCATACAACTAACATGACAGCAAATACACCAACTACCTATTTGTGTCCACTGCTGGTCAGAGCCTTCGCCAACACTTTGGCAGGTTTTGCTGCCCTCAGTCTAGTAAGATCCCTCAGTCGACTTTTACGATATCTGCAAGATAAGTGAGAGGGGTTGGTATCCACCACGGTCGTTTTATTTTGAGCCTACGTCATCATCATATGCACCAACATAACTTTTAAATACAACCTTATACAGGTTGTAGGCTTTATACAGAGCGTACAGGGTACAGGGTGATCGCTGGCCACGAGCCACATCAGACAGATCGGGGAACATGCTGTATTGTTTAACCTTAATTCCGCAGCGGATAGTTCAACAAGAGATAACACAAACAGGGTCGTCGCTATTGAAAACGATAGGCTCACCAGTGGCGCTCAAACTTTTAAACGAACAGAATTATTGCATATTTTAAAAATATGTATGTATCAAATGGTGAACTGACTGATGGGTGATATAACATATCAACGCTAAGCCCAAACATTAAGGATTTAGGGACTTGCAATTTTCCGCATTGATACCTAATAGAGTGTTAGTATCCACAAGCATTTTTGCATCTTTCCATTAAGGGGGTGAAATAGGGGATTTATATCTGTATGAAAGTCCGTCAATTCCAAAGTTAGGAATTTAAAAGTTTTTTTTTTTGCGATAGAATCTTTCTCTTAAGTAATTACGTACTTTTAACTATCTGTCTATGCATGTGTATTTCAAATTGACTTGCAACAAAAAATGGTTTAACGGTAAGTTGTATCGGACACATAAATATTATGATTAAAATTGTCTAGGTGGTAGTTGTCATATTCGTGTACAGACGATTGACTGACTGACTGAAATTTTATTTTTTGTTGTATAAATTGAAACCCTCTGTTTGCGAGGCTGACTCGCACTTAGCTGGATTGATTTTGTCCAGATGTTCAGATTTTTTTAACAAGATTTTTTTTATTTTAACCCGTAAATGTCATGAAACTTAATAGTCGACTAAAAAGATCTCACCAGGAGACGGGCAGCTAAATTCTGTGTAGAATGTAACATCATTATTGCGATCACCAATCCACCAGCCGAGTGTTGTGTGATCATGTCAGAACCCCCTGTTTGGGAGGAGGCTTTCCAGCAGTGGACATTAATGGTCTGTTCGAGTAGTGAAGAAGCTTGAGAACCTCTGACTGGCCAATCAATGGCCAGTCGCCTGACGGCCGATTTGGACTCGAATATTTTCCGTTTTACACTTCACCGATTACAAATTTCTCAAAATACTGGAAATATATAATAACAATCTGTATTTTTTTTTTATCTCGCAATAGGGTCAATTTTAAGGATCAAATCTGTATTTTTTTTTTGTTATTTAAATATTGCATGAAATGCATGAATATTATAGGACATTAATTTCACACAGCGCCATCTAGTCCCAAACTAAGCAAAGCTTGTTATATGGGAATTACATTACGGAAATAATACTTAGATACTTTTTTTGTAAATAAATACGTATGTACACGCAATACAACACGCAAACACAGAACAAACATTAATAATCATCACACAAATGTTTGTCCGGGTGGGACCAATTGAGCTGTTTGTTTCTAATATAAAGCTTTACAAGGTTTGCTTGAATACAAATATAAGCAATTCGATTCGGTTTAAAATGATTCCAGCCTACAGCGACAAGAACCTATAACAGACAGAGTAGAAATGCACCAACCCGTTTCTCTAACGGGTGTCGTAAGTACAAACTGACTTAGACATTTATGGTCCAGAAATTAGCAGCATTATTTCTAGTAGTTTTAAGTCACTCCCACCTCACAGAAGGTACGTCCCAGGCTAAGGTATCCATTTACTCAAGAATTTTCTTATCTAAGTCTGAGAAAACCTAGAATGCTCCTGTTACTAAACAAATGAAGTCCTTATCTTAATGCACAGCTCTGGTGGGAAGTGGAGCTTCTGAACTAAGCGTGGCTTAGCATTCATTGTCTTGATAATCTTGAAACTATTTTTAAAATACCCAAACGGAGATATTTTGTATAAAATTATGCTTGTATTAAAATCTTAGAACAGTCTTTTGAAATGAAAGTTTTCTGTTGCCAAAATTATTTGGTTACTGTGAAGCTTTTATGCCTTAAAAGCCTTCTTTTCTTTTGTACCTATGTACCTTTTTACTCTGAGCTAGCAAATAATTATTTGAAACTTAGAAAAAGATAATGTTTGATGAAAATAACACCCACCAAAGAGTATATTATAGATCAAAGAGTAGACTCTTGACCTCAGCTGGTCCAGGATGAGTAAGTGTTCTTAGGAGACCACTAATAGGCCGATTGCATTCACTTAATCTGCAAGGCTATTACGTAACTCTGTTTCATTCATACATCTATCAATTTTGTAATGCGTCATATGAAAATGACGGTTTTGCGATTACGTAACTGGCATCGGTTTCAAACAAAGCTTGATTGAAACGACATCTATCGATAGTTGAAAACAGCGATTACCGATGCTCGGCATCAATGAAGTGACAGCTATTGATCACTTCTTTCCATTCTAAATCAGAAACACGTAAAGTACTGTATCAGTTTTAAGAAATCACTTGCAGTAACTTCACACTGTTTAATAGTTGATAAGATCAATGCAGTACCGTTGTACGTGATCGCAAAACCTCGATAGTTATATTTAGATGTTCACATCATCCAGCTGATTGAAGTATGAATCATACAGAGTTACGTAATCGCCTTGCTGATGTAAGATGGAATCTCAGGACTTCACACAAAGTAGATTAAATACAGTTAGGGAATCAATGTATGTCGTCATTGAAACTAAATGATTTTAATGTGTAGTAACTAAAGTAATAGTACCTTAGATTAATTTTATTAAAATAAGTTTTATTTCAAGATAGATTTAGCATCGCCTTAGGGTTAAATAAAAAAAACCTGTAATGATGTTTTATCGAAATAAATAAATCTTAATACAAAAGATTAACTATGTACCTACAAGGGAAGCTGTCGAGTTACCTAGGTACCGTCACATGTACGGTCTATAAGTAATCCAACTGTTTCAGACCAGTTGTTTAATGGTACGACTGGTAAATGCTTGGCCTTTATCTCATCTGCTCATGCGCACTTCACCCGGAATCAAGCCCAAGGAACTGGCTGTGTAACCTCTAAATGCTGGAACACAACTATTTACAATTGTTGTAATGGCAATAGACCTAGATGAGATGGTAGTAACCAGGTGGACTTAAACAAAATCCTACTAACAAGTACCAAGCGTGCTTAAGACGATGGTAATTCGACTATTTCGACTGTCTGTTACTTTTGACTTTTACCAAACATGATACCACCTCTATATAAACCCCGTCTGTAACATAATTTGTAAACTTCATACAACCCCGAGAACCCTTGTGGACACGCTGTCGGTTGTCCGGGGATTTCCTGTAAAACTTGTGGAGGGATCCGGGAAACCCCGATTTGTAGAAGTTACAAAGTCCGTGTTCCTACCTGTACCTGTTATTTGGAAGTTTTCCGAAGTTTACTTTGGGAATCAAACTTTTCAACGGATCTTAGAGGTAGAAATTATTGAACTGCCAAATCGACATTACTATTGTTTTGGAACTGATCTACTTGCAAATAGTAGGTCCTGAGTTTAGGTAAACATTATCAAAGGGATATTTACTACGATTCAAATGTAAATTAAGTTCTCCAATATTCACCCACGTACTACCTACCTACCCCACCTACGCTTCGGAAATGGGTATCCAAATTTACTGGCGCGAGCAACTGCCTCGAAAAACAGCATTTATGAAAATCTAATGCACGCTCACAAAAACATAAAATAAACAATTAAACAATAAGTTTAGGAAATGAAGTGATGCACATAATGTTAACACTAGGAATAAAAATTAACTTGATATATATACCATGGTTCGCTTATGAAAAAATAATCATTCATTAGTAAGCTTCCTCAAAGCGCCGCCAAATTCGTAAATTCAAAATGTATATAAAGAATTGTCTAATAAATAGAGTCTACTATAAAGTAAGTGCCTTTATCAATGATAAGAAAGTGTGGATGTCGGCAGTTAGAAAACTGCTTACAAACTGAACACTAAGTAGTTAGGAAGTACGCTAATTAATATTTTTAAGATAGTATTAAGATTTTATATATAATAAGTATCATCAAAAACTTTAACAAGACCGAGTTTCTAGCCATTCTCATTGGGTGCTAGTCGCGATTCCGAACAGGCGGTAGATTTGACGATCATATAATACTAAAAAATCTGACTGAATAAACTACGACCTTTGTTTATGTATTAATAACAACCAAGCGTTTGATCACGAACTCAAATAAAAATAATTTAAGTTAAATGATATTAATAAAATACGTTTCTTGACGAGCGTGCTCCATACACGCTTCTTTTCTCTTTTTTTTTTCGGTGATAAACAAGCGTTTGACTACCAGCTTACCTACATGTAAAACAAGTAAATATGTGGCTATAGATGGAGCACGCTTGCCTAAAAGGAACATATTCACTCTGGACTAGAAGACTCCATAATTATACTCCAGAGGAAAAATCGCTCGTCTTGATGGAACCAATTCACTAGACTTGCAGACTCCAAGATGTAGCCTGTCGATGTTATTACTTAGTTATTGTACGTCGGGGAAGAGCTTGGCCTTCATCTCATCTGGTTACAAGTTAAGATAAGGCCGAAGGTGGAGGTGAATTTCACCCGGAATCCTCAACAAACCCAGGAACCAGCTATCTTACCTCTAAATGCCGGAACACAACAATTTGAGATTTTTTATTATGACGGCATAATTTGGTAATATGTTGGTAGCTAGCCAAGCGGACTTTAACAAAGTTCTACCACCAACCAAACCAAACACAATATTGTACGCCCCCTGGGGATCGAACCAGGGACCTCTGGATCAGAAATCGGTGGGTTGAACCGCCTCTGTGGTCTAGTGAGACCACAGAGGCGGTTATATATAAAATCATCGTACAGCTAACTGACTGAGTGTCTGTCAGGAGGTACATTAGACTACAGACTTAAAATAATCAGGGTCAAGGAAGCGACCCTTCTTTCGTTGTTACGGTGCACTTCAAATTAATTTTAGGAAATTCTCATGGGATGGCGGGAATAAAGTCCCGATCAGTTCACTAGTTCCAGTTTGAGCCATTATTTTTAAAGTGGGTAACTTATTTTCGTAGCAGTAGGAATTCTAGATTTACCTTACCAAAATGTATGAATGGGGCAAAATTACAACTAACAGGGAAAATGACGTCAACGTACCTACTGATAGGGAAGATGAAAGAATACCTTACTAAGTCCTCTTGTCTAACTTTAAGCTCCCTTTTTATAAAACTGGACCAATTATTTCAAAGGATACTACAACAAAAACTATATTACTAGTTTAATTACCAAGTGTTGAAATATTTTCTACCATTCGAGAGGTCGGTATTCCAATCTAAATTTTAATTAAATCCTGTCCCTCGAGACTCTTTAAGTTGGGAATGTGCGACATTTTGCTTTGGAGGAAGCGTCACAAACATCTGAGCTACGGGCTTACAACTAGCTTTGATAGTTGAACTAGATGGCCCCGCCCCGCCCTGCCGTGCCGAAACGTGTTACTTGTAGGGCAATTAGATGATGAATAATCTCAGCCGACAAACGTCCACTACTGATTATAGGCTTTCCAATTGACGCCATAATATAACGATCCTGACGTACTCCTCCGCCACTCCCCCTCAACCCTGTAGAGTGGGGGATGGGTTCGAGGAGGAACACTTCCGTTTAACTGTGGTCGCCATGTGAGGACTTGACGCGACGAGCTATGTGGCTTGCCCACTACCACTTCACTTTGTATAGATTAGGTTCCTAAAAAAGGTACTCAGAACTTAGTTTGTTTTGTGTTTGGGTGTTGTATTGTATGATCATTATATAATTTACAAAAAAAAGGATATAAGTATTTTTATCCGTAATCAAGTTATAATATTACAAACTTCGCTTAGCTTGGGACTAGATGGCGCTATATTAAATGAATGTCCTGTAATATTTATTATAATCATTTAATTATACACTGCAAGTAGCACCGCATATTAAACGCATGCGTTATGTATGAACAATATAACATATAAACTTTTATGATTGAATTTGGTAGGTTAGATTCCTCTCTTCTTCAATTCAGTTTCAAAATCACTACAAACCCACTTCACGTGTTAAGTAGATTGCAGTCTACGAAGCCGTTCAATAATCGACCAACAGAAATACGTATACACCAGAAGTACGTAAACACCAGAAGTTCGTGCACAGAGCAAACCAAAAGCTATTTGAGTTAGTTGGAGGTATCGCTGAGACACACTAATGGGATTGGATTCCGATGGTCGTGTCTCCATCTGAGATAGTCATTAGAAGCGTGCAGTACTTCACCACAAACTTACCTAAGTAAGTAGTTAGGGCAAATATAGGTAACAGACTCGTCCTGTATTAAAGAACTGTGCGTTAGGCATTGACACATATTTACTTATGGCATTCTACACAACATACATTATACAACTATGTGTTTTACCTGCAACACATAGTACGTATACATACATAGGTATATCTTTTGTGAAAACCTTATTGTTTAAAGAAACATTTTTGTAGTAGTAGAATCACTTATTAAAGGGCTCGTCCGTGGAAGTACTACCACCACCTATTTCGGCCGCCGCCGGGCAGTATTTCTGTTTCAATGCAGCGTAGGTCATGTTCTGTATGGATATGACCTACACAGTTAGGCTTTTTTATGGGCAAGAATTCCACTTAAAATCACGTTAGCTGCTTGCATGTTTCGTCTTCATAAATATCTTTAAAACAATAAGGTTAGAGATAAGATTCCTTTGTCCTTTGCGGTGTAGCTGATCTCAAGGCTTGCGTTCCCATTGCATACCGAGATGAGGTCTACAAAACCTCGATATTCTGAAGGTGTTGGGAGGCTTATTACTTTGGCCCAACCATGACCATCTTTATTCGCTTCTCCTAGAGATTTTAGCGTGACAGCTAAAGAAGCCTATTACCTCTTCGTTTCCATTTTTGCATGGTTCTTACGTAGTAAACCTTTCTGGGATAGCGAAAGGTTTGTTGTAAAAACTCAACCAATGTTTCAATTTGTAATTATGTTAGACTACTAGCCGTGTTACTTTCCTTCGACAAATAACGATTTAATACTGATAATCAATTTCAAATGACTTAAGCATTTGCATTTACAAAGACTCCATGAGCTTATAAATATATAAGTGGAGTACTTACTTCAAAGTTCAATCCAAAAATACGAAAACCCCTCAACTCACTTTGTTTGACAAGACAAGACGTTTCTATGCCCTTAGCAAGGGATGGGCATCCTTGCAACCAGACATAATTAAATTTTGTCGAAACAATTATTTGTATGCTGGATTTGTTTGAAAATATGTTGAGATTTTATGTCTTTAACTATTTTTGTTGTTTTGTATTACCGGTTTTCAATATAAACAAACATTAATAAATAATTAAGAACTAAAGTTTTTCAAGATACGACATGTAGTCTATATTGTTAAAGTATTGGATTGCAATTGATGTTCGATTGGATTTTTTTTTCGGTTCAAGAGTGGGCCTGCAGGTCGGCACAAGATGGCGTAGATTTTTCAACACCTTTCGCATAATTTTACGTTCTTGTCGGAAATACTTACCCACTCACTCTTACTTACTCCGCTGGCTCAGCGACCCGAAGTGTCTTGACCTCCGATAAAAGAAGACGCCATTTGCTCCTATCTTGAGCTAGCTCGCGCCAGTCCCCGGCATCGAGCTCCCGCAGGTCCGCCTCTACGACGTCCTTCCAGCGGTACCGCGGGCGCCCGACGGGGCGGCGCCCTGTGGGACAGCCAACATAGGCTCTCTGCACCATGCGATCTTCTCCCATCCTCTCTATATGGCCAAGCCAGCGAAGGCGGTGAGCTTTGGTCTCGCCGATGATGTTGGGTTCCGCTATAAGCTTTTCGATCTCCAAATTTTTCCGGACTCTCCAGCTTCCATCTTCTCTGCGAATCGGCCCCAGAATCTTACGGAAAACTTTCCTCTCAGCCACTAGGAGCTTGTTTTCCTCTCTTTGGGTCAGCGTCCAAGCCTCGCATCCGTACATCATGATCGGTCTAATGACGGTCTTGTATATCCGGATCTTTGTTTTCCTGCTTAGGATCTTGGACACCAGTACCTTATGCAAAGCTGCACTACATCTGAGGGCATTTTGTATGCGGATATCAATTTCCTCTTGCCTCGTGTTAGTGTCAGTTATAGTGCAGCCGAGGTATTTAAACTCCGCCACTCCTTTATATGAAGTATTTCCAACATGAAGGTGCTGTCGTGGTATTCTCGTGCTTCGGTATCTCTTCATGTGGAAGAATTCAGTTTTTTCGTGGCTAACCTTAAGACCTACCTTAAAAGCTTCCATTTTTAAGACTTGAGCTGCTCCAGCTACCTCTTCTTTGCAATGCCCTAGAAGTGCCAGATCATCTGCATACCCGATCACTTTATGATAGCCGCTTAGTTTCTTGTCGGAAATGGTCAGATAAAAATACCAATTTGATTCTCTACGAATAATCCAAGCTGTCGGAGCGTCAAAGTGCAAATAAATAATTGTCTACTGAACCAGAGGGCAGGACCGAGGAATCCTTTCTTGACGTCACGGCCGGCGGCGGCGGCGCGGCGAGGGAACGCGCGCGTGGCGGGATCTCCGCATGCAAAGTCTTACCATTTTATACCTGAATAAAATAATTACATTTATTCAATAAAAAGTACAATTAAACTAACTATGTACAAAGGAATCAGTCAGATTACCTAAGGACCGTTACAAACGGCCTATAGGTAACTCAACTGTTCCAGACCAGTACCAGACGGAAGCGTGCCCAAGACACTGGCTGCATTGCCACGCTGAATAGCTATGCTAATTCGCTGGCCTAAATAAGAGCCAGCCCTTGGGTCACGTGTCGCCTCAATCAAAAGCCCCGCAATATTTTTGAAAACCCGGAGGGCGCCGGCTCCCCACGGACCCAAGGTCTCCACCCCAAAAGGCTCAAATAGGTAAGCTCTGTCGAGACCACTATATTTGTGCCTTTTGTGATCCTCGGCCGAATCAGCCGCCGCACCAGCCCTAACTGATGTCCCAGGCAGATGAGATGGCGCTAGGGTGTCGACGCAGGTAGCGTCCCACACCAAAGGCCTACCCATTTCCCAAGGGACAAGAGTCATACCGTCGGGCCGCTTACCATCATCACGTAACAGACCATTCGGTTTAAGAACGGCTGGCACATTGACACTGGTAAACGCTCGACGGATAATGTCATTAAGACTAGCGTGGCGCGAAATCCTGCCGGCAGACCTTGCACACGAAAGTCCGTGAAAACCAAATTGATCTACGGCCGCACCGCACCGGCACTGGTGAGAGGCGCAGCATCTTGCACCCAACCGAAGACAAGTGGCAATACGGAAAGTTACAGGATCCATAAGTGTACCGGTATTGTAAGATGGATGTGCTTGCAGCCAAAGACCTGATTCCCATTTTGAAACAGCTAAGAGACGAGCACGATCTGTGGGAGTTGAGCACGTATGTAATAGATAATTCCGTGTCAACTCGCACAGAGGCCCGTCCCACTGCCGTTGTGCCGAAAGGTGTTTTGGGGGATCGGTATTAGGACAAGCACTATGCCAAGCATTTCGAGCCTCGTCAAGATAAGAAATTTTGAGTATATTGCCTGGAACAGCCGAAATTGATGGTGTTAGAATTTTCTCAACCAAAGAATGTGTACTATAGACGGAAGACAAGAACGCTGGCAAAGCAACACTAGAAATTTTGCGTACACCTAAGCCGCCCAATCGAATAGGCAATGAGGCCTGCGACCATGCTCTGTCATCCAACTCAATATTCAAAACCGTGGAAAGGGTGTTCTTTATTATGTTGTCTAAGCATTCCACCAGCTCACTGTGTTTCCACAGTTGACAACATCGTAAAGCATAAGTAAATTTTGGGACAAAAAGGCAAAATTTTATAATGCTGAAAGCCATATGTGAGTTAATTTTTGCAAGTCTGTCCGAAACCTTCATAAAATTTTGAATTTTGTCGTCGACGAAACCCGGAAAAGATTCATCAAGAATTGGTGAACCTAGTAGGTGGAGTGAACTCTTATCTACAACAGTAATATTAGAAGCCAAAGTCTCAAACTTTTGAATAATTGAATTTCTATCCAAACATGTATCTGAAATGTATATTTCACATTTCGAAAAATTTAGTTCTAAGCCAATCTGCCGAAATTCATCTATAATAATTTTTAGATCGCCAAATACTGAGTCCACATCGCCACCCAGGGTTCCGTCATCGAGATACCAAATATTCAATTTAGATTTCAGGCGTTGAATAATTGGGTGAATGGCAAGGCTAAAAATGGCCGGGCCTAGAGGGTCACCTTGCTGACAGCCAACTGCAGACGAAATAGTTTGGTTCTTGTAAATTAATTTAGATGGCGAACCATAACATTGAAAAAGAAAAGGATAAATTTCGGGAATTTTGGATTTGATTTGATTTAGCAAGGTGCCTCTGTCAACCGAATTAAAAGCATTTTTGATATCTACTTTTAGAATAACCTCCCCGTAATTTCGATCTAAAAATGTTCTTAAAGAATGGACCGCGGCCTCACAACCGCCTCGCGAACCAAAGCCTAGCTGCACGGGTCGGAAATAGTCGCCTAGATACGCGGCTTTTTTGCGACAGCAGACTTTGGCTGAATAAAATAAATAAATAAATAATACAGGACATTCATTCACTCAAACTGAGCATAGCTTGTAATCTAGGAACTAGATTACGGATAAAATACTTAAATACTTTTTGTAAATGCATACGTACTATATGATACAACTAAACAGAGAATAAACATCTGTATTCATTACACAAATATGTATCCTGGGTGGGATCGAACCCACAGCCTACAGCGCAGAAGGCAGAGTTACTATCAACTGAACTATGAAGCTTGTTCTTTTCTACTCGAGTTGTTTCAAAAGAGGGTCTCTTGCAACGTTTCCATAATGTTATCAACTGATCCCGCCAGTTCGAGCTTTAATGGCTTTTTAGTCAACTGAGGCAGTTGACTAAAAAGTGAATAATTATTGGTTGCCACAGGGTTTATAGCGTTTAGGATGCCAATAGTAGGAAATTTATATAACAATCGCCAAGAAACGCAGTACCTATTTTCAGTTCCATTTTCAAAAATACGAATGTTCTTCAATGATTATCTGTCTTTTTTTCATGAAACTAAAGAGAATAAAATACTACGTAAGAAATGTAACATCGATAATCCGAATCATTCCCTATGAGTTCGATATTTTTGTGAGCTGAGAGTAAATAACAAGAGTAATAAATAAATAATCAGTTTTCCCTACGGTTGCATAAAACATTTAAGCCGCCATGACACACATGACCGCCATGACATTATTTGACGTTTCAAAATGATCCTATCTTAATGAATAAAAATATTTGACTTTGACTTTGACTTTGACACACTTTTCTAGCAATAGAAGTAAAAAATAAATGAAATGGTAAAGTAACCGATAGTTATACACAAAAACGTAGTTTAGTCGAGTCAATGATCGTTGAGTTGTGTTGCATAAACCCATCCAAGTCCACTTCAAGTAACAATCGTCAGCCGGCCGTCGGGTCTCAGCTCTCGCTAAGTAGCAAGTTTAGTAACTTATTGAAAAAAGCGTTTACTTTGACGAGACCTTCCGAGAGGTTTATCGTGTTAGTGCCGCGGTACCTACTTCTACATGGAGAGACGGCGGGGAAAGGCTCTGTGAATAATGCATAAAAGGAAACCTTCGATATATTATATACGAATACGTAGGTAGGTACTGCGTGACCTAGGTACCTGTGAGTAAGGTATTGTGATTTAAAAGTATGAGTTTCATTGTTTGCCTCTCACGTAATGTTTTTTTTTATTTTTTGTAAGTTTAGTAACAGTTTTGTGAATGCATGTTTAGCAATATTTGTGAAAATGTGTATGTGTTAAAATAGTAAGTTTAGGTGTAACATAATTCATGAATTTGAATTTATTTTAATATGTAAGGAAGAGTATCACAGTGGCGACTGAGGACGTGAGCACATACCAATATTGTTATTTTTGGTACCTACATTATGTTATTATTGTAAACCTTTTGTACAAATAAATTAATACATACATGCACACATTCTGCGTTCATGATACCTATTGTAATATTATCAAACACAAGATATTGAATACGTCATAGAATAGTCATACGAGTAGCATTCCCGATTGTCGCATGGATGACGTAAGGGGCGACTAAGGGATTATACTGCAAGTTGGCCTGCAGCATCGACTTGAGACATGAATCACCAACTCGTCTGCTTAGTATGGGGAATACGGCATATAGGTACGGTTTACAGTGTTATATCTTTTCGTTTTGCTTTTCTTGTCGAAGTTTGGAGGATGCTCTATCCAGCAGTGGACATTAAGAAGCTGTACCTTTGCCTCCATATCTTCGCCTCTGAAGTGAATTAGCGTCCTACAGGCACTTCATTACGCTAAGCTTCGCTGCAAATTATCGCACTCCCACATTTCAGTATTAGTGCGATTACACAGCTCAGCGAACTTCAGCTGGTTTACCTCGTCGATGTATCACTATGTAACTAGTTCTAGACAATTGTGCTTTACCGACGACTAGTAACCCCATCAGTTTTGTTGTCAAGCAAATATCTCTTTGAAGATTTCATATGCAAACGATATAATTATGAAATGAATTGATTAATCACCATCAACTTCCCCTCACCCCGCTCCCCGCTCCCCGCTCAGGGTCTGCGCAACAAGTTCTTCTCTTCCATTCTCTCCGTTCCGCCGGCAACTCAGCATCCACTCACAACATCCACGTAGTAGTTTGCCCTGAATGATGATTTGTGTTGGGAATGTAACCACGAACATTATCACACAAAAATAAAGCTAACAACACAACGATAAAAGTTAGTGTAAACTTAGTGTGAGCGCTTTTGCTCAATTTATCTCGTTGCTAACTATAATTTGTTGCAAAATCAGAGAGAAATCAAAGCACCATGGCACCGACCGTTCGTCAAAGTAGGTGTCAGAATACAATACATTCACATAGGTTACCCCTGACTTGCATGAAAAGGTTGATATCCATTGCTTGAAAATTGCTTTTACAAGACAATTAAATTAAATTTACCCCCTTTGTAACCCTCAATGTCAATGCAAGGTTTTTATAATCAAATAGTGAATTGTGAAGTGAATATCATTTAAAATTATATCTTAAGTACAAGACATACCAAGCGCTTTTCCCTATTAACGAGAACCCATATTCCAAAAACCACCATTGTAGAAAAATTAAATTACTTTATTTAAAATTTGCAGCATTCAACATTCAACACCCCTTGTTTCATAGATCTCCTTGTCTCACTCAACACTCCTATTTCTTAAAAACTACCCAAGTTTTATAAAAATATTATGTCTATAGACGATTTTATTATGATTTTTGAGTTGATCAAATCATCATTGAGTTGATCAAAACGCGTGGGCGAAATATTGTAATTTTTTTCACCCCAATATCAAAATCCCCTTCACCAAAACTAAGCAAAGCTAGTAATGGGAACTAGATTAAGAAAACAATACTTACGTATTTCTTTTGTGACAACACACTTATCATAAGAAAAACCATCACACAAATGTTTGTCGGGTGGAACTGAGCACAACTGAGCTGCTTATTTTAATTTTCTGCTTGATTAAATTAGTAAGTCTCTGGTCCTTAGTCCTTCAGTAATGAATGTTTGAGTGTACAGTAAACTGAACGAGCTGTTCTGAGTGTCCGATATCGTTGGTACACTGAGTGCCGATTAGACCGAGCCCATAAATCCCGTTTATCCTAAATCAGTGGTTGAGCGTCGATAGCGATAATAACAGATCGTATCTATTGCCAGCTCCGATGTGCCATTTGATACAACGCCGGTGAAATTTGTGGCATTAATGCTGAGCTACGTCCTTACCAAGAAAGCATTATCCTTGTAGTCTGCATGCATCTTAAACATCATTGTCATCACAACCTGACAAACTCCGATGCAGGATAAGCCTTTTCAAACTGTAAAAGGGATATTCGCTATAATCGATACACTTGGCAGGCAGAATGATGATCGCAGTTTTGGCAAGAAACGTTGGTAAAACGTGTGTCTGATACATTTTAAATACAAACCTAAGTTTATACAAAATTTTAAATTTTTTTGCTTTAACAAAAGGAACACATAATTAGGGTTGCTAATCAGCCATGCAATGTGTGGATTCTTAATAATTCAGTTGGGACGTCCCTTCCGGAGTGGGAAAATTTTATTTTTCCACTTTTTTAAGTCGATGAATGTTTTATTTGGAGTTTATGCTTCTTTTTTGTGTTTATTTTGTATGTTTATGATTCATGCTCAGTCATAATAATATCCTCTCCTCCATTAGGTAGTGAAGGCATTAGAATGATATATTCCTCCATTCCCCTCTATCAGACGCAATTTTCAGCTCATAATAATTATTTTACACGACTCATCCATCTCTGAGTTGGTAAACCTCAACCCCTTTATAATTCCATTCTCATAATTCATAGGCACTTACTATCACACCTACATTGTAACGTGTCTGTTTGATATATTTTTGTTGGTTTGTTACCTTGTAATAAGCGTATGAAATTTGGCCAAAGATTATAGATAATTCACAACGCGCGACGGGACTTGACTTTTGCATCTTTTCCGAAAGCCGGAAACGCTCTCCTCACAACCTACAGAGCAGAAGGCAGAGTTTCTACCAACGGAGCTATGAGGCTTGTTAAATAAAATATATAGACTAGGTACATAACATCCAGAGGACCAAGTGGCCAACCCAAAAAGTGTCCCTTTTCACCGTAAAGTAAAACTGTTAATACATTCTTATACATATTTCATGAAAGCCGTCGGTACGTACGGTCGGCAGCTCGCTTAAAACGATTTTTATGAACTTTAAAATTATTGTGTCGTAAAACTTGGGCCGCCGTTCTAAATTAGTTAGTTAATTCTCTTTCCGTTCAGAAACGCTAAGTCTTGTATTAATTTATTATTCGGGAAATTTATATGGGACGACACTTTTTTGACGTTAAAATTCTTTTGGCGCGTTTGGAAAATATAATGAGAGTGATTTTATTGATATTATCGATGCGCACTCACACCGACACCTAAAAGCGACACCATGAAGTTGGTTAGTAATCGTCTCTCAAGCTTTCGTAAGAACTGTTAACTATATTTAAGGTAATTCAAAGAGAGAAAGAGTAATGAGGTAATTATCTTTTAAATCAGTGGAGATAAAAATATGTGGATACATATTTTTATCTCCACTGGTATATTTATGTATGTATATACATAAATATACATTGTGTATTAAATTACATTATGGCACCAGCCTCTTGCAATACAGGTATTATATAGCCTAGTATCTTTGTTAGCCTAGCTAAATTAATTAGTGCCTTCATATCTAGTACATTGTGTAAGAGGAAAAATAAATAAATTTATTATTAATATGGTGGCGAATGTTATTTTTATTTATTTTTCGTGATTGAAGTATTTTTTTATTATATTATGGGTTTATAGATTCAAAACTCCGACCTTGATAACACCTTTTTCCAGAGACCATTAAATACTTTTATTGAATGTCACGGCTGCCTCCTGATTGGTCAATTACATGTTACTTTTTAATGAAACCAATAGATATTCAATGTAGTCTAAGTCTAATGTTTATTACCTGTTTCATTTTTTTTTGCTGACGGTACAAGCCTACCACCCTACCTGCCTTCAACAGACGTACAGACACGCGTCTCACAATTACAGTTAGTGAATTTATGCAAGGAGGTATTGACTTGGCACCGCTTCTGAAAAGTTAGCAGGAATTGGTGATTCATTTTTCAAAAATTCTCTCTTGACGTTTGAGCTTTTCCTAGTTTCCACTTGGAAATCGTAGCTCTGATACCAGGCAGTTAAACACTAGGTAATATACTCTTCGATTCACTTCGAAAAAATACGCTCATAAGATATGCCATTGATAAGAATAAAACGAAAAAGTCTGTAAGTTGAAAGTGTAGGTAACTTACTTGTGGTACTAATTGTTGTATGCCGTCATTTAGAGGTTAGATAGCCAGTTCCTCAGTTAGTTTAGGATCCGGGTGAAGTGCGCTTCCTCTTTCGGCCTTATCATAACTTGACTCTATATATGTTAGATTAGGACCAAGCGCTTTATTCTAGCATTTATAAAAAAAACTGTTTGTAATAAAGCTTCCTAGAAGTGTCTTGGTTAGTCAACATAGCATCTAGTATTTTTTATTGAATGTCTATAAAATTTTAATTTTATAAAATGGGGTGATGGAAATAAATATCTCCTACGTCGGCAGTATCAAAATGTAATTTGAAACCCACCTTTAACAAAACATAAAACCGGCAGGAAACGTTTCAGCTCAAACAGTCAATACCCGTTCGTTTATCATCATTTTATTCATATTATGGATATTCCCTTAACAATAACCCGCTGGGAACTACTTCCGAACCGAACATTTTAATCACGTTTTCGTAGAACCGAAACTCCATTCATTGCACAAAACATTGGTACCTACCTACTAGATTTGAAAAAACTCATTCACCAATTTGTGAACACAATGGTACCAGAACAGTAAGAGCCCTGTATTCTTTCTTCTTTAATCCACCTTTATATTTTTTTTCTGTTCACACTTTTTTGTGCAAGTTTCTGTTACATGTATGTGAACTCGTAGGGGTGATTATCATGATTAATAACGATTGTATAGCCACTTTTTGTGGAGTAGCGTAACCACACCTCGGCAAACTACTGTCCTCGTGTTGACGTTTTCCTTACTTGTGATTGTTTTTATTTGATCTAGGAGCTTCTTTAAATTGTTTCTACGAGTATATTTGGGCTCTTGACCTAACAAAGGTACACTGTCAGTAACAAGCCTCGTAGCTCAGTTGGTAGTAACTCTGCCTTCTGCGCTGTAGGTTGTGGGTTCGATTCCCACCCAAGACAAACATTTGTGTGATGAATATGAATGTTTGTTCTGTGTTTGGGTGTGGTATCATATAGTACGTATGTATTTACAAAAGTATTCAAATATTCTATGCGTAATCTAGTTCCCATATTACAAGCTATGCTTAGTTTGGGGCTAGATGGCGCTGTGTGAAATTAACGTCCTGTAATATTTATAACGTTTATTTAAAACTGTCATCTACCTTACTGTAAGTTACAATATGGCCGAGGCCTACTTCTAGATTATAAATTATCATGTCACATTATTATTTCAGAATTAGGTGCCATGAAGAATCGAATCTATAATTTCTAGCACTGATTTTTTAAAAATATATTATTGATGATTCTAGAGTTAGAGTTATAACACAACTCTTACAACGTAAATTCATATTCTTCGGACTTTGTTTTGATTGCAGACTTACACAGTTTCACTTCTCTACTCCTGTTTATATTTAGGTTCAAATTCCCCAATTTGGTACGTTATCAAATTTAATTTAAGCTAGGTTAGGGACGGGTGGGACTCGCTTATAAATAGGATAATAGGTTTTTGAGTTTGTTCGCAAAGTTTTACAATAATGTGTGTGCAGCGTGTGTGTCGAATGCGGTGTGAACAGTTAGTCAATGTGTCTTTGTATTCACAACACAAGGATACTAAGTGTCATCCTTCTATTCCAGAAATATACTGGAGCGTTCACATCGAGTCTCAATCTAAAAACCTCTGTTCGGCAACATACGCCATCAAAAAAATAAGAGAGTTAAGTGGAGAGAAAACTGCGCGAGAAGTCTATTTCACGTATTTTCATTCGCTAATGACATCTGGACTACTGTTTAGGGGGAGGGCATCAGATCGGGTTTTTATTTTGCAAAAGCGAGCCATTTGCTATATACTAGGAATAGGCTGTAAACAATAGTGTAGTAAACATTTTAGAGAAGTAAGCATAATGACATAACTGGAGAGTATATCTATCAAAATTTACTTCACGTTAGAAACAATCTGGAAAATATAAAAAATCTTGATCATAATTAACACCAGACATAAAAATCGCTTTGTACCTATAATACTATATATATACTATAAGGCTCTGTGAAGCTTCTCCATAGAAATGTGACGAATCCAATGGGACAAACAGTCCCTACGGAAAATATATTAATATACAATATATATGAACCGCCTCCATCTAACGGCGACCTTAATGCCGTCAGTTTGTCGAGTGGGGGGGTCTGCTGCAGTACGTTTATTTGTGGTTTCCTTCCGAAGTAGCAAACTTAAATGTAATAGTCCAGCTACACACAGCTCAATAGATGTTCCATGGTTTGCCTGCGACATCGCTCTCAATGTCCCAAAGTAAATTGTCACATTATTGTCCCAGTGCACTTCTTCGAATATCAACAGCTTATTTACCGTTATTTAAAGGTGTGGTGGCGGAATGCGCCGTGACCACGTGAGTTACCGAATCGAAAAGATTCTCTGAAATATTGCGCAATATCCAAATGTTTTATTTGATTTGATTTAATCACCCAGTAAGGGTAGGTAATGATTTTAGACAGATAGATTACAAAAAGACAGGATTCAGTTTTTACGCCAGAAATCAAAGAATTACTTGGGCGAAGTTCATGCTATGAGCCATTTTCTTCCAGATAGCTCTTGTGTCGTGTTTGCATATCTTACACATAAGAATTGTAGTTTCAAAATAATTATATATACTTACCTACTTCTTGAACCTTAATAAATCCAACGTCACGGATGGCTCAGGTATTCACTAGCGAGGTAATTTACACCTCAATAAAGTCCATACATCACCGCGACACACCCATCACCCCCTCCCCTACATGCACCCCTCTAGCCCAACCCTCGCTCTATTATAGTGAAAAATGAAAGAGTATGGTTACAAAACCATGGGGTTAAATGAACTACTGTAATATCTGGAAGAGGCAAACGTGACGTTCATGACGGTCATATCTTGGAGATGAGCCTCCTCTTTAAGAGTTTTCTGTAAAGGTCTCCTTACTTATAGTCGCATTTTACGACATCCGTTGGCTAAGTTAAAAGGACCATTAGCACAGTGGCATTGTATGACTACTTACCACGCACCGCTTGTAACATATTATGATTCGCTGTGATAACATAAACATATTTTGGGAATACTTTGAAACATTGACAGCAATGTAGGCATGATTTCAAATCTTAGGTAATTTTGTATTTTTTTTAATTGAGGGGCTTTGTAGCTTAGAAATCAAGCTTATAAAACAAAAAATAATAATAAAACAAACATATTTTGACACAAATTTAATACTTTGCTAAACCTATTCTAACAACTTCAAAAACTCGACATCTTCACAAGGAAGGTCAAATAAAATGTTATTTAACTACCTACAGGCTATCTAACGAGCATCAAACAAGTATTATCTAATTGCTTCATTTCTGCTACACTTTAACAAAACATGCTGAATATCTTCGATAGCTCTACACTCATTACAATTTTGGCGAAAAAAACTTTTTAAGTATGAAACTGTTTGTCAATTAGTCTTGGAGTTTCAAACTTGGGGTAAATAAATAAGCAAGATAAATACCACGAATAAAACTTACTTACAAACTTTGGATTAGATCTAGATCTAGTCTACCCATAAAGTACTAAACTAACAACGTGGGTAACTAATTTATACAACCTACAGCCACTATAGGTAGGTACGCGCGTAATGAATCGCCTCCCGCCGCATCTATTGGCTATATATCTTTGTAAATGGTAGTTTCGGGGTAATGGTGGACCATTCGTCTTACCTCTTTTACTTAATGGCACATCTATGTGTGGGTACGTCTACGGTTCAAATTGAATCTGTCTGTTCGCACCTTGAATCCCCATTACATAAGCCACTAGTCCGGTTGAAATTCTGATCTAGAATTTACAACCCAATCTGAGGCCTACCACAACCTCTGAACGCTTTCGTGTTTTGATATTACTTTACTTATTTCTCGTCTTTACTTCACTGGACAGACAGTGACAAAAGTAAAGTAATATTAAAACAATGCTCTGAGAAGTCGTGGTTACCCCCTGATCAGAGTGTCGACTCTACTCAACCAATCGCATCACTATGACAATGGTATCATTGGATAATGGCCAATATAATTTCAACCAACTACCATTATGCGACCATACCATTGGTATAGTAGAATCAAGGCCCAGTAGTAGTGATGTGAGTATCGAAAATCGAGATTAACATTCAAATTTTATTTTGCATAGGTAGTAGAAGAAATGTTGAAAACGTCGCAGTTTTTTACGCAAAAGTTAGTATTGCCGGCGGTCCGACGCCTTCAACTCAGCCGCAGAGTGTCGTAAAAATTGACTCAAGGATTTACTTTACAAGCCTCTCCTATTACTTTTGTGTTAGATAACACCGTCACTGCGAAGACCAACCCGCCTGCCAAGCGTGTTGCCAAGGTCAATGATGGTAGTATTTTTTGTATGGGTGTTAGGGCTCGTGTCGTTAATTATACATCATATAATTTTGTAAATATTCTATATATAATATTGTTGTAGATGTATGACAAGGAATTTACTGATCATCACACCATATTGTATTTCTCCGATGTGAAAAGAAGGAAGACAGATTATAATTAAGTAAATGAAATACAGGTAATCACCGCATGGGAATACTTTTAATACAAAGTGTCGTGTACAACCTGAATCAGTAAAAGGGCTGAACTTCCAACAAACCCGAGAATTAAACCCAACATTTCTAAAAGAACCACAATCTGTGCAGTATTTGCGCGCTCTGAACCTCAAACAGCTCGGCTAAAGGCACAGTACAAGATATAAATACAGTAAGCCAACTTCAGACAAACACCAGGAACACGCTAACGTGCGAGTCTGACGACGTAAGGCGAGAGCCGACTTGACAGTCTTTAGGTAGTCTCGGCTTGTCGAGCCTTCATCTGCCGCACGGGTGGTTACCTCGAGATCTGCCGTGTTGATATACTGTTATCTGATATGTACTGTGATAAAGGTATCTGTGTTCGCTCAACAAGTTGCTTGCGAATCGTTACCGAGACGCTTAAGGATTTTAAATCGCATTTGTAACGTATTATTTGTAAGGCGAAGCTTATTTTCTAAACTAGCGTTGCAATACTCAATACTCAATAGTCACACATCGCCGCCTCGAATCGTGTGTCTAGTAATTAAGTTTTTATATTATATGTATGCTAGTTTTAAAGGTATATATTGCTATGGGCCGTAGAATAAGTTTAATAAGATCTTTTACTTGTCTATTGTTGCCTGAAATAAAATATTATTATTATTATTATAATACTTCTTCGCCTGTACTGTGACAACTTGGATTATCTTTCAACATAAATAAAGCGCGCGTATGCACAATCATTGAAAAAAGTTAAATCCCAATCAAATGGGATTTAGTTGTCAGGTTTTTCACGAAGGATCTGATGCTAAATCACGTCTAGAACCTAATCGTCCCCGTGACGGGACTCGAACCTGCATCTTTTCCTCATGCTATAACCAACTGAGTTACGCGATTTGTGAAATTATGAAACAGATTATTTTGTTCGCAATATTCTCTCAGCTAGGGAGCCGGTATACGAAATATAAACCTTGCATCTCAAAATATTGTTGTCATCAGTTACGTAATTTGTTTATGAAGCTACTGTTGTAAAGTGTTTGGCTTTCATCTCACCTGGCTATAAGTTAGGATAAGACTGAAGGTGCAAGCGCATTTCACCCGAAATCCTCAACAGTCTGATGAACTGGCTACCTCTAAACCCGATACAAAACAATTTAGACTTTGTTGTTATGGCGACAAATTAAGGTAAGATGGCGGTAGCTAGCCAGGTGGACTAAAACAAAGTCACAATATTGTATGATAAAGACCAGAACCATCTGGATCTGATATGTGTGGGCGAACCCCTAGACCAGAGCGACTACACAGTAAGTCCTCGCCAACAGCCAACTGCCAACAGCCAACTGCCAACAGCCAACAGTCCAACGTTGAACCGTCCTCTTGTTGCAGCTCAAACGTCAACCCCCGACAACCAGACGCTGGTGCACTCCCTGCCACTGACGGTGACTCGCGAGGAGATCGGCGGCCAGCTCCGGTGCGTCGTGTCCTCGGCTGCGCTGGACGAGCACGTCGTGAAGACGCTCAAGCTCAATGTCAAAGGTAACGGGAGAATGGAGGAACTGATCCCTTTGCGAAAACCACAGACAATTCAGAAAAACACCTGTACCAGTGCAGTTTCACTTGCACATAAAATAGGTTGCCTTGAAATAGCTTCGAACTCTGCCTTTCAGAAAGACGTAGGTAAAATGATTTTACACTACTGACATCATTTATTTCTTTGTTCTAATATTCTATTTTCATTTAAGAATATTTTTTTTAATTTAGCTTCAGCTCGATTGGTGCTAGTTATACGGGGTTCTAAAGCACACGCTGCTTTCCAGGATCTAAGCTTAAGGCCGTTAAAGTTGACCCCTCCAACACATAGCCATGTCGTAAAAGCCAACCATCCTTCTGTGTATTATCTACATTTATGGCAAAACCCTCCAGCTTTGGAGGAGGCTGCAGTGGACACTAATGGCTGTCGATGAAGCTAAAGGACAAGACTTAGGTACTCTCGTTCCAGCGGCTATACAGGTTATTTATATAATTGACCCCATTAAAGCGGGGCGGGGCCGCAGGATGACATCAATTCGAGTCAACGCAAGACATCTCCCGACGTCGCTAAAAACTCAACAAATCTCAATTAACATACAAACTCAATTATCCCAAAGTCGGCGGATATTAATTCTAAGTTACCACCGTTTTAAAGAAGATAAATCGTCGAGGTGTTTTTGAAGATTAAACTATTAAAGCTTTACGGGCGGTTTGGAGAATTACGAGGGAGGTGAGAACATTTAATTTTCTTTCTGCGCAGTCAAAGATTGCACCAAAAAATAAGGAGATTTACGTGAATGCCTCTTTTCCATTTCACTATTTGAGATTATTCAAATCTGAACGTTGTTTGTCCTGAACCAGAGCGAGACGCCAATAATTTGTAGGTATGTATTACTATTAAAGTCATCTTAGCTAAAGTTGCCAATGAGTCCTAATTATTATTGTCTTGTCAAGTTTGAATAAAAACATTTACTTAACAACTGATTATAAACATATAAGATGTCTAACCTAATCGTTTAAAAAAGTATGATAGATGATAACCAATTCTCGCATCCTAAAGATTTGTAATTTATGTAAGTAAACAATACAAATAAGACATAAAGTTCGTGTAAATAAAATAAATATTAAAGGGCATTAATTTCTCACACCGCCATCTAGCCCCAAACTAAGCATAGCTTGTTATAATTGGGAACTAGATTACGGATAGAATACTTAAATACTTTTGTAAATACATACGTACTATATGATACAACACCCAAACACAGAACAAACATCTATATTCATCACACAAATGTTTATCCTGGGTGTGAATCGAACCCACAATCTACAGCGCAGAAGGCAGAGTTACTATCAACTGAGCTATGAGGTTTGTCTTGGATGATGAAATGGATGTTCATTTCATTTTCAATATAACCTAGAAAGCCTTTCATATTTGCCTTCGTATAAATGAGCCAGCACGACCCAGAAAGTGTCAATAGGAACTCCAGTTTGCAACTCGATATTACCGGCTAATGCGTGTACCTGCCGGGACGTCCGCCTTCCCTGGCAGGCTTCATTTAGGTGAACGGTCCAACGCGGCCGCACGAACTACCACCACCACCACAGACGTAGCGACATTCCCACTCACCATTATAAGTCTAATTTATGAACCTTCTTGATACCCAGGTACATAGTAGTGTTTACGTAAAAAAAACCTTTAATTCCTCAAAGTTGTATTAAAATCATTATTAGCTTTCACTAAAGCCAGCGATTTTCCTTATGAATTTTACTGAAAGTATACATTTTCGTTACGAGCAGATAACTGAGTAATTAATGGACGTAATTATCTTACTGCCCTGGATAACGCTGTGTTGCAGAAAAACAAGAGGGTGATGCTAAAAGTGCAGGGGTTCCGTACCTACAATAACTATTGAAACTAAAAGAATACGACAATGTTCAACCAACAGCTGGGATAATGCTGCATTGAAGATTTTGTTTAATAAAATTGTTCAGCTCCCTATTCTATATCTCTAAATTTGCCTATTATGCAACGAAAAGGTGTACAATAAAGCAAACTCATTGAAAAGTTGTTTCTTACTCTCTTTCTGTTGTAAAGTAAGTTAATAGTAAACACTCGCTGGAAATATGTTTGAAATCGTTTTTTGTAGTAAAAATGGAAAATCAGATTAAGATCCGAGGAAACGCCATCGTGTGGTCATGTTCGCGTTTCGTTTTGATTGTTTTCTTAAAACAATAAAGTTAAATGATAATGAACTTTACTAAATAGAACCAAGCTTGCAACTTGCCACATAACTAACTCTTTCAACGTGTAATGTATAGTATGACCAGCAAGTAAAAATGTCATCAGTGTTCAGAATAATAAAATCAATTTCAATAAAAATAAAAAAACGATTTCATTCAATGTTCTAGGGCCTCACTATTGATCCAATTCTATTGTATTTCGTGATGGTGACATTACGTAAGGAACCCTAATACAGCTCTCGTCGTAACAGCTCCCCGATGTCGGAGTTAGGGGAGGGGGAAACTGATTACTTATTTAAGATCGTTAATTTGCTCGTTATCACTTATTAACTTAAATAAACGGATATCATTGCTTGTACACTACATTCTACATACTTGTACACTACATTATACATGCTTGTACACTACGTTGAACATTCTTGTTCATATTTAATTATAAGCCTCATAGCTCAGTCGGTAGTCTCTCTGCTTACTGCGATGTAGGCTGTGGGATCGATTCCCATTCAGGACAAACATTTGTGTGATGAATTTAGATGTTTATTCTATGTTTGGGTGTTGTATTGTATGATAAGTGTTTTTAACAAAAAAAAATGTATTTACGTATTCTATCCGTAATCTAGTTCCTATATTACAAGATATGCTTAGTTTGGGGCTAGATGGCGTTGTGTGAAATGAATGACCTGTAATATTTATTTATTTATTTGTACACTGCAGGTACATATTTGCGTAAACCGGGAGTCAGAAAAAAAATTATTAACCCACATTTTGTTCAATTTATATCGTGCAAGCAAATACTAGAAACTACACAGAACAGTTTCTAAAAAAAGTTGATGTATTTCCGCTGTGTCCCCATGTCTTTCTGATGACAGTCAACAGACACCTTCTGGGTAAACTCGCACCTTCGTACATCTTATCTTGGCCGACGAAAAAAAAACTTTGCATAAATATATTTTAATATATTCACATACACAAAAAAAAAACAACATAACAATAAAAAGTCGAAAGACTACCTAATATGTAATATAATGTTAATGTAATAATTTTGATTGGTGATGGCTTTTTTGGTTGGTGGTAGGTATTTATTTAAGTCCGCCTGGCTAGCTACCACCATCTTACCTAATTATGTCGCCATAATAACAATTCTAAAATTGTTGTGTTCCGGCATTTAGAGGTAAGGTAGCCAGTTCCTCAGTCTGTTGAGGATTCCGGGTGAAGTGCGCTGTTCGGCCTTATCTCAACTTGTAACCAGGTGAGATGAAGGCCAAGCGCTTCCCCGTCTTACAATAAAAAAAAAAGATGTTTCAATCAAATCGATATATTAAATTACATTTTTACAAAAAGGTCCATTTAAATTTACTGAGCGCTATAAATTAATATACTTAACTCTTGTACCTTCTAAAAAATAATAAACAACTATATTAAATTTATCAATAAATGAGTATATAAATAATCCACCTAATCTTACAATACTTGAATATTTATGTTCTCTGAATATTTTTTTAAAAAAACCAACAGCTCACGTATAATAAATGAATTACCTAATTTCTTTATTAACTAATATCGCCAGAATATTGATATACCTTTGAGATGAAAAATCAAAGCCTCGAATGAAGATGAAGGAAGAACCTTAATAAAACTACAAAACGGGTCGTAGGTACACTTTCACTTACAACCAATTTGTGAAATGAAATTGGCGGCAAGCTGAAGTTTCATCCGGTAATTCTTCTCAACACTTCATCCGGAGATTTACAACGTAATTTGTGTAGAAGTGTCTGCGAGCGGCGAGTGGCCGACGCGACGCCGTGCGTGGGCTATCGACCGTCGATATTGCAAGGTAAGGCCCAGCCCTCGGGTACCGCAAGGGATGCCCGACCCTCGGTTATTGAAACGTTGTCGATGAGGAACGGTCATCGAAATATATGCTCTCTTGTCCTAGTACGACAAAATGGTTCCAACATTGGCAACATTCACATTCAAATATTGAAGTTTATTTTTTATATTTGGTTGTATTATAAAAAAAAACAAGTTAAACGAGTAAAATGATAGGTTGGACTAACAAGCTAGATAGATACGCATAATCCCGAATTAAATATTATAATAAATACAAAACATAGACGTTGTAAGCATTATAAATTGATTTGACCCAAGACACAATGAAGAGCTACGCTACTATTAGGAGGAAACGCTTGTCTATCATAGATAAAAAATTGTCTAAATAAAAATATCTTATGATGTAGGCTGATTATATCAAAATGAAAGACTGTCAGAGTTTCCTGATCACATAAAGCTCGCTTATGAACATGCTAGCATGATGCTCATGTTATTTTTAAACTTAGTATTCAATAAAATACAAAGACATGATTAAATCTCTTATATTTAACTCGTAAACCGTAATATATTTAACTTGTAAGCCATAATATGGTTGACTAGTCTTTTTAATTGTACTACGGGGATGTGCTTGGCCTTCATCTCTCCTAATTTTTAAGTTATAATAAAGCCCGAACCTCATTCCCCAAATCATCAATAAACTGAGGAACTGGCTATCTTACCTCTAAATGCCGGAACAGTTGGAGAATTGTAGTTATGGCGACAGAATTAGGTAAAATAGTGGTAGCTAGTCAGGCGGACTTGAATTCTGTCCACCACAATTTATTTCTACCGATAAGAGAACAACCAGACCACAGAGGCGGTCAAACATATCATAAAAGTAACTAGCAAGACAAAAAAAATACTTTTTCCAAATATCGATACTTACCGATATCCGAAATTGGATCGCCCCCTTCCCATCCCTACACGACTATCTCGCCACTTATTAGCTACATCGTCTAGCAATTTATAGGGTGGGCCTGAAAATTGGTCGGTACTGTGCCCCAACTAAGTTAAGTGACGACTTAATATGCCCATACATGGAGAGGGGGTGTGCCGAAAGTGCTGGACGGATCAGGGTTTAATCAATATTTAATGGAGTTTTAATGGCAATTCACTTTTTGTCAGACCCTTGTCTGATGAAAATTAAATGACGGTCTACACGAGCTGACGTAGAACACCTCGGGAGACAGCTCGCCGGGGACCTGCCTCGGTACCGAGCCTATTTAATACTGCTCATTTCTGTCGTAGCGGCCTCTATCACTAACCGACCACCCAGGCACCCAGGCTGTCGACCAAGTTGGTCGGGTGGTATTTTTTTTTCTTAACCGACAACCTATCCAGTTTTTTGTTAGTAATTTTTATTACAAACCGACCACCTATATTTAACTAATGGTTTGTTGGTTGATGATATATAAATATTGTTAAATTGGGTATGTGTATGTTGGTTCGGCCACCAAATTATAATATATAAAATCTAAATAAGAGAGAAATCTTTGCAACACCGAAGATCAAAATTCATACAGTTGAATATATTATGTTACCATTAAAAGCAACTAAATGCTATGTTCGAAACCTACATTTTCAATGACAGTTGTCAAACTTTAAACGGCCATATCTTTAAAAATATTCATATAAATATAACAACTTAATATAAAAAAATATATAAATATAAATATTAAAAAAAAAAATATACGACAATTTTACATATTTTACAATTTAAAAATATTTTATTTCTATAGAACTTACTGGATCAAATTTTCCATTTTTTTTTTTACTTTTATTAAGTATTCACATAGTTGAAATACCTTATTGGAAAAAAAAAACATTTTATTAGTTCAACGAGTTGAACTTTAAGTTGATCTTAGTGGAATAGAGGCATTCATAATACCTGAGGAAAAAAAATTGCCAAGCGGTTTTCGTCCTCTAATTGAAGTGTTGTTTTTGTATATAGTCCCAGCCATACAGTATTTTATAATGGGTCACTTAAATAAGTTGTTAGTCAAATCTTTCTGCTCATAAAGTCTCAATGTGACCAGAAAATCAATTGTAACTGCGCAATCCGCAACTAAGCTACGAATTACTAACCAAGGAACCAGGTGGTCGGTTAAGAAAAAAAAATATCAACAGACAAACCAGGTTGTCGGTTAAGAAAAAAAATTACCGACCGACCAACTAGGTGGACAGCCTGGTTGGTCGGTTAGTAATAGACGGTCACGCGTACTCATGCTTTGGAACATGATCTAGCTCATGATATAATTGTTCCGATTGTGTTCTGTACATTTCTATCACCGTGCTTTTTGTGAACGTTTGAGGGTAAAGTGGGCAGCGGTAAAGTTACTGGCATATGAGGAACGGAATCACACAAAATTTTATAAAAGTTCGTTATTCACGGTTAAATTACTGAGCAGATCTTCTTTTTTATCCGGGTGCCGGGTTAAGCGATGGCAAAAGCTAGTAAAATTTAGCATTATACCTCAATTCATACAATGCAGTGTGTTGCTACGTTGTCCGATATCTAAGTAAGTGTGACTTCAACAAGATGAATGTATGTTATACTGAACCTTCTCCAGGCCTGGAGCATTCGCTATCTCCACGCTTAATAACCTGTGTATTTGTTAGGGTTTTCCTAACATTACTAGGGCACTTAATGGTGTTGTTATTTTCATATGGTAATCCGACTAGATTCTTTCACTACAACGGTTTCGTGTCTCTGAAGTCCAACCCTGTCCTATAACCAAAAGCCATCACTTTACGCACACTATAAATTGTCAATTAATACACTAAACTTGTGTCGATATTGTTTCGGCCAGCACCGACCCCCGTAACGACTCCCAGTTACCGGCCACGGTCGTTACAAACTACACTAAGCCCGTCGGCTATCACAAAGTTTTATAGAACATAGTTGTCAAACGCAGGTTGGAGATCGAAGATAAAACATACAAGAAAACTTTAACTGGAACTGAATATACCTTTTACTTTTTACCTTTGAAGCTGACGTCTTGGAAGAGTGAAGCTCCAACACTTTTCGCTAACTGGTGTTGGATAGGCGACTTATACTCAAGCAACTGATCATATACATACCTACTTAGCTATTGATTGCAATAACTAGGTACATTGCGGTACGATGGTATTATGATCAGTGACAGGGGGCAGCAGCGTTGTGGTAAACGTGAGAAGAGGCAGGTTAGTACGGAGCTACCGACAGAAGTGATGCGAGCGCGTGGTTAGCTGTGCACTGCTTTATTGTACGAGGTTCGGAGAGCAGGTCGTAGCCAGCACGCTTACACGCAACAATACATTTACATACAACTTTTTTATTGTACGACGGGAAGCGCTTCCGATTCATCTAATCTGGTGCTTAGTTACAATAAGACCGAAGATGGAAGCGCACTTCACATGGAATCCTCAACTGTCTGAGGAACTGGCTCTCACTTTTAAATGCCGAAGCACAACAATATAAATTGTCGATATGACGAGGTAAGATGGTAGTAGCTAGTCAGGTGGACACTAAACCGAGCACAAATATGTGGACTGTATTAAAAAAACTTTGCGGCAAAACCTGGCGAAATTCCTTAGTCGCTTATTACGACATCCACAGGCTGAGGTGGTGGAGCATTCTCAAGTAAAGACCGTCCGTGGTCCATTTGCTAATCCCAGAGACATCAAAAGACATCTCCTGAAAGGGTTGCCACATCGGAGGTTTATTCTATCCCAGGCACGCGACATGCTAGAGGTAACGCAAAAAATAACATAAACATCAGATAAGTCAGCAAAAGAAAGTTGAGTTCGAATAGCGTATGACCTCTCATTGATATTCCATCCACATCATACAACGTCCCCTGATTACGATGTCTCTGTCTACACAAAATACGAAATCATTTTCTGAGATGAATGGCGCCCTAATTAATGGGACATTACAGACACGGGCGAGTAGAATAAACCCGACGTGTACAAATGATTGGTATTACGATGCTGCTGTCCCGTCAGTACGACATACAACTTGACTGTTTATCGGCGACATGTGTCGGACATCTTGCAACATGCGAGTCAGTTCATATCATCAGGCGAATGGAAAAGCTAAGAACGAATGGTAGAGAGAGATAGCAACTTTGTTTCTCTGGGTTATGTGCACGCGATATCCATTTTGGTTGACGGTTGAAAGAACTAAAAGTCAGCTGCAAATTATACTTTCATGGTTTTATCAAAATTCTGCCACGTAAAGTAATTATTATTATTAGTTTTATTATTATATTAAGCCGTCAGTGTCCCACTGCTGGGCAAAGGTCTTTCCCCACTCCCTTCAGACTTCCCGATCTTGGGCATCATTCCTCCAGTCTTCAAGAAATACGTCTAGCTCATCACCAAATAAGGAATCAAATATTTTTAGAATCCGCACGTTACTACGTTCCATTTGATACCCATATCTTTGTATCACTTTCCTTTTACCTCTTTTAAATTTATATACTAAAATCAACAAACCTATGTCGCTTCCACAACTATTCATTCAAACCAAACTCACTTGTCAAAATACACCTAAAACGTGTCAATGAAACCATCAGTTTAATTGACACGTTTCATGCATACATATTTACTTTTAAAATGTTTATTCAATAACAGTTATAATAGTATAATGTACAATTAAACTAAAATGTACAATAGTAGCATTCGGGTTACCTAAGGACTGCTACGAACGGTCTATAGGTAACTCGACTGTTACGTTTTAGACCAGACCCGCATCAACCTATATCTATACAAACATACAAACTTAGATTTTCTAAATTTTCGGGTCCCTTACGAGAGAACTTCACTCGTAAATAATCGTTCAGTTAAAAGATAAAGTTTACTATCATAATTATTGTTGAAAGACCGAATTTCCTTACAAGCACCAGAAGCGACAGCAAAATTGTCTTGCAAAACGATTGTCTGCTAATTTATATCTTTTCCCATTTTTCTTTGGCCCTCGTCCGAGCCAATCAGCACCAGTAATGCAGAGGAGTACCTTTAGCCCTCGGGTCCAGTAGGGTACGCTATCGGTAAAGTGATACGAACGCCTAATGTATCTCTTATTGAGTGGTTATGAGGCAGAATTACTCCAGAGCTCGTTCGGACTCTATTTGTGTGGAGATGAAGCCTGATTTCATTTATTTTCGTTTCCTACCGGGTGGAATCGAGGAGTAGGTAATAATTATCTACAGTATAAGTCGTTGTACTGTAGGCAAGTATAACAAAAATAAATGTCAAAAAGATCTAAAAATTTTGAAATGACACAAAAATTCACAACCCGCGACGGGACTGGAACCCACAGTTTTTCCTCAATTCAGAAACGCTCTAACCAATTGAGCAACGAATTTTTTTGTGTCATATCCAAACTCAGCTTTTAGTGCTGATTATGACCAAGTGCAATCAAATGAAAATACAAAAAAAATATATAGTTATAACTTCCGTTTGTAGTGAAGGTACCTACGTACTACAACCTTATTGAGGGTTCATTGTGCCGAACACGTCGATTTGCCTTTAATTTTATCATTAGAACTAGTTTATGAGAATGGAGCCCGTTGCCCTCGTCTGCTTCTGCACCTGTACAGTCTTGAAGTATTTTAGTCCAGAGTAAATGGTTACTTTTAGTGTTGTGTTGTGCTCTATCTTAAGCATATCTTTGCTCTTTCAAGAGATTTCGTGGTCAAACGCTTATTTAATAATAGTAGGGACTGGTAGGGACACTCACGGCTCGGCAGAAATTGAGTCTCAGGCATTCACCAGACAGCTGACTGATTGTCATTGCACGGTCCACATTAAATTTGTTGACAAGTTGATTTCCACCACCTTAGTACGTCAGATTTATTTTGTCGTCAGGTCCACGTCAAGAAAATCGAATTCAGAGTAATGAAAGAAATCAAATATCCTCCAATCTCCGTAGAGAATAAAAAACGGCAGATCAGTTTGTGTTTTACGGCCCGTGCCTTTCAAGGGCCGTATAGTAAGGGCACATTATGGCCCAACTACTCCGTCCGTAACTTCGCTACGGCCCTTAAGGGAACTAAGTTTTTCGGCGAGTAGGGAAATCCGACAAATCGGTTCGGGGAAAGGTTACAACTAGCGTTTTCTATCAAGTGTTTTATGTTAGCTTTGTATCCGTTTACTGTAGTATCTGTAGCGCTGATCTCAATTTAAAGATACACTGTTTTTGTGAACCGATTCCCGCTGCAATTGGCCGTGGTGACTTCAGTCACTGAAGTGTATGTACCTGCATACTGGAAACTAGTTGGCTGGTTTATGACCTACTAAATAGAAGTAGTAACACGGAGATCCCTGGTTCAAATCCCATCAGCCCCGATCTTTTTGCTTTATATATATTTATTTTCAGTGCCTCCGAACAAGACTTACATCTTCGGAGAGGGCGAGCATGCGACGCAGAGCACGCTTCTGACCCTCATGTGCGTCGCCTCCGGAGCCCGTCCGCCCGCTGCCATCACCTGGTACAACGGAACTGCCAAGCTGTCCAAGGAGGCCTACAACATACACGTGAGTTACCTTCTTTTACACTTCAATGACAGTATAAAGCTACGTGGATATGACTGTTCTATGTGCTACTTGTTGAAAACTGAAAAAACTAAAATCCGACTGCAAAATCATAAACTCAAAAATTATAACAATCCATATATTCAAGCCGTTTAGCCTGCAGAGCGTTCCAATGAAATAAACATACACTCTACAAACCCTTCGTTCGTAACCAGTCGGGTGAAAAGGATTTTGAAATAAAAACAAACTTGCGCAAGTGAAACCACGCGCGATCCATAGTATAAATGTTCGGATATCCTGCTAGCATACGTCGGAAATCGTTTCCGATGATTCCATTAAAGGATTATTATTTGTGGCGTTCGTTCACCTCCTCCCAATACTCGTGCCTATCCAATTAGCCACAACTTCATCTCTCAGTGATCGGTGAGATGGAGTGGGTATTTCTAAATATAGCTTACATTCGATCATTATTAGGATATCGGAAGTAAGCCACCATGAGGATTGGCTGATGAAGAATCATTGATCAAGTGGAATACATCATGTTTAAAGAACATTCACCAATACATATTGGGTCAAAGTCAAAGTAAACATTTTTTAATTCATCAAGCTTTATTATGATCACTTTGAAACGTCAAATCTACTGCTTGTTCGGAATCGCGACCAGCACACAAGGAGAAAGGCGAGAAATTCAAACTGGTACATTTTTTGATGATCCGTTCAAGTAGGCAAGTTCTTGTAGGCAAGTCAGCGGCAGATCATTCTCACTGTGATAGTGTGTAACCACCTCTATGGTTCTAGTGGTTTGCCCACCGGTCAGATCCAGAGGTTCCGGGTTCGATCCCCACAGGGAGTACAATATTGTGCTTGGTTTGCTTTGTCTGTCGCCATAACAACAATTCTAAATTGTTGTGTTCTGGCATTTACAGGTAAGATAGCCAGTTCCTCAGACAGTTGAGGATTCCGGATAAAGTGCGCTTCCACCTTACTTATCATAACCTAAAACCAGGTGAGATTAAGGTCAAGCGCTACGCTGTCATTCTATAAAAAAATAGTTATTTCGAAATAAAAAAATAAAAATAGTTTTTGCTAAACGTAGGTAGGTAGGTAGGTACCTAATTATTTTGTAATACTCTATCATTACAAACGTAAAGTTCAGTGAATGAAACCTAGCTCGTACTTGAAGTAATAAGCTCCGCAAAAGCTGTTAATCACACCGAATAAATCATGCCGTAACTAACTCTCATTAAACTTTGCCGAAAATACGATTCGCATTCAAAAAAAACGCCGGCGAAAACTTCACAAAATCAAAGTGCGTGAAATTCGAGTGAAAACTTTTAAAACAATTCGCAGAATCCTAATTAATGTTAGGGTTCCGTGGGACCGAGTTGTGTTTTTGTGAACGCCGAAAATAGCGAAAAGTATTTTTCCATTTACCACATAGTTTACATCGAGCCTGTAGGCTTTAATGGCTTGTTGATAACTTTCGAGAGAGAAATTTAGACTGATTTTACTCGATACACGTACAGAGTTTCTATTCGTAACGCAATAAGAATGTGTTAAAAATGTACAATTGCAGAATAAGCTAATGTTGAGACTTTTTTTATTGTTTCTTTATCGTACGACAGGGAAGTGCTAGGCCTTCATCTGACCTGGTTTTTTGTTATGATAAAGCCGAAGGTGGATGCACATTTCACCCAGAATCCTTAACTGAACTGGCTATCTTACTTCTAAGTGCCGAAACACAACAATTTGGAATTGTTGTTATGTCGCCAGACTTATGTAAGACGGTGGAAGCAAGCCAGTCCGACTTAAACAATCCTACCACCAACACAAAGCACAATATAGTACTTCCCCTGGGGATCGAACCCGGGACCTCAGGATCTGACAATTCTGCCTGTCTGAACTCCGCTGCACCACGACCCTCATGTCTTAAAAAAGGCATCTCCATCGTAGACCTCAACTTTGCAAATTTCGATGTCAACTGTCACTTGTGAGACTTGTATATACACTGTTTATATACTAGCCTCACAAGTATACACTGTTTATATACTAGCCTCACAAGTATACACTGTTTATATACTAGCCTCACAAGTATACACTGTTTATATACTAGCCTCACAAGTATACACTGTTTATATACTAGCCTCACCAGTATACACTGTTTATATACTAGCCTCACAAGTATACACTGTTTATATACTAGCCTCACGAGGCTTGACGGCGCTGTGTGAAATTAATGTCCTGCAATATTTATTTATTGATACCAGTTGCACAATATCCCCTCAAGTGTACCACTGGTCATAAAAATAATTTGCAGAAAAAAAGTATTCTGACAGTTGAACCAAGGCTAGTTTCACTTACCCAGTACAAACAGTTGGACATAGCGGTTGAACCACGGGTCGGTAGTGACAAAAACGTCCAGATAAAAATATAGTTTCATGATCCTGTGTAGTTGGAATGAAGCCCGGAACATACACTTGTATAAAATAACGTTAAGTACCGCCTGCCCCGGGGCACAGGCCCGTTCAATATTAGCGAGGATAGGGTTCCTTAATTAATTACTGAACGCTAAGTCGTTAATACTTCCTTTTTCTCCGAATGGGGTTCCTGTTTCTAACTACTCTAACTACTTTAGTGGATTTTCTTGGGGGATTAATGAGTGGCCTACATCATCATCATCATCCACATACTTTAGAGGAAATAGGAGATTCCTGCATGTCAGTCTGTGTACCTATTTTTTATTTGTTAATGTAGCACTGTATACACACATCTGTTTTTTTTTAATTACTTAAAAATAACCAACGTTAGTTTGTTTTGTTAACGCGGGCACACACACTTGACCGAAATTTAAGATCTTATGTGTACTATTAATAATAAATAAATAAATATTACAGAACATTAATTTCACACAGCCATCCATCTCCAAACTAAGCATAGCTTGTAAACGGGAATTAGATTATGGATACTACAATACTTATTTTTGTAAATACATACGTACTATATGATACAACACCCAAACACAGAACAAATATCACACAAATGTTTTCTCTCAGATTTATCACACAAATGTTTGTCCTGGGTGGGAATCTGGGAATTGTGCGATGGCGAAGTGCTTGGCCTTCATCTCACCTGGTAGCAAGTTGAGATAAGGCCGAAGGTGGAGGCGCACTTCACCCGGAATCGTCGACTAACTGAGGAACTGGCTATCTTACCTCTGAATGCCGGAACACAACAATTTTATAATTGTTGTTATGGCGACAGAACTAGGTAAGATAGTGGTAGTTAGCAAGGCGGAGACAAACAAAGTCCTACCACCAACCAAACCAAGCACAATATATTGTACTCCCCATGGGGATAGAGCCCGAGACCTCTGGATCTGAAATCGGTGGGTTGAACCACTAGACCACAGAGGCGGTTAAAGAGGGCCAGAGGTCTACCCATGGGATACAGTTGGCTTTGCGAACACCTTGACCTGTTATTATTTAAATAAATGCAATATATACAGTACCTAACTTTACTTATCCCTTACATGACAAAATTAAGTTAGTTGTTCTACTTAGCCACAATTCAGAGAGAGATGAATGGAAACTAAAGTCACCTTTTTCGACTCCCTGTGATTGTGAAGGTTTGGTGTTATATACTCTGCAGACCACCGTAAGGCTATACCTATACCTAGCTATGTTAATATAGCGTCGGTTGTAATTTCAAATAGCCAGTGTCGGTAGCGGCCAGCGACCACCTGCGTTGAGTCTCCTTTGGACACAACAGCTGTGGAGTAGGAAGAAAGAATATATATTTATTTATCCAATCAGAAAAATAATAAAACTATACTTAGCTTAAACTAAGATAATCTAAACACAATATGAGGAACACAAGTTATATCTAATAAAATTTTAATTTGGGTAAAAAGGTACTCTGACTCAGCTTTATTGCCACATCGAGCATAATGCAACGATGGTGCGCTAGTTTTCAGCCAGGTCCTTATCAGAGCGTCGACTAGCTGATGTTGGGTGTATTGACTGGCTTCACAGCTCAGTGAGTAGCTCATCTTTCTGCGCTGTGCGTTCTTGGTTCGATTTTCAACCGGGACAAGTATTGTGTGATGAATAGTATACATAGATGTTTGTTCTGAGTTTGGGGATTACTTCTTACGTTTCCACGATTCGGCCTATTTCGGAACTTTTTTGCGTTTGATACGTCCTTTATATTGTATTATATTGTATCACAAGTATTTATTTACATAAAAAATTTAAAATATTATTTCCGTAACTACTCTATGGGTAATATTACAAGCTAATATTAGTTTAGTTATCCATTAACTATTTATAATATTTATTTATTTCTATTGGTTTTTTAGTGTTGTATCAATTTCGACTAATAATATATGTTATGCTAGATAGCATAATGATATTGTGATTGTTATAAATATATCAAATAATGTTAATTCATATTATATGACAGTGTGAATTTAGTATCTTAATGCATCATAAACAAATTAATCAACATCTGTTGATTAATTATTTTGATAAAATCTGTCATAAGTGTGGCCTAATCCTTTGCTTTTTGACATTAATGCTATTTTTTAAATACATAAAATATATTTAGTATAGATAATCTCCTCCGGCTCCGTAGCACTCGTAGCCGCTGGGCAAGGTGGCCAGACGTTCCAATAAGTCAAATTCAATAACTACCAAATGAAACGTCACACTTTCCAACGAAAACTCTGGTATTTTCGCTTTTCCGCGCGCAGATTGTTTTTCCGAGTTTCCGAACGAATTTCAACTTCGTTTATAAAATTGAAGAGGTAGTTAGTCACTGGAAATATGATTTGGAGGCAATCCCACTGCAAAATCATAAGTTTCGAGTATGTACTGTGTCCTTATGGTACTCAAACACTAAGCTTTAACTTTAGGTTTGTTAGGTTCCCCTGTCAACTAATGACAAATTCCTGTGGAACAAATAGGAATCATCGTTGACAGCCATAAACTATATTTTTACCGTTTTTTTCCAAAGCAGTAAATAGCCTACCTATTCTTACTCCAAAATATAATATGTACCCATTTAAGCCTTTCGGTACCTAGTAAAGGCCAAATCCAAGGATTCTGGCCTTTACTTCGTTCAAAAACCAACTTAAACAGATTTAGAAAAGATTTAAAGATTAAAATCAGATAAAATATTTCCAGTTAGATTCAATTAGAGGCAATCAGTGCGCAAGTCTTCCAGCAAATAAAAGATGGCGGCACAAAATGGCGCCAAAAGAAATTAATCCCGTCATTCTTCAATGTCAGCTCGGTTTAACATAAAAAAACGGGGAGGGAATTATTTTGCCATCAATCCTCGGGGCAAATTATTATTTAAAAAGTTTTTGTCAAGTTGCTTCGTGACTTTTTTGAGGTTAGGAAGCCGTTTTGTGGCGGCAACTTTTGGCGGTAAGGGCCGTGATAGGTTTGCTGAGCCGAACTCCCTGCGGTCATATTACACGTTTGTAATTGTTCTTTTGAGAGCCTTACAGATTAACTTTATCAGGTACGATACTTGAGTTGGCCAATTTGGTCACCTTAACTTTTAACTAATTATTAGTTTTCTGTAAAAATATTATACGGTAATTATTACCGTTACCTTTTTTTATTATACGACGGGGCTTTCTTGGCTTTCATCTCACCTGGTTTCAAGTTATGATAACGCCGAAGGTGCAAGCGCACTTCACCCGGAATCCCCAACTTACTGTGGAACTGGCTATTTTACCTCTGTATGCCGGAACAACAAAGTCTGTCGTATTGTTGTTATGGCGACAGATTTTAGAGGGTGATAGCAATCCAAGCGGACTTAAAAAAATATACCACCAACCAAACCAAGCACAATATTGTACTCCCCTGGGGATCGAACCCGGGATCTCTGGATCTGACACCGGTAGACGAGCCACTACACCGCAGAGACTAAGTTAAAAGCTGAAAGGAATTTTGTTTCTTCGATAAGTTTCTTTTTCTTTTTGTTTTATTCCATTTAATAATTGTTTATGTATACGTTTAAATTTTTAAGAACGCTCAATATAAGTAAATAGGCACTTTGAACACAATGGCGTCGCGCCCCGTAAGGTTCGAGAGGAACTTCCTCCCGCGAACTAATACATTGTGGAACGATCTCCCTCTCTCTCCTGCTGAGGTGTTCCCTACCAGCTACAGTATGGGGGTTTGCAAAAGAACGTTTTGAAATGTTTAAAGGGTTGGCAATGCGCCAGTGATGCTTCTGGTGCTGCGAGCGTCCACGGGCGACGGTAACCACTTCCCATCAGGTGGGCCGTATGCCTGTTTGCCACCTTAGTGGTATAAAGTTATGCTATCGTTAAAAAAATAAAAACTTTTGTTTAGTTTTCAAAGAAGTGAACTTTACTACAGTGAACTAAACTAGCGGACTGACGCCGGGATGTTCACCATGATTGATGTATACATGATGGGAGGTATACATGACGGGAGGTATACATGATGGGATGTATACATGACTGGAGGTATACAACCTTCACTGTTGAAGAACATTTTTTTTTTTTGAAGCGATGTTTTTCGTCTAACTTTAATGAAAGTAATAGAAACTACCAGATACTTGTTGAATATTATATAATACAATACAATAGTATATATTTTGATTAAACTTTTTTGTATAAAATACCATACTTTTAGCAAGAGAATTCATTTAGTTACCAAAATAGCACAAGAAAAAGGTGATTGAACATCGTAACCCTTTATTCAAGTCATCGCATTGAGTCTCGGACGTGTACCTACTATCTGTATTTTCAACTTGCGCAATTAATGTACCATGAAATTAAAAACATCATATAATGAAATGTTTGGTCCGTTAGGATCATTATTCTGAGTGGGCTTGGAGTCAGCCACGTGCTGACATCTGCCTTGCTAACTGAGGACATGTGCTGAACGTAAATAGACGTGCCTCTGACTAGCCTCTAAGATGTGATTATCAAATACTTTCACACTGAGTAGATAATCTATGTCTTGGTCTTGGAACTAGATAAAATGATGATGTACCTAACCTACAATTACCCAGAGTAATTAAATTTAGAAAAGTTTTCTTATTAAAAATATGACTGTATAATAGCTGTGTAAAGCAGTTTGAAATTGGTTGTTAGGTGGTGACACTACGACGATAATGGTGGGAATGGGCTATATGGAAACAAATAATGTTACCATCTCCACAATAAACTAAAAGTGTCCATTTTATTTACTCGTATTGTGTTGCCAACAATTCGACTCGGTACTAGAATGAAATAGAATGCAGCTTGTTGCCTGTTTTGTAAGATGCTTTGCTAGCACCGTTTGTCAGCGATAAAGTTGTCAATGTCTGTTTCTTTCGGTTCACGTTTCCTTCAGACAGTGCAGTCGCTCCTCGGCCACGGAACAACGTAGCGAAGGGAAACTTGTGAATAAAGAATAAGCTGAAAAGAACAAGAACTTAAGATACGATCATTGCATAAAAAGCGTTAAAGTGAAGGAAAGCTTTTGTGAGCGGGAAAGGAAGTAAATAGTGTTGTGCTAGCAGTACCTACCTACCTACTATCGATGTTATTAAAAAACTTGTCAGGGATTCCATGAATTCAATAAAATGGTAAAAAGTTCTTTTTTATTGTACTACGGGGAAGCGCTTGGCCTTAATCTCACCTGGTAACAAGTTGAGATAAGGCATCAACAAACTGAGGAACTGGCTATCTTACCTCTATATGCCGGAACACAATTTTTTTTAAGAATTGTTATATTGGCGACAGAATTAGGTAAGATGTAGTAGCTAGCCAGGCGGACTCAAACAAAATCCTACCACCAACCAAACCAAGCACAATATTGCTCCCCATGGGGATCGAACCCGGGACCTCTGGATCTGAAATCGGTGGATTGAACCACTAGATCACAGAGGCGATTAAATTAAACTTGTGAAAAATGACAATGTTTCTGTTTTGATTCTAGTTAGTTTGTCATGACAGCGTTTGATCTGTGCCAAATATGTTTGTCTGTCAGCGGGATAAGACTCTGAATTTGTATCATCGTCTTCGTTACTTATTCCACCGGGGACGCTGACAAAAAAAATCCCATCGTCTCTTTTACCGGGCCAGATACACCGGGTCAGATGACACTATATCGTGAATGTGAACTTTTGTTTGCACAGGTTTATGGATAGGTACTATAAAAGTATAATAATGATAACACTACAGGACATTAATTTTACACGGCGTCATCTAGCCCCGAATTAAGCATAGCTTGTAATATGGGAACTAGATTACAGATAGAATACTTAAAATATTTTTTGTATATATATATATATATATATATATATAATATTTTTTATTTATATATATATATATATATATATATATATATATGTATAGTATGTATGTATTTACAAAAAATATTTTAAGCATTATATCCGTAATCTAGTTCCCATATTACAAGCTATGCTTAGTATATATACCTATATATATACAACATCCAAAAACAGAACAAACATCTATATTCATCATACAAATGTTTGTCCTGGGTGGGAATTGAACCCATAGCCTACGCAGAAGGCAGAGCCACTACCAACTGAGCTATGAGGCTTGTTAAATAGTATATTAAATTTTATAATGATTATTTCTATAGTAAGCATAATTATTACAAACACATTTTAAATAAATTTAGTTTTTGGAGTGGGAATCATTATTGCAGAGAATAAATCGTTTATTTTTAATTTTCAAATATCCCTGGTATGCTATTAAAGGGGTTCGTCGTAATTTTTTTAATATCGCTCTGGAAGATAACCACATCAGCAACCTTTTTAATGTTTATGTTAAGCTTCATAGAAATACTTTTTTAAGTTGTAACATAAAATACTTGAATACCCATACTTCAAACTAAATAACTGGCCTTAAAGCCTTTTGACACCCTCTAGACGCGGAGATAATCTAAAATAAAGGCAATGTTATCCATTAAACATCTCTAATTAACTGAACAATGCAGAAACAAGGCATTCGTAATTTATTTTCATATTATCTTGTTTCGTTTCGCTTAGTTTTAATTCGATAACGAAGTAGCTGTTGTGAAGTAATCTACAAATCTGTCTGAGGTTTGTTTATTTATTTAAATTTAGAACGCGCACGTAAGTCCCACTTCTATTCTATATAGATTTATTTCTGTATGTAAGTGTGTTGAAAATATGTTATCTCAACTAAGTTTTGAGAAATATTTGGTCATAGTCTGTCGAATTCAGAACAGTCATCATCTTTCTGTCCTGTCTTCTTCAAGGTCAATCTGTTAAGGCTTTCCAAATGTTTGAGATTATAAATATAAGTACCTGATATGGAAAGCAAAAAGGGATTACACGAGATGGTAAGTAGAAGTATGAGCATAGCAATTAAACATCGCACATAAACTTTCCGAAAACCTGAAAGTCGATGCGGGTTCTGGATTTGATTGAAGTCACGACCTCCGGATCGGAACACTCGCGTGACCCACTCAGTGCTGTGAGCCTCGGGTACTGACATTAGAAGCGAGAGACATCTCGCTTCTAATGTCAGTACCGTACAGTGTCGGAGCGTACTGCGAACCCTGTCATTGTCGTCAGACCAAAGTTTGAAGTCACGACCTCCGGATCGGAACACTCGCGTGACCCACTCAGTGCTGTGAGCCTCGGGTACTGACATTAGAAGCGAGAGACATCTCGCTTCTAATGTCAGTACCGTACAGTGTCGGAGCGTACTGCGAACCCTGTCATTGTCGTCAGACCAAAGTTTGAAGTCACGACCTCCGGATCGGAACACTCGCGTGACCCACTCAGTGCTGTGAGCCTCGGGTACTGACATTAGAAGCGAGAGACATCTCGCTTCTAATGTCAGTACCGTACAGTGTCGGAGCGTACTGCGAACCCTGTCATTGTCGTCAGACCAAAGTTTGAAGTCACGACCTCCGGATCGGAACACTCGCGTGACCCACTCAGTGCTGTGAGCCTCGGGTACTGACATTAGAAGCGAGAGACATCTCGCTTCTAATGTCAGTACCGTACAGTGTCGGAGCGTACTGCGAACCCTGTCATTGTCGTCAGACCAAAGTTTGAAGTCACGACCTCCGGATCGGAACACTCGCGTGACCCACTCAGTGCTGTGAGCCTCGGGTACTGACATTAGAAGCGAGAGACATCTCGCTTCTAATGTCAGTACCGTACAGTGTCGGAGCGTACTGCGAACCCTGTCATTGTCGTCAGACCAAAGTTTGAAGTCACGACCTCCGGATCGGAACACTCGCGTGACCCACTCAGTGCTGTGAGCCTCGGGTACTGACATTAGAAGCGAGAGACATCTCGCTTCTAATGTCAGTACCGTACAGTGTCGGAGCGTACTGCGAACCCTGTCATTGTCGTCAGACCAAAGTTTGAAGTCACGACCTCCGGATCGGAACACTCGCGTGACCCACTCAGTGCTGTGAGCCTCGGGTACTGACATTAGAAGCGAGAGACATCTCGCTTCTAATGTCAGTACCGTACAGTGTCGGAGCGTACTGCGAACCCTGTCATTGTCGTCAGACCAAAGTTTGAAGTCACGACCTCCGGATCGGAACACTCGCGTGACCCACTCAGTGCTGTGAGCCTCGGGTACTGACATTAGAAGCGAGAGACATCTCGCTTCTAATGTCAGTACCGTACAGTGTCGGAGCGTACTGCGAACCCTGTCATTGTCGTCAGACCAAAGTTTGAAGTCACGACCTCCGGATCGGAACACTCGCGTGACCCACTCAGTGCTGTGAGCCTCGGGTACTGACATTAGAAGCGAGAGACATCTCGCTTCTAATGTCAGTACCGTACAGTGTCGGAGCGTACTGCGAACCCTGTCATTGTCGTCAGACCAAAGTTTGAAGTCACGACCTCCGGATCGGAACACTCGCGTGACCCACTCAGTGCTGTGAGCCTCGGGTACTGACATTAGAAGCGAGAGACATCTCGCTTCTAATGTCAGTACCGTACAGTGTCGGAGCGTACTGCGAACCCTGTCATTGTCGTCAGACCAAAGTTTGAAGTCACGACCTCCGGATCGGAACACTCGCGTGACCCACTCAGTGCTGTGAGCCTCGGGTACTGACATTAGAAGCGAGAGACATCTCGCTTCTAATGTCAGTACCGTACAGTGTCGGAGCGTACTGCGAACCCTGTCATTGTCGTCAGACCAAAGTTTGAAGTCACGACCTCCGGATCGGAACACTCGCGTGACCCACTCAGTGCTGTGAGCCTCGGGTACTGACATTAGAAGCGAGAGACATCTCGCTTCTAATGTCAGTACCGTACAGTGTCGGAGCGTACTGCGAACCCTGTCATTGTCGTCAGACCAAAGTTTGAAGTCACGACCTCCGGATCGGAACACTCGCGTGACCCACTCAGTGCTGTGAGCCTCGGGTACTGACATTAGAAGCGAGAGACATCTCGCTTCTAATGTCAGTACCGTACAGTGTCGGAGCGTACTGCGAACCCTGTCATTGTCGTCAGACCAAAGTTTGAAGTCACGACCTCCGGATCGGAACACTCGCGTGACCCACTCAGTGCTGTGAGCCTCGGGTACTGACATTAGAAGCGAGAGACATCTCGCTTCTAATGTCAGTACCGTACAGTGTCGGAGCGTACTGCGAACCCTGTCATTGTCGTCAGACCAAAGTTTGAAGTCACGACCTCCGGATCGGAACACTCGCGTGACCCACTCAGTGCTGTGAGCCTCGGGTACTGACATTAGAAGCGAGAGACATCTCGCTTCTAATGTCAGTACCGTACAGTGTCGGAGCGTACTGCGAACCCTGTCATTGTCGTCAGACCAAAGTTTGAAGTCACGACCTCCGGATCGGAACACTCGCGTGACCCACTCAGTGCTGTGAGCCTCGGGTACTGACATTAGAAGCGAGAGACATCTCGCTTCTAATGTCAGTACCGTACAGTGTCGGAGCGTACTGCGAACCCTGTCATTGTCGTCAGACCAAAGTTTGAAGTCACGACCTCCGGATCGGAACACTCGCGTGACCCACTCAGTGCTGTGAGCCTCGGGTACTGACATTAGAAGCGAGAGACATCTCGCTTCTAATGTCAGTACCGTACAGTGTCGGAGCGTACTGCGAACCCTGTCATTGTCGTCAGACCAAAGTTTGAAGTCACGACCTCCGGATCGGAACACTCGCGTGACCCACTCAGTGCTGTGAGCCTCGGGTACTGACATTAGAAGCGAGAGACATCTCGCTTCTAATGTCAGTACCGTACAGTGTCGGAGCGTACTGCGAACCCTGTCATTGTCGTCAGACCAAAGTTTGAAGTCACGACCTCCGGATCGGAACACTCGCGTGACCCACTCAGTGCTGTGAGCCTCGGGTACTGACATTAGAAGCGAGAGACATCTCGCTTCTAATGTCAGTACCGTACAGTGTCGGAGCGTACTGCGAACCCTGTCATTGTCGTCAGACCAAAGTTTGAAGTCACGACCTCCGGATCGGAACACTCGCGTGACCCACTCAGTGCTGTGAGCCTCGGGTACTGACATTAGAAGCGAGAGACATCTCGCTTCTAATGTCAGTACCGTACAGTGTCGGAGCGTACTGCGAACCCTGTCATTGTCGTCAGACCAAAGTTTGAAGTCACGACCTCCGGATCGGAACACTCGCGTGACCCACTCAGTGCTGTGAGCCTCGGGTACTGACATTAGAAGCGAGAGACATCTCGCTTCTAATGTCAGTACCGTACAGTGTCGGAGCGTACTGCGAACCCTGTCATTGTCGTCAGACCAAAGTTTGAAGTCACGACCTCCGGATCGGAACACTCGCGTGACCCACTCAGTGCTGTGAGCCTCGGGTACTGACATTAGAAGCGAGAGACATCTCGCTTCTAATGTCAGTACCGTACAGTGTCGGAGCGTACTGCGAACCCTGTCATTGTCGTCAGACCAAAGTTTGAAGTCACGACCTCCGGATCGGAACACTCGCGTGACCCACTCAGTGCTGTGAGCCTCGGGTACTGACATTAGAAGCGAGAGACATCTCGCTTCTAATGTCAGTACCGTACAGTGTCGGAGCGTACTGCGAACCCTGTCATTGTCGTCAGACCAAAGTTTGAAGTCACGACCTCCGGATCGGAACACTCGCGTGACCCACTCAGTGCTGTGAGCCTCGGGTACTGACATTAGAAGCGAGAGACATCTCGCTTCTAATGTCAGTACCGTACAGTGTCGGAGCGTACTGCGAACCCTGTCATTGTCGTCAGACCAAAGTTTGAAGTCACGACCTCCGGATCGGAACACTCGCGTGACCCACTCAGTGCTGTGAGCCTCGGGTACTGACATTAGAAGCGAGAGACATCTCGCTTCTAATGTCAGTACCGTACAGTGTCGGAGCGTACTGCGAACCCTGTCATTGTCGTCAGACCAAAGTTTGAAGTCACGACCTCCGGATCGGAACACTCGCGTGACCCACTCAGTGCTGTGAGCCTCGGGTACTGACATTAGAAGCGAGAGACATCTCGCTTCTAATGTCAGTACCGTACAGTGTCGGAGCGTACTGCGAACCCTGTCATTGTCGTCAGACCAAAGTTTGAAGTCACGACCTCCGGATCGGAACACTCGCGTGACCCACTCAGTGCTGTGAGCCTCGGGTACTGACATTAGAAGCGAGAGACATCTCGCTTCTAATGTCAGTACCGTACAGTGTCGGAGCGTACTGCGAACCCTGTCATTGTCGTCAGACCAAAGTTTGAAGTCACGACCTCCGGATCGGAACACTCGCGTGACCCACTCAGTGCTGTGAGCCTCGGGTACTGACATTAGAAGCGAGAGACATCTCGCTTCTAATGTCAGTACCGTACAGTGTCGGAGCGTACTGCGAACCCTGTCATTGTCGTCAGACCAAAGTTTGAAGTCACGACCTCCGGATCGGAACACTCGCGTGACCCACTCAGTGCTGTGAGCCTCGGGTACTGACATTAGAAGCGAGAGACATCTCGCTTCTAATGTCAGTACCGTACAGTGTCGGAGCGTACTGCGAACCCTGTCATTGTCGTCAGACCAAAGTTTGAAGTCACGACCTCCGGATCGGAACACTCGCGTGACCCACTCAGTGCTGTGAGCCTCGGGTACTGACATTAGAAGCGAGAGACATCTCGCTTCTAATGTCAGTACCGTACAGTGTCGGAGCGTACTGCGAACCCTGTCATTGTCGTCAGACCAAAGTTTGAAGTCACGACCTCCGGATCGGAACACTCGCGTGACCCACTCAGTGCTGTGAGCCTCGGGTACTGACATTAGAAGCGAGAGACATCTCGCTTCTAATGTCAGTACCGTACAGTGTCGGAGCGTACTGCGAACCCTGTCATTGTCGTCAGACCAAAGTTTGAAGTCACGACCTCCGGATCGGAACACTCGCGTGACCCACTCAGTGCTGTGAGCCTCGGGTACTGACATTAGAAGCGAGAGACATCTCGCTTCTAATGTCAGTACCGTACAGTGTCGGAGCGTACTGCGAACCCTGTCATTGTCGTCAGACCAAAGTTTGAAGTCACGACCTCCGGATCGGAACACTCGCGTGACCCACTCAGTGCTGTGAGCCTCGGGTACTGACATTAGAAGCGAGAGACATCTCGCTTCTAATGTCAGTACCGTACAGTGTCGGAGCGTACTGCGAACCCTGTCATTGTCGTCAGACCAAAGTTTGAAGTCACGACCTCCGGATCGGAACACTCGCGTGACCCACTCAGTGCTGTGAGCCTCGGGTACTGACATTAGAAGCGAGAGACATCTCGCTTCTAATGTCAGTACCGTACAGTGTCGGAGCGTACTGCGAACCCTGTCATTGTCGTCAGACCAAAGTTTGAAGTCACGACCTCCGGATCGGAACACTCGCGTGACCCACTCAGTGCTGTGAGCCTCGGGTACTGACATTAGAAGCGAGAGACATCTCGCTTCTAATGTCAGTACCGTACAGTGTCGGAGCGTACTGCGAACCCTGTCATTGTCGTCAGACCAAAGTTTGAAGTCACGACCTCCGGATCGGAACACTCGCGTGACCCACTCAGTGCTGTGAGCCTCGGGTACTGACATTAGAAGCGAGAGACATCTCGCTTCTAATGTCAGTACCGTACAGTGTCGGAGCGTACTGCGAACCCTGTCATTGTCGTCAGACCAAAGTTTGAAGTCACGACCTCCGGATCGGAACACTCGCGTGACCCACTCAGTGCTGTGAGCCTCGGGTACTGACATTAGAAGCGAGAGACATCTCGCTTCTAATGTCAGTACCGTACAGTGTCGGAGCGTACTGCGAACCCTGTCATTGTCGTCAGACCAAAGTTTGAAGTCACGACCTCCGGATCGGAACACTCGCGTGACCCACTCAGTGCTGTGAGCCTCGGGTACTGACATTAGAAGCGAGAGACATCTCGCTTCTAATGTCAGTACCGTACAGTGTCGGAGCGTACTGCGAACCCTGTCATTGTCGTCAGACCAAAGTTTGAAGTCACGACCTCCGGATCGGAACACTCGCGTGACCCACTCAGTGCTGTGAGCCTCGGGTACTGACATTAGAAGCGAGAGACATCTCGCTTCTAATGTCAGTACCGTACAGTGTCGGAGCGTACTGCGAACCCTGTCATTGTCGTCAGACCAAAGTTTGAAGTCACGACCTCCGGATCGGAACACTCGCGTGACCCACTCAGTGCTGTGAGCCTCGGGTACTGACATTAGAAGCGAGAGACATCTCGCTTCTAATGTCAGTACCGTACAGTGTCGGAGCGTACTGCGAACCCTGTCATTGTCGTCAGACCAAAGTTTGAAGTCACGACCTCCGGATCGGAACACTCGCGTGACCCACTCAGTGCTGTGAGCCTCGGGTACTGACATTAGAAGCGAGAGACATCTCGCTTCTAATGTCAGTACCGTACAGTGTCGGAGCGTACTGCGAACCCTGTCATTGTCGTCAGACCAAAGTTTGAAGTCACGACCTCCGGATCGGAACACTCGCGTGACCCACTCAGTGCTGTGAGCCTCGGGTACTGACATTAGAAGCGAGAGACATCTCGCTTCTAATGTCAGTACCGTACAGTGTCGGAGCGTACTGCGAACCCTGTCATTGTCGTGAGACCAAAGTTTCAAGTGTTTTGTTAATGGCTGCCACAAAGTTTCAAGTGTTTTGTTAATGGCTGCCACAAAACAAGGCTTTTAGGATTACTCTAATTGAACTTGTCGAAGTGGTCTATCACTTTAATGAAAACTGATTACTCTACCATTTTGTGAGAACTTTTGGAATATTTGGTTTGTTTCGATCGTTACTGTTTCACATTGATATTAATTGTGCATCAATGTCTTGTCTCGAGAAGAGTGCTGTGAATGTGGATAAATAGACCACCATACTTATTTCAGCCGCCAAGCAGCATTGCTGTTTTTCGGTTTGAAGGGTATGGTTGCTGGTGAAATTACGGGTACGTGAGGCTTAACGCCTTTATGCCTCAAGTCGACGGGCGCAATGCAGTGCCGTGTAGGCTATGCTATTTGGACTAGATGTGACCTATGCAGTAAGGCTTTGTTATAGGCAAGAGTACACTTAACACCAGGTGCGCTACTTGCTTGTCCCGTCTCCTAGTAGTTTTTAAAAATAAAATAAAAAAATATAGTGAGTGGGGGTAGGAGGTAGGCTCAGGAGGAGATGGATGAAGGGAGGGATGAGATGACGTCCGTAGAGGAGAGTGCCGACCTCGTGTTGGATGACGAGCTGAAAGATGATGATGTACTCGTCATAGGTCTGCGAATGTTTAACTATTGCTGACGTAACGTTTTGTCTAACAAGCCTCACAGCTCAGTTGGTAGTAGCTCTGCCTTCTGTGCTGAAGGTTGTGGGTTCGATTCACATCCAGGAAATATTTGTGTAATGAATATTGATGTTTGTTCTGTGTTGTATCAAGTAGTAAGTATATATTTAAAAAAAAACTATTCGTAATCGAGTTTCAATATTGCAAATTATTCAATATTGAAACTCGATTACGTTTGGGAATTAAAATAATTGTGAAATAATGTTTTATAATATTTATTTATTTGTGTCATCGCTGGATGGTGCACGATTAGATGATGATGATAATCTGCGATCATTTTCAAAAATAAATCTTATTTACCCGAATCAGAAGGTTGTAATCAACTTGATAAATTACTCAATTGTAGAACAAATTCAATTCGATATAATGATACATCGATATCTCGCTCATCTGTTTATTCGCGCGTCCCTTCCCTAGCGGCAGACAACACATAGTTTACAGGGCAAAGTTTGCACAATCATTTTAATAGACGACATCTCGTAAACTAGGTTTCGTATTTCATTCTTTCGTTCTGTTTGGATGGACTATTCCACTCGGGCGGGCTGTAGGGCGAGCTGTAGGCTTTCAGCGAGAAAACAATGTTACAAACACATTTCAATAAACATAGTATATTATTACCTAACTCTGGAAATTAGTTATCAGAGACATGACTGCTCGACTTGTTTTTAAAGGTTATTAAAAAAATAACAACCTCGATACTGATTTGGGTATGGTAACGTCTTATTATCACAAAATGTTACGAAATAGCGAGTAGTTGTCTATTCGACTTCTGACTTCGACAATCCTCTCGCTCGAGAGCGCGCACTGATTTTAAAGGCCCAGTGACGTCACTTGTTTACTGTTTTCGTTGATTATTTCTAACAATATACTATATTTAATCATTATTATCTGTTGTATACAACGTCTAACATATGTGGGTAAAATTGGCTTGGGATTGGCAGCGTGTTACTCACGCTGCGTGCTTGGAGATCGCAGTGTAGAGAGATCTCAGTCGCCTTTTATAAATATGATCTACTGGCCACCGATATGTTGATAGGACATACATTGACCGAACTACCTGGCGTAAGAGCATACAAGACCGATAGTGTCTTATTTCTATATAAGGAGCCAGGTTCACCATCAGAAAAAATACCTATAACATGCTTAAACAACATAGTCGTGCAAGGTTTGACGACTATTCCGACCAAGACCGGAAATCAAGACACCGGAATAGTGTATGTGGACACCGAAGGATGTTCGAAGTTAGGACAAGAATACATGGTATTGCCAGGCATTTACACTGTCAAAGGCGGACTTAGTTCGTTACTAGTCATGAGCTTAGGTATTGAACCGTTTACATTGCCTGCCGGGGCTTTAATTGCTAGAGCTGATTTAGTATCAATGAACCTGCCAACTGATACACCTACTCATGCAATAACGAATGTATCAAGTAGTACCCATAATATACTTCGAATTGAATCCAGCGATGATCCAATAAGGGAAAACCAAATCATAGTTGACGACGATTTAGACGAATACATCCGGACCGAATTATGTTCATTGATAAATGAAAGACGGAAATGTTTTGCGTTTTCCCTTACGGAATTGGGGAAGACCTCATTAACAGCGATGCAAATAAAACTGAAAGATGATACGCCAATAACCTACCGTCCTTATCGGCTTTCGCTGTCGGAACGTAGTAAAGTAAAAGAAATGGTTAATGATATGCTTGATAATGACATAATTCGGGAGTCAACATCAGAGTACGCTAGTCCCATTATCCTAGTTGCTAAGAAAACCGGAGATACAAGATTGTGCGTGGATTATAGAGCGCTAAATCGAAAGACCTTGAAAGAAAACTATCCGATGCCGTTAATTGATGATCAAATCGATAGTCTTTCAGGACAAGTTTTCTTTACTTCACTAGACTTGACTTCGGGTTATTATCAAGTACCCGTTTCTGAAGAGTCGAAACATCTGACGGCATTCGTGACGCCCGACGGCCATTACGAGTACAATAGGATGCCTTTCGGTCTAACAAATGCACCAGCTGTTTTTCAACGCTTAATTTTGAGTTTGCTGAGAAGACGGAACACTCCAGGTGTCATGGCATATATGGACGATATCATTATAGCTTCAAAGACCGTTGAAGAAGGCTTGGAAAAACTATCTACAGTTCTCGATCTTATTCAAGAAGCTAACTTGACGCTTAATCTAAGTAAATGCCACTTCTTCAAAAAGACGATAGAATATCTTGGGTTTCAGGTTTCTGCAAAGGGAGTACAACCTGGAACAAGGAAAGTCGAAGCAGTAAAATCTTTCAAAACCCCGAAAAACGTACACGAAGTGAGACAATTCATTGGCCTGTCGAGTTTCTTTCGCCGTTTTGTCAAGGGCTTTGCATCCATTGCTAAACCCTTGACAACACTCACAAAGTCTAACGTTCCATGGCTCTGGGGTGAAGAACAAGAAACATCTTTTATAAAACTGAAAGAGGTCCTTATAAGTCGTCCAGTTCTCGCTATTTTTAATCCAGAGCATAAGACTGAACTACATACTGATGCAAGTTCCATAGGCCTCGGAGGAATATTACTGCAGCGTACCACTGACACCGCACCACTTCAAGCAGTTGCTTATTTTAGTCGTCAAACAACACCGGAAGAGCATCACTTCCACTCATATGAATTAGAGACTCTTGCTGTAGTCTCATCACTGACTAGATTCAGGGTTTATTTACTGGGTATCGAGTTTAAGGTAGTGACAGATTGTAATGCACTTCGAACAACACTAACAAAAAGAGACCTAATACCAAGAATTGCTCGTTGGTGGTTGTTGGTGCAGGAATACAACTTCAGTATTGAATATCGCCCAGGTGCTCAGTTGGCGCATGCTGATGCTCTGAGTCGCAACCCAAATCCTGTCGCCAGACAAGAAGAATATTCACTATCGGTAATGCAGATTAGCGATGTTCATTGGCTGCAAGTGGTGCAATTAAGCGACCCTCTATTGATTCATATCAAAGCCGTTCTAGACGCGAAATCGGTAGAAGCCAAAGAAGTGCGTAGTAAATACGAATTGAAAGATGGTAAAATTTTTAGAAAAACCAATAGTGGTTTACGTTGGGTTGTGCCTAAAGACGCGAGGTGGAAAATATGTCAGCAATGCCATGACGAGTCGGGACATTTCTCGATTGAGAAGACATTACAGAAAATGCAGAGAGACTACTGGTTTCCAAAAATGACACAATTTGGTAGGAAGTACGTTAAGGCATGTATTCCTTGTGCATACTCTAAACTCCCGGGAGGGAAGAAACAAGGGTTTTTACATCCACCTCCGAAACCGAATGTACCATTTCAATGCCTTCACATTGACCACTTAGGACCATTTGTGAAAAGCAAGAAGAACAATTCTTACATCTTAGGCATCATCGATGCCTACACAAAGTTTATCGTTTTACGAGCGGTCAAGGATACCAAGAGTAAGACATCTATAAACGTTTTAAGAGACGTATTCGCGATGTTTGGCGCGCCACGAACTATGATATCAGACCGCGGAACCAGTTTTACATCCAAAGAATTTAAATTGTATGTTCATGAAATAGGTATAAAGCATATTTTAAATGCAGTAGCAACACCAAGGGCAAACGGCCAAATCGAAAGGTACAACAGGTCAATTCTTTCCTCACTGACAGCTCTGTGCCATGGGGCTGATGATCGACACTGGGACAGGCACGTACCTGACGTGCAATGGAGTCTTAACAACACAATTAATCAAAGTACTGGAAAATCTCCTATGGAGATTATACTGGGTAGGCCCAGCATCAGTATAACTGAAGGGCATTTGCACGATTTCTGCTCGAAAAGGTAAATTGCAGTTGGAGAATTTCTGGTGAGTAATTTTGAATCAAGTTTTAGTTTCCAACGCAGTGGACGAGACATAAAATGAGCAGAGTACCTATGTGGAAAATCCCCAAAGAATCAACAGGTATATACCCAACTACATTCTACTGACCGGGGAGGAATCAGTAGGTAAACATGCATTCCCTATTTTATTACTTCCTTGCTGGATTGTGAATTCACAATACACCATGTATACATATACCTACCTACATTATATAAAAGGCATACTACCGTTATCTATAATTAATTACTTGTAGGTACTTATAGGTACCTACTAAGCTACTGCAACAAGAACAACAGCTGTAAGAAGTTAGTATGTTGACAAAGTTATGATAGGTACCTAACTGTTTTGTTGTGTATAGTGATGTCTCAGCTACTGTTCAATAAAATTGAATTATTTCAAGGGAAACAAAGGTTCTTAGGTACTAACATTTTAACACTAATACAATAAATATTTAACAGACAGCAAATATTAAAGGTATATCTGTCAGTTTTCCCACTAGGCTATGCCTGTGTCTTGTATGATAAAATAAATAACAATGCTCAAAATTCAAAATTAATGTGTTATGTGTTGTAAACATGTGATACAATTTGAACAGGGCTAAATATGAAACTACAAACATGCATAAATAAGAGTTTTGGTAGGTCCATGCTCAAAAATTATATCAATTGAAAAACCTTCATGTAAAAATGCATGCAGGCAGGTATGTAATTAGAGTATTACTCGTAGGTACAGCCTGCAACTGGATGATAAATTTCAAGATCCCGAATAAATGGTAATGGTATATATTCATATCGGTCAGTGGTGACTCTGCCTTGTGAGCTGTGGGTTGTGTGTTCGATTTCAGCCCGGGACGAGCAATTTTGTGATAAATGTTTGTTCTGTGTTTGTGTGTTGTGTATTATAATGGAAAAGATAGTATGTGGGTGTTGTTTCCATTGACTGATTTCCGTGTTGCAGGCTTTGTTTGATTTGGGCCTGGATGGCACTGTGTGAAATTGATGTCCAGTAATATTAATATTAATTAATTCCTGTTTTGATAATATTCCACAGAATATCTAACTTACTTTTAATCTAGCTTCGCTTAAACAGTGCAATCAATAATGGATATTGTTGATCTGGGTATTTTGTTTTGTTGAAATCTGCATGTACATACATGAACACAATGCAATAAAAAAAAAATAGTTTTATTGCAATCTGGTTGTTGTTTTTTTTATATACAACTGTGACATGAACTTAAATTTTGTTCATTGAAGTTGAATTAATTATAATTATATTATATAGATACCTACCCTGTTTCAACCTGGATTTGATAAATATGCTGAAGTAATTAATTACTATTGATGGCAATAGAGCTTCATGGATGAAGGTGCAAAATTGTGCATAATCATCAATCTCTAGGGAGTCATATTTGAAGAAGGAAGTAAGTCATTGTCGTTACCTGAATTAATGGTTAAATTGTTTTCAGATATTCATTCTGTGTCATCCTACTAACTCTTCCTCTAATTTCCTTTATTCACTTGACACTATAACATGATATGCACTGGCTGAGTTGGAGTGATATTATTTAGGCCTTGTCAGGACTGACGCAATAATGATCACTAAAATCTCGTAGCACGAGACAAGACTGCTACACATATACATATAGATATACGAAAAAATTACAAAACATAATAAACGCTTTCTATATAGTTCAAAATGATCGCTTTATTGGATTTTATTTTTAGTCCCGGAGTATATTGGTTTCGCTTACAACTTGCACCAAACCGTTTGTATCCTTAAACGCGCCATTTAATGTTTTTGTAGAGTATGCCCGCTGCCCGCTGCCCGCTGCCCGTTGCCCGTTGCCCATCCGTCCGTTTATGGCGTCATTTTAAAAATGAGTACCTCCATCCACCAACTCCCTGTGTCTTCCTTGTGGATGTACCCGCACACGTGACAAGTCTCACACAATTATGATGATAATCCTCAGCGCTGCGCAAACGTACTTCTCGTGAAGACTACCGTTGTGGCATTTTCTTATACAGATCACAACTTAGCGGTGGACCACCAGCTCGCTTGAAAGTAATGGTGATGTGGTTCGAGGTGGAGCACTCTCGCTTATGAGGAAGCTATTCGCTGGACTTGAAGACGCTTAGATCGTACCTGTGCGGAAATAAAGATGCATACCAGATATACCAGTACTTATGCAATATTGTGCTCGGTTCGGTTGGTGGTAGGATTTTGTTTGAGTACGCCTGGCTAGCTCCCACCATCTGACCTAATTCTGTCGCCATAATAACAATTCTTAAAAAAATGTTGTGTTCCGGCTAAGATAGCCAGTTTCTCAGTTTGTTGATGTTTCCGGGTGAAGTGCGCCTCCACCTTCGGCCTTATCTCTTGTAACCAGGTGAGATGAAGGCCAAGTGTTTCCCACTACAATAAAAAAAAAATGATAAAGGTTCTGAATATGAAATGACTTATTCAATTACTGTTAGTTTAAAAATAATCGGCGATAATAGTCCAGACAAGCCCTTTTGAAAGAGGTTACCTTTCTACATCCGGCATTTTTTAGTAATCGCCTTTATGGGCTAGTGCCTCGCCCATCGGTGTCAGATCCACAGGTCTCGAGTGCGATCCCCAAAGGGAGTACAATATTGTGCTTGGTTTGTTGATGGAAGTATTTTGTTTAAAGTTCGCCTGGCTAGCTACAACCATCTTACTTAAATCTGTCGACAGCAATTCTCCGGCCTTTGGAAGTAATAAAGAGGAAAGAATAGCCTAGACTTGAGGATTCCGGGTGAAATACGCTTCCACTTTCAGCCTTCTCCATATTATGAGGAGTTGAAGGTGAGATGAAGGCCAAAAACTTGCCCGTCGTATATTAAAAACAAAAAAAGGTGTTCTGCAGATTTGACGTCGGAGTATTTTCGCGAGAAAGGGACGGAAGATTTTATGAGATCGGAGATAGCGATATAGGTTAATGATCTTATTTTGTTCATTTTGATGGCTATGATTTGTTCGGATTTTATATTAGGCTCTGTTTGCATAGTGGTTGGTTAGAAAGTCGCATAGATCTGGGTTTGAATCTCATACTGATAGTTATGTTTGTGGATTGGATTGCCTATATTTGAAATTTGACATAGCGTAGTTTGGCCCTAAACTCAGAAAAACTTGTATTATGGCGACTATATTACGATGAATATAAGTACATACACACTCTTTTTTTTTAATGTATACTGTAGGAAAACTGTGTTTTCCTGCATGATTTTGTACTTTTATCTACATGTTTTTTATAATTTCTACATTAAAACATGTACTTCTTTATCGTTTAGTTCTAATTTAGTTCTAAAACAGTACCTTTTTATGTTATTCCTTCACAATTCGTACATTAATATTTTCATTTTTATCCCTTGTTTTGCTTTCAAAAGTACATCTATAGATTCTCTGGATTTATCTTATTACGATAAGCTTATTATTGTTTCTTCAAATGTAATATTTAGCTGAAATCAATAGACCTTAGATTTTCGAAGATTGTTTATATTATTTTAGGTTGTCAATTATGGCAAATGTCATTTATCTTTTTTATGTCATAAAAAGCTCATAGACGTAAGTTTCCTTTATATTTTATATGCTATCTCTGTCTAACACGTACATTTTTATCTCAACTTGTATTAAAACCTTAGCAATTATCTTTGGCCATGTATAATATTTGAATTAATCAAATTTAGAATACTAGCGTTCCACCAAAGCCTTCTTGCTAAAGCTGGTGGCTGAGAAATGAGAATTAATATCTAGCATCCAAACGGAGCGGAGATAAGTTACATCTATTAGCTCCCAATCGGAGAACTCTAAATGAAATACAAGACCATTCCCGGGTCAAGTGGCCCGGGAAAGTTGCTGGTCTTCAATATATTTGTCTGGCTGTCTTTAAAAAGCTGCTGTACGGGATACTGAAGACCTTCTTACTGGCTGGACGTTGAAGACCCTCTTACTGGCTGGACGTTGAAGACCCTCTTACTGGCTGGACGTTGAAGACCCTCATACTGGTTGGACGTAGAAGTCTCTGATTGAACTTGTGGACTTTCTTTTCTTTAATATACTTTTATTATCTTTCTTACTTTCATAATTCTTATTTTACCTATCTCTTTAACACCTCTAGTAGGATAGGTCCTTTAGTATTTCTTATTATTGTTCTTACTGTTTCTCTTATAAAAACAGTAACGTTACAATACTTGTGATGAAAAACATGACACGCCCAGATTCATCACACAAATGTTGTTACCGGGTGGGAATCGGACCCACAACCTACAGTACGGAAGGCAGAGTATTACCAACTGAGCTGTGAGGATGGTTTTGTGTGAGATTTATTACATATTCAATTTGAATAATTGGTTTGATGGTTGCTACAGAGTAAGTGGAAACCCTTTCACCCACGGGAGTCGTTCAAGACAAATAATTACTGACTAGTTCTAGGACGTTAATTAGCATAAGGCAGCAGCCCTAACCCTTGACACCATCAAACATTCAAGTTATAGAGAAAGGCATTTTCTGCGAAGGCTCCCTCCATTGTAGACTTACCCAGGCAAGCCTTAAATTAAGGAGCAACAGCAAGCATTTGTTATTTCCAACTTTTCGATCTAAAACCCGCTTACCAAACTCAAAGACAGCTTAACCCGCAAATTTCAGCGAAGGCTATTTTATTAAGGTGTCAGGGTGAAAAAATATAAGTACATATTTCACTTCAGGCAGTTGGGTAGTTATTATTGAGAGCTAAAATACGTTTGTATGCGAATACTGTCGCCACAACGTAACGTGATCGTGCATTACGTACGGTATATAAACCGTAGTGACGTATTACGGGGTCTTTAATTAAAGCCGAGCCTAAAGGAAATTCAATTTTGGAAGTATGTACCTACCCATCTTCAGGGAAGTACCACTCGCTGGAAGACTTACAGTTGTCTCTGCGCGAACTGGATTTGTCATGTTATTGTTAAAGAAGTAGCTTCTTGAAGTAATCACTTGCTAATATGAATGAAAACTTGAATCATCACTACGTTTTTTATTGACTGGCACAATACAGTGCCTCGTAGGGCATTATTTTTGTGGATATGACACATGTAATTATAAACAGTTCCCCATCAAAATTCGACTGGATTTTTTTTTATCCTACTGCATACTTCTATATAAACATAAAGTAAGTCAAAGACACACCTCCATGTACTCAATATGCTTAGAAAGAATTTCGAGATTTTTTCTTTACGAAATAATAACTATAACAGATGATCAAATTATTTACTCAGATATGACACATGCCGGTCTTAATATAATCAGAGGATTAGAATTATAATCCTTTGATAGTAAAGCAACGGGGTTATTTGTTCCATTTATGTGTTGGACATAAAACAACTTGATTGAAACATGTATTTAAAGACGATACGCCGCCGGCTGTTCCATCATTAGAAGCCAGATCTACGTAGCCGCCGCGTGTCTGCGGAAGTAGGTCGGGACATTTTTCATTCTGTCAGCGAATGGAGTGATATGGAAGTGAGGCGTTGGGGCTGGATTCGGTATTGATGACCTGGATCTGGTAATTTACCTATCATTAATCAGGCTTTAGAACTCGAGGAGGTAATGTGCTTCTAATAACACGTGGAAAATTATGGGGTCCACTTCGCTTGTAAATAACAAAATGCAACAAAATCTTAAAAGTCAATTTTAACCTTCTTCTTAATGTCGTTTAAATATATCTGTACCACACAATCGACACTCCATCACAACATATTAATGTAGTACAGGGTTTATAAGTAAAATAGAATTAAAATGATTTTTGTAGGTAACTTAAAGCGTACTTCTGCTAAAGTAAGCACATTGACCCTGTCAGAGCGTTGCAAGTCACGTGTTAGTAAGTATATTTAAGAAATGGATTGCATTGTCAGATAAATAATTACGATAAATATTTAAAAACTAAAAAGAAAGCCGACTGCAATGAAATATGATACAATTTCGTTTATCTGGATGACATATTTTTTTCAATTATTTTGATGACAGATGGACGGACAGACAGACAGACGCGTGATCCAATATGGGGACTTTTCCTTACTTTGAGTTAATACACCCAAATCGCTTCAAGTGTGCCTATAATATTTAAAGAGTTCTATCGATTTTTCCAGGATCCCATAATCACATCCTGACCTGGTGACGATGGGATCACCTGGGAAGTATACCGACCCTAAAAATACCAAAATCACTTCAAGTGTGCATCTTCATTTCTCCAGGATCCCATCATCAGATCCTGACCTGATGTCAATGGGACCCTTCAAACAAAAAAAAATTTTCTAAATCGGTTTAGGCGTCTTCGAGTAATCACGGAAAATACATAAAAAAAAAAGATTCCGACGAATTGAGAACCTCCTCCTTTATTTGAAAGTCGGTTAATAAAATTAATGTTGGATTATGATTCAAAATTAGGCACGGCGGTTAAAATATAGCTAAGAGCATCTAAGAGTAAATGTTAGATTAAAAAATTATTAGTAAATTGATGTAATTTTTTTTTAAATGAATATCATTAGTAGTTATATGTAAAACAATAAAAAATATTAAAAGGTATTGATAAATGAGTGAATGTCAGAATGATACAAATGAAATAATTTATGCTTGTCAGATAAAATATCGCCAATAGTATAAATATATAAGTTAATAGTTTTTTTAGTAATATAGATTGATGCATTTTTTATACAGTGAGTCTTTCTCTTCAACTTTTATTCTGTTGGGCAGCTGATTGTATATTATGACGAGTCTGTATTCCGAGCTATTATGAACTGTTTGCAAAGTAGTCGTGGGTAGTGTTTTGATGAGTATTGATAACGTAGGTACCTAGGCACCTGAACCAACGCCAGTGGCCGGTTCTAGTGGTAGCATGGAGATCGCAATCTACGGCCGGATTACAGAACGCTGGAGAGTAATCCGACCCCGAGTGTAACATAATGTCACGAAATCCGAGCCAAGCAACTAACGGTTCCTATTCCTTTTTCATTATCTTTCAAAAGTAAGTTAATCGTACGGGAACTGATCTTGATGGGACTATGGGACCGTGAATCGAACCAACAGTATACATACAAATCATCATCATTCGTAGGTTCGATTCACACTTCGGATAAACATTTGTATGATGAATATACATGTTTGTTCTGTGTTTTGTTGTTGTTGTAAGTATGATTGATAAGTAGGTAAGTATGTTTTCACATAAAGAGTTTACTAGTAACATTTCCGTAATCTAGTTTCCATATTACAAGCTTTGCTTAGTTTGGGACTAGATGGCGCTGTTTGATATAAATGTCCTGTAAGATTTATTTATTTATAATAATGTAAATATGTTGGTATATGATGTCATCGCCGGGCAGAGGGCGTTGGTAGCCTGCACATTCATGTTGTTCTAGTTTGGGAACCAATGTCACCTTCAAGGATTAATATTATAACCATGAAGATCCTGGTTATAAAAGTTATCTAAAAATCCTCATAAATCCTTTTATACAAAGGAGTATATAATTATTATATAAGGGAGTGATGACTCCTGAATCTAAATGTGTTACCGTAATGATTGTTCATAACAAATATTTTAATTTCACTTCAATTTTCATTTAATTGCATCTTTTTTAAGAAGTTCGTATTGTTACAATCGCATAATGAAGAAGTAGCAACAAAGCAACTGTCGTCAAAATAGTTAAACGAATACTTATAAATACTAGTGGTTCTGTAAGAACAGTAGACCTCGCGAGCACTTATACCCATGCAATAACCGATGCTTTACTCTTTCACTTTTCCTTTTAGACTTGTGAGCAAATAGGAGTATAAGTTTTAGCGATTACTCGCGTTCCCTTGGTCCTGGAGGAGATCGAACCTAGTGTCTACGGAATTTTCTTGCAAAGGCGGAGAGGACTGCGTAGTCTGATTAGTAATGGTAGGAATACATTTTCCAAAAAAAAAAAAAATCCTTTAGCAAACTTCTCCCCTTATCCCCCCGCTTTTCGCACGGTTAAAAATTGCGATTTATGAAAAAAAAAATCAAGGACTATGTGTACCAATTTTTAACTAAATCGTTTGAAAAATGTGACCTGTAGGCGAGAACAAACCGGCCGACAGAAAGCGGACAAAATCACTTTTGGCCAATCTCGAAACAGAGACGCTTCGCTCGCTCGGTCAATATATATATATATATAATCAAATAAGTAGGTTTACCTACTTATAAACTCATGTATTATTTGAATAATTATCAGAATCAAGAATCAAACATTTGAAGCTACCCAGGTAAAAACCTTTCTGTTAATCTACTTCAGTCTGTCGAACATTTTGTGTTGATTTCGTAAAACATTTGAAAGCTCTAAGAGGATAAAACGTAGTAGAGTTATTAGCGAGCCCCTTACAATGCAGCAGACAGTGAAAATTGTGGAAATAAAAGAAAACTCGCAAATTTTCAAATAAAACGTCTCAAACCAGCGCCTAACTACGGTTTATACGATTATTGCATAGTGAAGTCGCTGTATCGATAGACATTTATCGATATTTGTAGTTTTATGCGCCGCTGTATCGAAACTTGGTTGTTTCAAATCCAAACACACCGTGAGATAGAAAATTAAATGTTTTTACGATATGATCAGAAATTGGTTCATTCATTTTAATGATGCCAAAGACGTAACTTGTTTAATTATAACATTTTGTTTTCTTCCTGTGTATGATAGGTACCTGCGTATTTTTTTTACCAATACGTTATTTTGTAACAAAAAAACGGGTATTATCGCGTATTTTATCAAACAGTATACCAATCGCGAAATCATAAAAAGAAAATACCTACAACGTGTTGTATGATCTTTTCTTATTAACGCGTTGGATGTTTTTTTTTCTGTAATGTTTATTTATTTTATTTCTATGCATATCTAACAAAGTTTTCACTTTTATGTTATATTAAAGTATCTAAATAAATAAATCAATGACTTTTAACAGGGTTATCTGTTGACCTTGCGGCTTGTCTGAGAAAGGAGTATAGTATATTTAACTAAAACAATGTTTACTGCATTAAAAATTTTTTTACATAAACAAACCTGCCGTAATCACGTTAAAAATACTTCAATATCCTCAACACAAGTGCCATAAAACCCACTACATTTAATAGTGATCACTCTATCGATGGAGCCCGGCCAACAAATTACCAATCGCGCCGCGAGCCAACTTTTATCGATAAACTCGATCAATACCGTCACACGTCCCACCACTACACAATAAAATGATTTTTAAATTTACAAGCAATGAATAGCTAAGCCGGAGTGAAATTGTACTCTTTTTATGTTGTTCAACCTGGATTACGATGGCTGTTTTGGAAAAACTGGCTTAGGTTTGCGCTGTTCTACCTTTTTGCTAACAAGATTTAGATTTAGATCATACAAGCACAGTTTCGCTCATTACAATACTTATGAGATAAACGGTTTATATTCTTATGAAGGTGTGTACCCACTATAATGTGCTTCATTTGGTTGGCTACCACCATAACACAACAAATCTAAATTGTTGTGTTTCGGCAATTATAGGCAAGACAGCAAGTTCCTCAGAATCCGTAATTCTGCGTGAATTAGGCTTAGGTACTCTCGGCCGCTTCTCCGTATACAGTATTATATATAAAATGAATGAGACGTCAGTATAGGCACTAATTAATCAACTTATTTTCTTTGTTTCATGTACACCTGCGCAGGAGAAGGAAATAGAAGAGGTAAGTGCACATTGCCCAGCGTGTCATTGTCAGGCTTTACGAGCCGCCACCATAGGGACTTAGCTTTTTACTTCCAACAGAGTAGCAGAAGTTTTGGTTTTTTATTTGATAGTGGTGCGAATGGGTTTTACCGATCTCACTGCATATCATTATTGATAAGAAGCAGATTGATAATGAATTCTCAGCTGTTACAGGAAATGTAACAATTCTATCTGAAATTTCAAAGCGACATAAGCTGTATCATTTTGATTTGATACTATAAAGTGAATGTTTCGTAAGTGGCCAGTTACAGTACTTATCGAATTATTATAATTATTCTGTGTTCGAGAGTAGATTCTCAGAATGTCGCGGCGCCTTTGTTTCAAGTTGTGTACACAGAACTTCAGCTAATGGCAGACCATCCTTCACTACGGAATTGATAATAGTAATACGTACTTCACCCTTTGTGCTACCCCCTACGTACATACCTCTTCTTGATTTCGTCATTTTAACCCCGTGGGGGTTAAAACATCCCTTCGTGGCTTCGTCTGACAATTATGATTTAGGCCTCTTCAAGATGGGAGTGGATAGGTGTCTTCAAGAGCTAAGTGCTCCATTACCTGCCACTTTATCGCTTCTAGATCCATCGTGGTTATTCATTTAAAAAAAGCCAAGGCGAGGTAAACTAGAACAGATTTAACCTAAATCTAAAGTTCCTCGACTTTAGGTACATTTACGGGTTTTAGTAAATAATATTAATAATATTGGTTCTCTAACCGAACGAACTTTAATCGCAAAAAGTCAGTCAGGTAGAGAACTGGTTTTGAAAGTCTAAGCATTCAGATTCAAAAAGATTATTGATTTTAGTTAGATGAAGGCTGTATGTAGAGGCGAATTTTACATTTTTGAATCCACAATGAGCTTACATATAATATACAATATACTAAAATCCATATCGCGCGTACCACCTTAATATATTGATAGGTATTTTCGAGAATCGGTGAAAGCACGTAACAAAATGCATGGCTTGCAAAGTATTAAGTAATACCAATCTAAACTAAACTGATCGTTACTAAAACTTATGTTGGAAGCCGATAAAAAACAAACACGACTTTCCTTTTCGAGGATTTACATTCCCCTCTTATAATTACTCAGAGCGTGGATCTTATGGGGATCACCTACTATGCCCACGGTTTGCAAGTAGCTAGCATTTATTACGTGACAAATCGCCGTTTAGTGGAATACTAGCCAGTGACACAAGTCATTCGGATTGTTGATCCTAGGGCCTTGCCAGGTTCCTCACGATGTGACCTTCACCGACAGAGCATGTGCATGTGTCAAATGCGCACATACACATCAGAAAAACTGAAAATTTAATTGGTGCACGACTTGATTTGAACCCTAAACCTCCGGATCGGAAGGCGGGCCCGCACCCACTCGGCCACACAGCTCCTATTTATACAAGGGTGAACTAAACTAAGTGTTGTAACAAATCGAGGGAACAAGTCCCACTCACGAGTAACTGTAGGAAGTTCGTTCCAGGCCGACCCTACCTCGGCAACAGTGACTCAAGTATTTGCAATGTAAATGTCTGTAATTAGTTATGCATAGAAAATAACCTCCGCAAAGTTTACGGCACTCCGCTGTAACGTTTGTAATTATGTGAAGTGAAGTGCTGGGGCTCCATGCGAGGCCGAGAGTTGCGAGGTTCAGTCCGAGGGTGCTGAGTCGCACCACCGATGTGTGGAGTGCTGCGCTGACATCTACTTACATCCATTGGTACTCCATGCTGCCGGGGATATCAATTAGGGCCGGTGCGGCGGCTGATTCGGCCGAGGATCACACGCGAATATAGTGGTCTCGACAGAGCTTACCTATTTGTGCCTTAAGGTGCCCCCCGGGTTTTTTTTTTTTAAGTATTACGGGGAAACACTTGGCATTCATCTCACCTGGTTCCAGGTTAAGATAAAGCCAAAGGTGGAGGCGCATTTCAGCCGGAATCCTCAACGATGAGGAACTGGCTTTTGATTGAGGCAACACGTGACCCAAGAGCTGGCTCTTATTTAAGCCAGTGAATTAGCATAGCTATTCAGCATGGCAATACAGCTAGGGCACGCTTCCGTCTGGTACTGGTCTGGAACAGTTGAGTTACCTATAGACGGTCCTAACCCGACTAGCTTTAATTTTAGCGGTTTTCGAACACATACGTAGAAGTTTTCTTATATTTCAGTACAATTTAAATTATATGTAACTTTGTATGTAATTTTCAAAGTTGCACGAGTTTAAACGTCCTTTAACTTTAAGTCATTTTGAAACAGTATAAATTTGAGAAAAGCGAACTGCCTACAAGCATTCATTAATTGTCAATCGTATCTAAATGTACTACTACATAGCTCGCAGGATCCATTGACGAGAGTCAATGGATAGAGAAGGCTCTGATCGTTATTTGTGGCATCGCGGGAGGCCTATAGGATGATGACTATATCTATAGATATTAATAGATATGCTAATGTTTTGTGGTTTTGACTTTGTTTACGTCCACCCTTTTTCTAAATACTTAAATGAAGGCAAAGTGAATGTTTGTTTGCAGGCGGACACCACGTACATGACGACGTCCAACCTGACGATCGAGGCCACGCGCTTCGAGAACGGGGCCAAGTTCCACTGCAAGGCCTCCAACGAGGTCACGGAGGAGACCCATGATCACCCGATGCACGCCACTCGGGAGCTGGAAGTCTGGTGTAAGTCCATTGTGCTCGATACTTGCAGAAGAGAATTCGCTGCATTTCTGCATTGAATGGCCGAAGATCTTCAATTCTTCGCCTATAAACTCGAAATTATCCAGCTCTCTTGACTCCAGCAAGTGAATTATTAGTTAGCTTGTGATGTTTATAAGACGTATTAAGTAAAGACGTATAAAGTAAGAATACTTTATAGAGAATATCAGACCATTCAATGTTATATACCTAGTGTTCTACAGACAATAAGATATTTTATCATAAATATATTTTTTATTTATTAACTATTATTATTTAGCAGGAACTCTAACTACAAAGTCACTGACATGACTTCCGCAACTTGGCATTGTATCAAGTTGTAACTTGTGGCTTAATGTTTGCTTGTAATACCTGTCACTGAAAACAAATATTGTAAAGATCTTAAGTTGAGGCTAAATGGCGCTGTAAAATATGTCGTATTTATTTTACTTATAAAAGTGTGAGGTTTAACAAAGAGTGTGGTTGCAGACCCCCCGATAGTGCGAGTGGAGCCGGGGAACATTACCGTGCTAGAGGGCGCCACCATCCTCCTCAAATGCGAGTACGAGAGCAACCCTTCCTCGCTGGTCGAAGTCACGTGGTGAGTGGAACAACGCGTCGGTACTTACTTTACTTTATTACTTTTTGTAAGTCCGCCTGGCTAGCTACCACCATCTTGCCTAATTCTGTCGCCATAATAACAATTCTAAAAAAATGTTGTGTTCCGACATTTAGAGGTAAGATAGCCGCAGTTCCTCAGTTTGTTGAGGATTCCGGGTGAAGTGCGCCTCCACCTTCGGCCTTATTTTAACTGTAACCAGGTGAGATGAAGGTCTAGCGCTTCCCCGTCGTACAATAAAAAAAACCGGGGAGCTATGGTGATGAGAATGGCACAAAGCATAGGTAGATCCCAGATCCATAGGTAGATGAGAACAGTACCTACTATAATATTTTTAGTTTTTACCTGCGGTTTCACCGTGGTACCCGAAAACATGAGTCATGTTCTTCAACACGTCCGCCAATTTTATTGAGATCCGATGAACCGTTTCGTCGTGAGGTAACAAACAAACAACACATAACAAATATTGAAAAGCATATGAAAAGCCTACGATTTAGCGACGAGGAAGCGATCCAATGAGAGAAACGGCAACGCATCATTAGGAAAGCTGACCCCGACATGACGAGGGTGATGAAGAAGAACATTCAGTTATTGCATCAGATGGTCTACCATCCAATAACTAGACGCCACTCAATTTCGTTGCAGTTCAGATTAGTTCAAATTCTGGATCACAACTAACTTTTACGAACTAAATTTTGTCTATTATTACGTTTTTTGAGGGAAACAATTATTAAGATTTTATCATTTGTTTTGCGCTGTATAACAAAACAGCGATTCAGCTCAGTCAGCTGAGAATCGCAATAAGACTACGTAGTACGGGCCGTACGTTCCAGGTTCCGCAACGGCGAGAGAGTGAGCGTCAGCTCGCAGCAGTACCGCGGCGGAACCACGGAGCAGCACGCGCTGATCGTGCAGCGCGCCGCCGCGGCCGACATCGGCAACTACAGCTGCGCGCTGGCCAACACGGTCGGGCTGGGCACCAGCGACACCAGCATCCGCGTCGACGTACTCTGTAAGGCATTGTCAACATATAGTAGGGAGGCTGGACACAGAACGCATCTTTATGCAGCACTGGACACAGGTGGACATTTCGCACAGGTGCATCGTTTTTTGTTTATTGCATCTTCGAATCACATCGTGGATTCAAAAACGTGAAATCAAACATACAGGTTACACTTTTTCTTGGTGGCGGGTGTATTGTGCATGACAACGTAGATGGTAATGTACCCCAGCCAGCCCACCTTCTTAAAGTATCGGATATTGGACTGTTGGGGACATTGGGCGCCAATGATAATGCCGTGCTGTAATGGGTGACGATGCAGACTCGATTGATTACTAGCACTATGGTCTCTGCTCAGAGAGTCGTAGTCGTGTCGTCGAGAGGAGAGATTTGACTTTGAGATTCCTGCTTCGGGGCAGTGGCTCCAGCGACTTCCTCTATTTGAATTCCTCTCCCCATCTGTGTAAATGTTACAGGTTGTCCCGCATACAAGGCTTGGGATTTTCCCTTCTTGTATTGTGATTGTGACTGTGTAGTTTTTATTTGTCACATAAGTTGTAGTCACCCTGTTCGTGCCTCGCTTCTAGAATTATATTGATGGCAGGCTACTTGTAACTAACTGTTAACAATGTTTTTGAAATGAAATGCTTTGAATTTTCACATTTTGGTTCCCTGTGAGCATTGCTCGTAAGGATTCAGTCAGCAGTTGTTCTCATTGGTTATAGACTGTAAAATTACATGTTTTTGAATCCAAAATAAAATGTTGGTTTCAAAAAGATCCAATGCTTAATTAAAAAAATAACAACTTATGTTTTTTGTAAAACCATATCGCGTACGTAACCCTAAGGAGCACCCTGAGACAGCCATGGTTGCATACTTCCCAGACAAGCCCCAGACCCGCCTGGTGATGTCGACGCCGAGCCCTGTGCTGGAGACAGACCACGGCAACGTGACGCTGACCTGCGAGGTGGTGGTCGGCAACCCGCCACTGCTGGACGAGGTGGTCTGGTACCTGGACGGGGAGGTGTTGAAGCAGCTGCCCGACTGCAACCACACGCAGGGAGAAGGTAGGGGCGACTCATTCTGTCATATCTCTCAACTGCTGTTGGGCAAGCGGACTGACGTATTGCAATTAACAAAAGTGAAAAGCGGTGAACGGCCGAGAAAACTGAGGGAAATTAATTACAACCCATCCTCATCCAAACCAAAGACACTTTTTTTTTTTGTACGACGGGGAAGCGCTTGGCCTTCATGGCTAAAATAAGGCTGAAAGTGGAGGCGCACTTCACCCGGAATCCTCAACAAACGGAGGAACTGCTATCCTACTTCTAAATAACAGAACACAACATTTTTTTAGGAATAGTTATAATGGCGACAGAATTAGGTAAGATGGTGATAGCTAGCCAGGCGGACTTCAACAAAGTCCTACCACCAACAAAACCGAGCACAATATTGCTCCCACGGGGGATCGAACCCGGGACCTCCGGATCTGAAATCGGTGAGTTGAACCACTAGACCACAGAGGCGGTTACACTGAATGGAGTTGGTCCAACTGCCAACTTCCTTAATGGTGCATCAATTGGTGGAGGTTTACATACAATAAATAAAGTATCTTCGTGGTTTTCTCAAGTAATGATAACTCCGATGGTATATATCGTAATGCTTTTTTAATAATAAAATGAGTTACCGTTGTATCCAGTGATTGTAACTTGGAACCCAATTGATGTGATTGCAGAGAACCTCTGCAACGAGGTGGATCCCTCCATGCTGCTGCTGCAGGACACGACGAAGAGCTTCCACGGGAACTACTCCTGCAAGGGGAAGAACGTCGCCGGGTGGGGGGACGAGAGCGACAAGACCGAGCTCGTCGTCAACTGTGAGTGCCGGTGCTCACAGTACTAACACTACACACCTAGACAATAGCATTGAGATCTGATCGGGACAGGTTAGGTCTGCCCGGAGGCCGACCAACTGTTGTCGTTGGAAACTTTGACAGTAGGAAAGTATAGTATACAAAAATATCGTCGTCGTACCACCTGTCGTGTCGGGGTAACACACGTCAAAATGAATTTCATTTTGACTTGAACAGTTTCTTACTTGTGGTATAGATGCCAATGTCACCACACACTATCCGAACGCTCCCCATGATGGGCGGCCAAGACTATGGCAAGGGGAGTGCTCCGATGATTCAGGGATAGCTCCAGGAGATAAGCAGCATCTACCTGACTATGTACTTAGATTTTGTCAAGTACCCCCCAATGTAGTTTTTGGAAGCACTTTCACTTCAGACTAAACGAAAATTCAGATGCAGTGACACGGAGGAATACATCAAAGCAATTATGTATTTACTTATAATTGCAGACCCGCCAGGCCCCGCGAAGCTGACGTACTCACCGTGGCGAGTGGTGAAAGGCAAGAGCTTGGTGCTCAGCTGCAGCGTGCAGGAGAGAGGCCGCCCCGAGGCGCACAGGTAGCGTCCTCCTCCGAGTCTACCGAGGGTGGGACCGGCCGGACTGTGGCCGAGCTGGTGGAGCTTCATGACGTGATCAATCAAAGTCACAGACATAGCTCGGAGAGTCAGCAAACTGAAGTAACAGTGGGCAGGTCACAGCTTGCAGAACTGATAACCACTGAGGAGTAAAGGTTCTTTGAAGACCCCTGCTCAATGGAGAGACGACATTGTGACGGTCGCGAGAAGTCGATAGATCACCGCTTGTGGCCTCACCTGGTAGCCTAAGTTCGGCAGAGGACGTATGCGGCTACAATGATGATAACGATGAACTGGAGAGCGTTTTAAAGGCCCAGTAATACAGCTCACCCATACCAGCATGGCTAGTTACATTTTGGGCTATTCTACTTATAGATTATCGATATGTTTCATCAAAATCGTACCAGCCGTCTCGGAGTCAATGGGAAACAAACTACATACACACATCAACTTTTATGCTTATTCCCATATATTCTGATTTTTTGCATGAACAGTCCTACCACCAACCAAACAAAGCATAAGATTGTACTCCCCTGGGGATCGAACCCGGGAACCCTCGATCTGATACAGGAAGGTGAACGCGGTTAAACTACATTTAATTTGTACTGGAGATTGAAAATCAGGGCCTTCATAAGGTGCCAGTTACCTTCTGTTTTTTATATCTTATCTTATAGCTCATATAATGGAACACTTTTGCTTCCACATGTTCGACCGTTGTTTTTGTTTGTTCACGACGACCTGCCGCCTGACCGCCTGTGCCTGCACTCCTATATCGTTCCCCAGATACCGTTGGCTGCGCGGCGGGCGCGTGGTGAGCGACATCGTCTCCCAGAAGTGGACCATCGACCCGGTGACCGTGGACCACCGCACCAACTTCTCCTGCTTCGGGATCAACGCGGGCGGAGAAGGCCTCAGCGACACCGCCTCCATCGATGTCTTAGGTGAGTTCTGGTGGAAACTTACCTACGGTCGAGCGTGGTGATCATTTTTTTTTTATTGTACGGCGGGGAAGCGCTTGGCCTTCTTCTCATCTGGTAACAAGCGAAGATAAGGCCGAAGGTGGAGGCGCACTTCACCCGGAATCCTCAACAAACTGAGGAACTGGCTATATCACCTCTGAATGCCGGAACACAACAATTTTAGAATTGTTATTATGGCGGCAGAACTAGGTAAGATGGTGGTAGCTAGCCAGGCAAACTTCAACAAAGTCCTACCACCAACCAAACCAAGCACAATATATTGTACTCCTCATGAGGATAGAACCCGGGGTCTCTGGATCTGAAATCGGTGGATTGAACCACTAGACCACAGAGGCGGTTAGAATGATTGCCCTTCCTTGTGATTTGACTCTTTAGGAAGCTTCGCACCTCGTCCTGCGGTGGATTTTAGGCCGCAGATGATGACGATGGTGGGCATATAACTTCGAATGAGCTGTAGTAGCATGTGAAGAAGAAAGGCATGATCAGTGACGATTTGCTTCATTCAATGTTCCTGAAAACGAAAAGTGCCATCAAAGGTTATTACAGCGTAAAAAAACTTTGTGCAAAAAATGTTTAGTGTAACTCAGGGAGTATTTTCAGGCCATGTCTGTTTCTCGTTCACATTTACAAGTTATTTCATCATTGTTGATTGTTCGTCACCGAGCTTGCTTGTTTCCAGCTCCGCCGAGCTTCAAGTACGCAATGAACCAGTACAGTGGCGCCCTCTACAAGTCGCAGAACATATCTCTGTCGTGCACGGTGGAGTGCGCGCCGCAGTGCAGCGTGCAGTGGCTGAAGGACGGACAGGTGATCGAACCCGAGAAGAACGAGCGCTACTACGTGAACGAGAAGCAGATACCTCCGCAAGTCAACAAAAACGACTTCGAGGCCACGGAGTCCACTCTGGTAAGTTTCATTTAAGGGTGCTATAAAATTATCATACTCATTATTTGTTTTAAAACTTCAAATATTTTTTTAACTTTAAATTTAATACAAATAACAACATCATTGTAAAAAATCAAATAAAAACAGTGAAAGTATCAACCGCTGGACGAGGTCAAGCGGCCGATGGTTCGGGCTGCAGTGATAAGAACCTCCTGCGATGCGTGCCGCGTTCAGGAGTACCGCTTTCTGCTTCTGATCTTAGATCCAACTGCCTAGCAAGAGCCTCTTGATTTTTTAAATTGGTGATGGCCAAGCGTTTGACCACCAGCTCAGTTGATAAACTTAAAACAAGTCTTTACTTGTTAAACTTGTTTACGTGCTCCATCTTAGGCACCCATGTGGCCTAAAATGGAGCACGCTTGTTTTGAAGTAACCTATTCACTCTTGGGCTTGAATACTCTGAGATTGTACCTACTGCACTAGTGCGACAAATCAAACGATGGCAAGTAGCTCGATTAGTTATCAGTATTAATGACAAAGGTAGAGGCAAAAACATGAGTTCGCTACAATAGAACATTTAAGGTACAGGTACAAGGTACGGGTGTTTGCCTGCCGTACGTCTAATAGTCCGGTGGTGGAAAGGGGATGGAGGGATTAGGTCAAAGATATCGCACACACGCCAAAGTAGAATGTTACAACACAGCCAGCCTCGCAACCCGCCGTCTATATTCTGGGCTTTACAAATAGGACTCAACAAGTGAATCAGCACGACGACGCTCAATTGAGTCCAGGGCTTGCAAGCTTTAGTGCTTTCGGCTCGATATGGATACCAAAGTTCATGTTGGATGAAAGTTCAACGATTATAGGGGTCAAATTATCCGGTAGAATCCGGATGGAAATCCGGTCCGAAGTGCCGGTGAACTTGGGGGAAGATAAAATTGGCTCTTTTTTGCAGAGCAATGCGCACTTTTGTCATTGATTTTCCGCACCAGGAAAGCGAAGGAGGAATCTTATCAGTTGGCTTTCTTGATGGTAGTGTTTACCTACATCAATGTAATAGTAGCCCAACGTCTCCCAGAAGATGCCGTCCTACCGGCTTCAGATCAGATCCTGAACCACAACGCGGCTTCGGCTCAGTCGGTTCTCTGTGTCTGTTACTTGATGGTAGTGTTTACCTACATCAATGTAATAGTAGCCCAACGTCTCCCAGAAGATGCCGTCCTACCGGCTTCAGATCAGATCCTGAACCACAACGCGGCTTCGGCTCAGTCGGTTCTCTGTGTCTGTTACTTGATGGTAGTGTTTACCTACATCAATGTAATAGTAGCCCAACGTCTCCCAGAAGATGCCGTCCTACCGGCTTCAGATCAGATCCTGAACCACAACGCGGCTTCGGCTCAGTCGGTTCTCTGTGTCTGTTACTTGATGGTAGTGTTTACCTACATCAATGTAATAGTAGCCCAACGTCTCCCAGAAGATGCCGTCCTACCGGCTTCAGATCAGATCCTGAACCACAACGCGGCTTCGGCTCAGTCGGTTCTCTGTGTCTGTTACTTGATGGTAGTGTTTACCTACATCAATGTAATAGTAGCCCAACGTCTCCCAGAAGATGCCGTCCTACCGGCTTCAGATCAGATCCTGAACCACAACGCGGCTTCGGCTCAGTCGGTTCTCTGTGTCTGTTACTTGATGGTAGTGTTTACCTACATCAATGTAATAGTAGCCCAACGTCTCCCAGAAGATGCCGTCCTACCGGCTTCAGATCAGATCCTGAACCACAACGCGGCTTCGGCTCAGTCGGTTCTCTGTGTCTGTTACTTCGTATGGATATGGACGACTACGAGTATGTGACACGGCCATGTTAGTTTTGTGCCTGAACAGACGGTTTTGTTATTAGTTAAATGTGACGGCGCTCAATGTAAATGTATTCGCTTTGTGTGTCCCAGCATTGGAACATGTCGGCCTGGTCGGCGGGCGTGCTGGACCGCGCGGCCGACACGGCGCGCTACACGTGTCGTTCCTCACACAACCTCGCCGGCCCGCCAGTCAACAGCACCACCAAGTTCGCAGTCGAGTGTAAGTCACACGTTCACCGACGGAGGAATGCGCTCGCTGGACCCCATTCATACGTTCAAAGTCACAGAGCGACCCTGGATTTTAAATAAAATTATCCGAAATAAAATTAAAATGATAGTACAAAAGTAAATATATCTGTCAATGGCTTAGCATCACTACTAGGGGTACATAGAATAGCCTCTCATAAATTTGCAAGTTGATGTGGCAGAAGGTAGTAATAAGATCCTGTGGTTTGCAGAACTGTTAACATAAGGAGTAAAGTGACTACGAGTAAACAGTATTATGACACAAGCATACTTATAGCATTTTCACAATTTAATTTTTGATTTCCAGATGAACCAGAAAACATCACAGTGACTCCCAAAATTGTATCTGTCATCGAAAATGAAATACCAGCAAAAGTAGTCTGCTCAGCCAGGTCAGTCATTGATAATAAAGGAGGATAAATATCGCTGAAATTAAAAAATAATTAGTTTCATAAAATTTGGAAAAAGATGGGCACAAACTATAATCACTCGCACAGACATCCCACACAAGTCAATAAATGTGTATTCTTTCGATGTTGATGTAACCCCTAACTCATTCCGTGAATTCATGTTAAGGCGTCTAAAAGATATCACCAGAGTATTGTCACCATCATCCTCTACTCGTAATGAAACTGAATGCAATCCAGCATCCAAATGACAATGGTGACAAACGTTTCGGTCCTTGTTCTGTGGTGTTCATGCGGCCGACACTTTCCAATCTGAAGCAGTCTCCTCTGGATATGACCGACTATAACATGTGTATGTTTGCGCAGAGGATTCCCAATGCCGTCGTTCTCGTGGCGCCGCGAGCGCGGGTCCAAGGGCGCGGGGAAGGAGCACAGCAACACGTCGCTCGTGCTGTCCTCCTCCAACACGTTGCTGCTCGGGCCCGCGCAGAGGACGCACGGCGGGCCGTACGTCTGCGAGGCGTACAACAGACACGGAGCCGTGCACACCACCGTCACCTTGAATGTCATGTGTGAGTGATCAACATGTGTATCCAACATCCTGACCGTAGTACACCGTAGCAACATCGAAACCCAATCCTAGTCCTAAGCCTTCAGATTCGGAGGATGTGTTCCTCCGAAGGTGATGGCGGTAACAAACGAAGACCCCGGCGTTCCACTCGAACGCCAGCGACTACGAGTACTTATAACTTTGAAGTTTTAATATTTACCACGTTTTCGAGGCTTTTGGAGTTTCTCTTTATTTCGATACAGATATACTCGTAGATGCAGATTGATTAAATCTATATATAAATTTGACTGACAAACATACGGTCTATCTGACGATAAACGCACCGACCAAATCAGAAGTAGAAATGTCCAAGGTAACATCAGTTAAGAAAGTATATCGTCGTCGATTAGGGGACGGTGACTGAAAATATAACGAGTAACAGGAGCAATTTCAAACACACTCTTTGATAGTAACGAAAGTAGTCATACCGATAAAAAAAATACTGAAAGCTGGGAAAAATATTGTTGTAGTACAATAAACGAATAGAATTTTGAAAAAAAATCAGAGTTCTTTTTAAAAAAATAAATAGATACTACACTAAAAAACGCTTTTAATTCAAATGCTCGAAATTATCAGCTACAACCCATATTTTTATTTATGAATAAAATAGCTAGATGTAAAATGTTTTAGTCGAATGATCGGCTAGTTTTTTAATTTCACGTTTACACTTTGAATAATTAAATAAAACATGTATATAATAAAAAAAATATATCGTGGACCTAAAAGCCATTTCATTATCAACTGAACCATGCAATTTTCGACTTAATGTTATGAACTAAAATATTGTATTACATAATTAAATATTTGGATACAAAATAGATCATGGCTCAGTTGTGGGGCAGCGCTCGACGTGGAAGGTTGTTCTCGGCCACTTTGTTTCGTAATCCAGCGCGTAATTTGAATTATGTTTTGAATATCTACCGGTACTTATCTATTTTTTTTAATTAGGTTAGCATAATAAAATTAATTGAAGACGGATTTCTAACATAATATTGTCAAGTCAATGCAAAGAGTTGATAATGGTAGCATATCATATGAGAATAGTTCTCATAAAAATTGAGTCTAAATTTGATGGGCTAGCGTTCAAACCCGGCCGAACCGCGTGTTTGCCGCTGCACTGATCATTTCTACGTAATCTTGACAGTCTAAGCAAGATTTTCAGACAAATTATTGTATCCTCATAGCTCAGTTGGTAGTAACTCTGCCTTCTGCGCTGTAGGCTGTGAGTTCGATTCCCACCCAGGACAAACATTTGTGTGATAATTATAGATGTTTGTTCTGTGTTTGGGTGTTTGTATTGTATGATAAGTATGTATTTATAAAACTATCCGTAATCTAGTTCCCATATTACACGCTATCCTTAGTTTGGGGCTAGATGGCGCTGTGTGAAATTAATGTCCTGTAGTATTTATTTGTAATATTTATATTTGTATACTCGGCATACTTGTACTACCTACATAAATGAATGTTGATTATTACAATTAGTAATTATGTAACCAATTCCAATACTTATGCAGAAATCTTCTTCAGGCGGGTTGAGCACGAACAAAACAAATCATGGAACTCGCGTCATCGTCACCGAACGCTTTCCATGAGCTATATGTATACTGTGTATATACATACATGTACTTTTTGGGTGAACAAAAAGCGAGTAACTCGCGTCATCGTTACCGCACGCTCTTGTGAATTGTATCGTCGAGCTATTCGATTATTATGCGCGACACTGTTACGCTTACCGACACCACTTTTGACTTTAAACACATTGGGATTCAAGTAACAACAATCTCATCTGTTTTCTTAGGCAATGAAAAACAAACTTCAAGTTTTCACTTCTATCGGCACTCCCAGAGTGCCAGTGTTTTGCTATAACAAAAAAATTGTTCAGTTACATTTACCTCAAAAAATTCGTTGTCCTGGCGAAAGTGTCGAATTTTATGATTTGACTTTCTAGAATAATTGGATTATGATACTGTGTAGATGTGATACTTTTAAAATAGATTATTCACGTATCAAAAAAAAATTACCCGCAGAAAAAAGTGCCAAGATTTGTGCGTCTTATACTTTCGGAGATATTTCACGATAAATAGATTTTCCGGGGTATGGGGTAAGTCTGAAACATTACTCCAGCAAAATATTGTGTCCAATACGGGAACCAAATACATCAATAGATAGCTAGGTCTTTTACGTGGGTCAATCGTGCCCGTAATTTTGAATTTTGTAGGCCAGAAGGTTTCAGAGAAATTCAAGATTTTGTTGTGGTAACGTTTTGCAAATTTCCATATCTCGAAAACCGCTGGATGCTCCAATTTGAAAATACAATTTGAGAATACCACGAATAGACCTTGATTTGTGTGTTGCTTAGTATTTCAAATTAATTGGCGAATACATAGTAATTCATTAGTTTTTTTAATTATTAAAAATCGGATTTACAAGGATCGTAGCAATGTGCTTAAAGTAAAATGTGTCAAAAGTGGTGTTGGTAAGGTGTCGCTAGTTCAATGTTTTTTTCCCATCTCAAGCAAGAGATTTTTTTTTACTGGCCGGCATTTTTTTTTTTGGTACGATTAAAATAATCTCCTATCATAATCTAAAAAATGAAAACGGCCATCTACACAGATAGCCGTTTTATTTTTTAGATATATGGAATAACAGTTTCCGCCAGAAGAACGTCCTACCAGCGGATTTTCTTAAATGAACTTGTAAAAAAAAAACACCAATAATTTGAGTATGACGCCGTGTAAATTTTTGTGATAAAATAAATTCGTGTTTGGTTCTGGAGATATTGCAATGGATTTCGTAAAAGGAGGACATGCGTGTAAAAGTAGTGAATGATGAGCGGACGGCTGATAAAAGTGAATAAAAAAAAGAACATGTTGTGCCGATACTACCTAGCGCGGTAAACACTCACGGTGTCTTCTCCATAAACATAATCTCTCGGCACCCAACGAGTTAAGAATGTCCCGGGAGTTTCATTAGTGTATCATGTGATTTTTGTATTTCAGATGTACCTGAGTGCGGCATCACGCAAGCTGAAATCAACGGAGAACAAGTCCTGATCTGCAAAGCTGGCGCGAACCCTAACGAGGTAAGGTCTTACGGGTAGGCTAAACAACATCCTCAAAGCTTTAGTGTACATGTGTGGAGACTACTTCAACGAAATCACCAAGTATAAAGACAATTAGCATGTGGCGACCAACGAGGCGTCAAATGCAGACCACAGACGGAAACGGACGGTTGAAGGGTACTTCAACCTAAAGGCAGATGAATCCAAACATCGCACTGAGAGTAACCCAAAGAAAACCATCATGAAATTGTTTGACTCATAGCCAAATTAAGCGAGCTCCCGGAGGTAAAACCAGACCCAAAAAAAGACCAAAGCAAGATGGAAAACACAACGAAAACACGAAAAACACACGACATCACTTATACCGGGCGATGAACATAAATCTTGCTGAAGACTGGTAAATTTCAACAAGGAGATCATACACAGCCGTAAAAAATTGTGGCGCAAGTATAAATTCTAAAATTGAGCAAAATACTTTCCAAAGATACACGATAATATAAGCGAAGCTCTTAGGAGCGAACAACGGGTAGTAAACGTAACACAGAAGAAAAACGATTTGAACTGCTGCGGAAAATGCACTTTCCCAAGGGCCATTGGCCAGTTGCGTTCTTGCGGTCAAATGTCGGGTGATACAAACTGGGAGGTAGCAGAATCAATAGTCTCTCGAGATAGGTACTGTCATGTTGTAATGGCTGTAATGGCTGCAAGCACTTTTGACCCGTAGAAAACTAACTACAGATACCTTTTTTTCTACCACGGGGATGCGCTTGGCCTTCATCTCACCACACTCACAAGTTAAGATAATGCCGGTAGTGGAGGCGCACTTCACCCGGAATCCTCAACAAATTGAGGAACTGGCTAACTTACCTCTAAATGCCGGAACACAACCATTTTAGAATTGTTGTTATGGCGACAGAATAAGGTAGGTCCAATCTGATGGTAAATCCAACATAGTCAGTCTGCAATGGGACGCCGTCGGGTATGCCAAAAGATTATTGTTGATCCTTCTTGCCTCACTTGCTGGACCACGAAGCTCTAATGTAGGTCAATCATGTTCAGAAAGCCTGTTCAACTTTTTCAACAACTTGTTTAAAAAACGATCGGACACAACGTGTTTTATTGTGAGTCCGATGCGTCCGATGGCAGCGCGCTTGTTACAAATGTCGGCGTTGACAGGTGTCGTTCTCCTGGAAGCTGAAGAACGACAACGACAGTCTGACGGACGAGAAGATAGAGCAGTCGGGCGCGGAGAGCCGCCTGTGGCTGAGCACGGCGGTGGACGTGTACCGCACGTATCTGTGTGTAGCCAACAACTCGGTGGGCGCGTCGCGGCCCTGCGAGAGGGACGTCATGGGTGAGTGGGGGCGGGGGGCAATACTGGCAACTTGCCGTTCCACCCGATAGATGGCACTACAATACCTATTGCTATGAATATTTTGTTTAGAGAAAATAAAACCGACAGTTATCATAAAATTAAATACAGAACAGAACACTCATAATTAATCTTAAGTTTACAAACACTGTATCTATATACAGTGTTTGTAAACTGTATATAGATACAGTGCTTAGAAATACACACACACATTAATTAGACTAAGAACATATATATATATAGATACAAGGATTGTGCTGATTCTCGATTGTAATGACAATCACCTTATAGAAACGTATCTATCGGATTCTCGATTGTAATGACAATCACCTTATAGAAACGTATCTATCGGATTCTCGATTGTAATGACAATCACCTTATAGAAACGTATCTATCGGATTCTCGATTCTAATGACAATCACCTTATAGAAACGTATCTATCGGATTCTCGATTCTAATGACAATCACCTTATAGAAACGTATCTATCGGATTCTCGATTCTAATGACAATCACCTTATAGAAACGTATCTATCGGATTCTCGATTCTAATGACAATCACCTTATAGAAACGTATCTATCGGTTTTGTTTTTCGACATGGTTCAGGTTTATTTAAATCCTGAATTAACATCTGATTTACTTTTACAGCCAACTTGGGAAGTTATAGTGAGTAACAGCAAAAACAGTCAGTTTGAATAGTAGCATCTTTACTTTAACGAAACTAAGTTGAATTGTATGAATAGGTACGAAAGTGTGGTGGCGCGATCAGCAGAAGTTGATCCTCATCGGAAGCATCGCGCTGGCCATTCTGGTGATCACGGTCATTCTCTGCATCATCATCATCTGCATCTGCCGGCGGATGCGAGCCAAGTCCAAGTGTAAGTGCCTCGTCTTATACGTTTATACCTACGTTTTAATAAATAACGAAATTTGTATGAATTTGTGTTCTAGTTTTGTACGATGCTTTAAAAGTTATCTTAGTTTGATTTTTATTGTCTTCTCATTCTTTGAGTTGTGCTTTCTACTCTAGTCTACTGTTATCATGTTCGATGTTGCTTTCAATAATGCTCTTAGCTTCTCCTATTCGATACCTTGTCGTTTTATCGTTTGTAATACTAAGGGGCATCTCACTACATCTTGTATTTATTTTTTCTGTATAATGATTTTATTTCATCTTGTCATAACATCAAACAATCTTATCTTACCTCGAAATTTCCTCTTAGGGAACTTACGAGATGTTGTGAGAAACCCCTTTCTGACCATATCTAACTTGTTTTTGTTTGTCTTTTCCGGATGCTGCTAAACTAAATCACACAACTAACAAACAGATAACAATCCAGTTGAATTAGAAGAGAGAGAGAAGTGAGTATTTTGATTTATTTATATTTTTTTTAACTATTCAGATTGTGATAGTTGAATGTAGTATTATCTTGCTTGAAGACGTTTCTAGTTATTTATTCTTTTTTTTTCTTAGCAATATTTATTAAGTTTCTTTAGTGACATATAAAAACTTTAGAGTGCGTTAACTGATTAAACTAGAAACGTCTCAAACGTTTTGTCTCCTGTTATTGATTAGATACCTTTTCTTATTGTTTAGTATTATTTTAACCATTATTATCTTTCGTGATTTGGTTTTTAGTAATTTTACCCATAAAATTATTATTTTGATTTATTTATCATATATATTTATCTGCTTAGATCATTTTTCTAGTCTTTTAGAATCATCTCTTATTGTAATCAGTCATGCAAGACTTTTAGTTAATTGAGTTGACTATTTTCAGCGCCGTTGGTCCGAAGCGACTCTTGGCACACTTTATCGATGCCACCTTCAAGGTCTCCTCTTATAGTACCTACGCAGAGGCCTTGACCTGTAAAGGTCAGTTTCAGGTCACTAAAGTCATCGAGGTCACGTTTGCGTTTGGGTTTGCGCTTGGACCAACGGCTGTTTTAGGATTTACTAGTTATAGAATTTTAGCATGACTTAGTTTTGTCTGGCATAACACTTCTACTATTTTTTGTTTATCATTACCATTTTGTTTATTTTTAATTACTGATATATTATTTTAAAATATCTCCATAGCAATAAGTTACAATAATAGAATTTAATGTACTAATCCTTGTGTAGGTTTCTATCGGCCTTAACACCAGACGTTCTCAGATTGACCACAATTAATACCTCAGGTATATAACTAACAAACTAATATAATACAGTTACATAGTATGGAGAATGCTTTCTTTCATTTAACGCTATGTTTTTGGCTAATTTTCAAATGTGTGAAGAAGTAGATTTGACGTTTTGTAGTTTGGCGAAATTGGTAAGAGTTGAACAATGCATGATTTTGGAAAGCATTCTTCTGTATTTATATATGTATGCTAAATGTATAATATTATAATTATTTTATATTTTGTATATTACATATTACGTCATGTCCACTGAGTTCAATGAGTGTAGGATATAGTGAAGCCAGCATCGCATGTCTAATGTTTTGTTCATTGTTCCCGTCAGTCCGGACGGTAGCTGTGTAAACGAGGTGTCCATAGCGCAGTCCATCATATCACAAGCTTTACCAGCCTTGTCACCTCGAATCAGCCTCACGTTTAGTCCAAAGTCATCCGATAGGACTCGGCTTGTAGACTCACACAGCTACAACTTAGAAATGAATAAATTCAAAGAGAACACCAGCTTGCAAGCGAACATCACGCAACTTGAAGCCACGATTACTGCAGACGATGAAACTGTCATGCAAACACCCAAAACTGAACCCAAAGATGAGAGTCACAAGGCACAAACTGTAGTAACACCAAGCAAGTGGCCCCTCAAGCCAGGTGTTCTGGTTCACGTGAACTCCAATCACACGCTGAGCCCTAAGAATCAAGCCAGACTGCAAATGAAACATACTGAAGAACATGAAGGTGCTGATTTGGGTCTTCTTGAAAGGAAAAGAAACACCGACGATTTAAAAGTTGAATATTCTAAAAAGAATGGTAAGCCAAGAAGACAAACTCACAATATAGTTACAGGATTGATAAGGAATTTAAGAAGGAAGAGTGACAATGATTCGGATGACGATAGCGGGAAGTATAAGAAAATAAATAAAAGCAACAAAAGAGCTGTTTCTCTTATGAATCTCAATAAGGCCGGCCAAGTGCTGCAGAAAAACCGACTGAGATCATTTTTTCAGAGCGAAGTTCCTAATGTTATTATTACCGAAGGAGGTACATTATTTTTTTTTTCAAATAAGGGCACTTCGGACTATTATTAAATTCAATTCATACCTACACTGTAATTTATGTTTTTATATATTTATGAAACGTTACTTTTTTCAGTTGTTAATCACACTAAGAATTCACTTTCTTTAAAAGTTCACAATATTCTCTGCAGATTTTAAAACTAACACATTATTCTCATTTCGCCTTTTTAACTTTCATGTTAAGTTTTTTTACTTTTTCTTAAGTTTCCTAATCATTGTTTTCTTTGCTTCAGTAACATCAATAACACTCGCTTCTATTTCAATATTTTTGCTTGATTTCAGTTTGCTTGTTCGCACGATTTTTGTTTTAACATTGGCATGTTTTTAGTTGTGTCGTTCAAAAGACCTGATAAAATGGCAGCTGCAAGCGTGATAGTAAGACCTTTCAGTGAAACGCAAAGGAACAATAGAAAACGGAAGAAACCCGGAGACAGTGAGTACCGCATGGCTTTTTGTGTTCGCTTTTATTTAAAATATAATAACAAAATAGTACAAAATAGATAAGGTTTTAGTCATTTTTGTCACAAAAGATTAGTTAAGTCCGATACAATGACTCGGAAAAAGTTTATTGTACTAATTAATAGTGACAGTATTCAACGCGAAAAGAACCAGCAGAAGCTAAGGTCACTTACAATTTAATTATAAAATAATAATACAGCTTAGTACATGGTATATGTCTGTAGCCGAGATACCTAATATCGGCTACATTTTCCCTCCCCATCAGGTATTTGCTACCTAATTGTGGTTATTTAACCTCCAAATACTTAAATAGGTAGGTACTAGGTAGGTATTCTTATTTTTTTAAGTAAAAATAGAAATGTGTGCAATCAATGATACCTACACCTTCTCAAAGATAACCTTTGCTTGTTTACAAACGGTCTGCTTGATATCAATTAATTATATATTGTTGAACTTCTGCCCTGTCTGTATTGTGCGAGTTTTCTACAAGCCATACCTGCTCGAACGCGTTTGCGTTTACCACAATTTGTATGAAACATAATATGCATTCACCATTCACGCTGAGTAAACGCGAATCGAGTGAGCTTCGATTGTAACTCGCACTAGGTACTCCGTGCTGATTGTAATTGAAGGAATGTTAATGTTATTGTCGGCCAATCGTGTTTTCTATTTATAAAAGGTAATCGCTGGAAACGTCCTATTTTCCGCTTGGATTATCAATATAAACCTTAGACAAAGCTGGGATATATTAATGAACTGTTGATCGGACTTTCCCATTCACTTTGTTTTGAAAATATCCAGGCAAAGGTTACAGTTATCTAAGACCCCTGGTAGGTAGTGTTGGAGACCCGCGGTAGGTAGTGTTGGAGACCTGTGGTGGCTAACCTATGCCCGTGTGCTCCGCAGGCCCACCTACGAATGGCATAGATAATGCCGCCAACAGAGCCCTGGCCGACCCGGGGCTCTACGAGAACCTACCCTTCCATGGACTTCAACAACCACCCAATAAGGTAATTACTCAAACTTATCTTGATACTTGTGACTTTATGTGTACATTACATTTGTGATGTCAAGCATTGTTATATCATCTTAAACATCAGTGTGTTAGCTAAATCTACACTCGCACTTTTCGGCAACAGGAATCATTTGATAATGTTGAATGTTGATAATGAAGTAGGCGCTACTTTTTCGCATCTCAATAAATACGAAGCCTCCAAGAGACACGTTGGACACCGAAAGGCCCGAGTGGAGACTCGGCTACTATGCTAATAACTTAATTACACATGATCTTAATTAATTCAGAAATAATATCCTTGAATGTTTTATTAAATAATCTCTGATTTTAATATTTCTATCTTCAATATTCGATTCAAAATATCTGATCATTAAACAATTAATAATTATGTCGAAGACCAAGGTAAAATATTAAAATCAATGATCACGCTTGATTTATAATTTGCATCTAATTTCGTTTTGTTTGTCCATTTCATGTTTTGTTTGCGTTACTAAAGCCTGTGCAAGCTATACATCCGCGAGTGGTAGATACGAACCAAAAGACAACTAAAAGGATCGAAGCCCTTCAGAAGCAACTGACGACAAATCCTTCGTTCACCCCGCGACTCGTCTGCCCGCGACTCGTCTGCCCGCCCTTCGTACAGAACGCCGCAGCGCACCCTGCGACTGCGGACGTCTCGACGAGCTACGGGTACGGCATGCCCACGCTGTCGCCGATACAACAAATGTATCCTCTTCACCAAACTGTCTTACTCAATACGTATTTCCCTCCGAAACAGGCTTCGTTCCTCGAACAATGTCCGACTATAGATGAAGAAATTAATGAAAGCGACGCTAGAAAGTTTGCATCGCTGAATACGAGAGCGGTGAAGAAACCACCGCGATTTCAATCCATGAGACTCATCAAGAAGAGGAACATAGAAAGGTTCTACCCCAATACTGAGTACGGGGAGAATTTCACTGAAATAAACAATAATAAAAGTAACGTCGATGGTAAGGCGACCGATGATAATATCTATGAGAATTTCCCATCATTGCTCAATACTAAAAGTGATATAAGTGGCGTCGTACAGTTTGAGAATCTTACAGATTCCATTCAGATATATGAAGAGAGCATAGACCAGATGAATGTATCTACAAACTCGTTGAACCGACCGGTTCCGGCTCCTAGAACTAAGGTAACGCCGCTATCTTCGCCAACCAGGACCGACCATGTTTACGTAAATCTCTCAATGCCACTGATCACCACAAAGTACACGAAATCGTCAGACGCCGTCGACGCTCCCGTGCGACCGACCAGATCCGCAGAGAACCTCAACATTGTCTTCAATGATGATTTAAAGGTAGTGGCAGTTGACGATGGAAGTGATAGTGAAGAAGAAAACGAAAGCAAAATAGATATAACCAAACCAAATATAGTCGGAGCAACGCCAAAGAAGAATCTAGCTGCGATATTACCATCTACATCCTTAGTAAAGTCAGTTGTGAGTCAGTTGAACGAACAGGGCAAGAACAAAGTGGGCCTGCCAAAGAAACAAGTGATCACCCCAGATAGAACACTACAAATACCAAAGTTGAGCGAAAAGCCGGTTCCTAAGAGATCATTCGTTAGGCGAAGCAACTCGGTACAAAACAGTCTGACCGCGGATACCGAGAACGGTCAGGTACAAGCTTTTTCTGTTTTAATTTCTCTTTCCTAAACCGCTTTGTGTCAATAACTTACTAACAAACTAATATCATTTTCAGAACACTAATATACTCCAGCAACAGTACATGCAAAAGCGCAACCATTTCACTAATCTAAGCTCAAAAGGGAAGAATAAGAAGAATTTTCAAATACCTCTGCAAAAGCACCACAGCTTCTGCTACTTCCAGCCGATTAGCGTAGACAAAAGGGTCCCCGTGGATCTACAGGAGGAGATATCCTACAACAACACGATAGGACCAATGATTTACAAACAAGACACTCAGTATCACACAAAAACATTGAACAGGACTCGGGACAAGAATCACAAACTGAATCGACTCAAAAAGTCTGAAAGTCTGAGAGAGAAGCTATCCTGTGTAGGGGTTTACGATAATTACGAGAAACCGAATTATCCTGAACCTGAGTACACCGAGTCTGAGAGAAAGTCGTATTTGCAACTGCTCAAGGGCAATTACATATCTAATTCGACTAAAAACTTAGGCCCAGAGCCATACAACCCTAATTTTAATACATTAGGTCCTAAAGAGGACAAGCCTAAACATAAAAAGTTAGTTTACGCGGATTTAGCGTTAGGTAATCATAATTTGAAGTTTAAGAATACAGTCAATTCAAATAGGCACTTGTACGATACGTATACAATAGGGGGGGATAGTGGGAATCTCAACCACGGTAGTAGTAGTGGGAATACTGCAACCGGCAGGAGAGGGCGCGCGCACCCTCGGAGCGAGTACGCCACGCTCAAGTTCAACCAAATCGACGTCTGAACGGTAAGTCTGTTAGATTACTGTACCATCTGACTGTTTGTACACACAACACATACATAACATAACAGGCAGGCGATGTTTCATTTCCGGCATATTATGTGCTAGAAACAAAATATCGTTCGCTATTTGGGAAACCGAGGTACAAATCAGCTACGAAGATGAACAAATAATTTATTTGGAAAAAGTTAATTGGAGGAAAAGTAAAAGAATCGTACTTTTCTTCAATCTTTAGATAAAAAACAAAGGATATCGCACCGTCAGAAGTTTAGCTAGACATCTGCGTGTTACCTAAAACTCCGCCAAAATGCACCGGAGCAGCCGTTGCAAGCAGTCGGCTACTCGTCTGTCGAGGTGTCAACACTTTCGTGAATGTCGTTACGAACAATGCATAATAAGTCTTTTAGCAGTGCATCGTCAAGGGTCCGTTATCCTTTGATTATTTATTAAAACTTCACCCCATCAAATTTTCAAATATAAGTGTATTATTATGTTAATATTTGCTTTGTCCCTCTGTACCCTAACTACTATCTACTTGTATAAAGGTTTTGGTCCCGATAATGGTAATATGTGCGAAGTGAACGATTATGGCTTCCGCATGTCGAAATTCCTTAAGTATTTCAACCATTACTTTAAAAGTTAAGTATTTCAACCATTACTTTAAAAGCATGATCCCTCAGTACTGTGACTGTTTATTTTTATTTCTAGGAACGCTTTACCAAGAGTGACACGTACATTTTTTAAAACCAAAGGTAAATTTCTAAATTTATAAAAACTAAGCTTTCTATCTTTATAACCAAAGACAAAAATACTCAAATCGTGCTTTCTATTCAAAAACAATAACACTTCATAGTACATTATTTATTTTATCGGCATTAACTTGTGACAACCACTTTGCTGCTTGCTATTGGCCACAAACAACAATTCATTATGTTTATTTTCACTCACACATATTACCATATATTCTTATTTATGTTTGCATACTTATGTTTTTTAAATAACTGTCCCATGATGCTTTGATATACAAATTAAGATTTCCCTTCGATTCCGCAACCGTTCTCGTATGACCGATTCGCCATCCCTTCTGTATCGGCACCAAGACACATTCGGACAGATACTGACTCTGATGGTAATAAGGACTTACAGAGTGGACAGGCAATTCATGATCCAGCAGTCCTCCAGCTCGCCTCATCACATTCACTCAAATGATTCATCAAAGTACATTTCTTTAGAGATGTACTTATTTTAGTAGTGTTCAAGTCCAGGGCCCTGATCTACTGAGCCCATCGCTTCACTATGACAATGATATCGTCACAGAATGGCCGCTGTTGGTGCCTTTTGGTATTCCAGTGGGCATTCTTCGATGTTACCACTGTCATAGTGCAGCGATGTTCGTATGAGATGCGTTGCGCCGGTGGAGTGCGCGAGCCGTCAGTAACGCGGGTGTCGGTCGTTGGTTCGCAGCCGTTCCTCCCCGAGGACACGTTCCTGTACGCGGACGTGGACGCCAAGGACTATGGCCCCATTGACTACAAGGCCGCCTCCGTGTACGCGCTCATGAAGAAGGTGAAGGAACAGCAGAAGTTGATGGAGATGTATGACAAGAGCCACCCTGAAGACCTCTTGTGACACGTTTACCGATTCAATTGTTTATTTATATGTTGTTCAGCGCCATCTAGCGGACGTTGTCAATCTCTCGCGCGCTTGTGGAATCCGACTTCGCTACACGACACTCGTCCCGCGGTAAACGGCGGAACTAACACATTGAGTATTCAGTCACATAACGAACGCCGAAAACACTAGCGCCGCTTCCTCGAGACGTCTTTCGTGAAGCGAAATGTAGGTAGCCTGTTTTAAAGTAAGTTTTAATTGAGACAAAAAACAAACCATCTACTCAAAAGGAATAAATATTGTTTTATCACTTAATTATTAACAACTTTAAATGGGCAAACGTTTACTTCAAAATGTTGAATCTTTGTAATTTAAAACTAACCATTTTGCCGCTAAACCTTTTCCAACTAACTTAAAGTTAACGCATGTCGAGCCTAATGTACAGTTAAAACGTTGCAGTTAAGCAAACAATGTAGTGTGTACATAATAATGTAAAGATAGCTTTAAAGCTAAGTTACTTAAAAATAAACAATGTTAGATTGGCTTTTGTTGAGATGAACTTAGTGTTATCCCGTTGTTAACCGACTTCCCAAGAAAGAGGAGTACTTCACTTACTCGCACACAGGGTATGCTTTGAGGCTTCGACACAAATTTATTTACTCTAATAGTTTATTTATGACGCAGGCAAATATTTTTATCGTTGTAATACTATTTTAAAAAACACAGAAAGATTAAAATTAAATATCCGTCCAAACGGGATAGGTACTCACTTAGTTGTTTTTAGATCATTCAATTTAGTGTAAAATACTGTTTTTGCATTATTTTAGTCAAAAGTAAAACCCAAAGATACGTAGAATGTAGTACCAACGCGTACTTTAGTAGTTGTGTACATGTGACGTGATGTGTACACATGACGCGAAGTGTTCACGTGACGTGGTGTGTACTGTACAGGTGGCGTGATTTGTACACGTGACGTGATGTAAGGCCTGTTGCGAGATTGGCATTTAATTAAACCTGCTTTTTACTGTTGCAACGAATTTTTAGTTGATAATTAAGTTTTAAGATTCACAGAAGTGCTAGTAATTATTATTTACACTCAAGCTTTTTTATTTTTTTTACGAATTTAAGTTAGGTAGGTGCGTTAATATATTATGTTGCTGAATTATAATTAAATGGGACAAATTGTGTTAAGTTTTCGCTAAATTATGATTTCCCAGTCACAATAGCGTGTAGATTATGAGTACATTTAGTAATAATTTTGTAACAATGAGTATATTTTGCAACAATGAGTACATATTGTAACAATGAGTACATATTGTAACAATGATAATATTTTGCTACAATGAGTACATTTTGCAACAATGAGTACATATTGTAACAATGAATACATATTGTAACAATGAGTTCATATTGTAACCATGAGTAGATATTGTAACACTGAGTATATATTGTAACAATGAGTAGATATTGTTACACGTACACGTCATTAAATTTGATTAGTCAATTTGTCTTTGTTCGTGACGTTCGGTCGTAACTCGTGAACCTACATATTATTAACAAATTGTTAAATTAATTAAATAATTAGCTTACTTTACGGAAGCTCCTTGTAAAGTGCTAGAAACAAATAAAGTAAACACCTAATTAGAGATTTTGTACATAAAAGAACTTGTTATATTGTCAAAATATAGTGTTTATAAATTAATTTATGGATTTTTATTTATTTGTTTTATTTATCCAACCAACCGCACTCCAGCAAGAAGAACCAGAGGAGTCTGCAGCACCAAATTAAAACATTAGTTAAATCAGTTCCCTATCTTCTATCATGCTTCGGATACACTGTGTTATAGTACAGTTAGTCCTCAGGGCTCAGGATCAATACGCTGTAGGTTGTGGGTTCGATTCCCACCCAGGACAAACATTTGTGTGATCAATATACATGTTCGTTCTGTTTGCGTGTTCTATCATTATAGTACGTAAGTAGGATGGTATTTAAAAAAAAAAAGAAAATGTATGTAAGTATTGTATCCGTAATGTAGTTCCCATATTACAAGTTACGTTTAGTTTAGGGCTAGATGGCGCTGTGTGTAGTATATTGGAGTTCGCGTCTCAGTTGTGGAGCCCGAGGTACGGGTACGGGTGTATACCGACATCACTCGAGTTGAACGAATTCAGAAGAAATTTATGAATTTTTTATGCTTAACTATCTACATCTATGCAAACATTTCCATTTTCTGCCACTTAGCACAAGACGAGACATTTCCGACTTAATTTACCTAAGTACTCAAAATAGCTTCTAATCAAATTGACTGTCCCGAATTAGGTACCTACTTAATAAAATTAGGCTAAACGTCCCCTTTAAAACGTATATGATTCAATCCGTCCCTTTTCGTTCCATTTGTCAACACTGTAGTAATAGAGCGAGTAGTAAGTTCAATAATTACAAAGAAAGTGAGACAATACACTTGTTTAGTACGAGTGTGAGCTCGGCGCCGGCTGGGGGGGGGGGGGGGGGGGGGGGGTAGTGAGTTCTTCGATTAGGTACCTATAGTGTAGGCACCTAGTGGTTAGTACTGACTTTATTCTGTGGTAGTGAGTAGGTAGGTAACCAATTATGTCAGGTTTAATTAAGTTTTCTAGGTACTTTTTAGTAATACTTAACTGTACGTTAGATAACCATTGGTAATTATTTTATTAAAGATATTTGTTAACTTAGCTGCTGTTCTTGTATGTAGGCACTTGAGTTTTGTTACTTAATAAGTTGAACTCCGTAAATATTTGTTTGCGCGTATTCTATCAATCATTCTGTTACCATTCGTGAGGACCGCTAATTGGCTTCTGTGATAATGTAGATCTGATGACTGATTCACTTAGATATTGTTTTGTACTCACCTACTATGACGTACAGTCGGTGGTTTGATGCGTTGCTTTCACTCTGGCTTTGCATAGAATGAGAGTTAGAAACGAGAGAGAGCCTCAAACACTCAGGTGAATAAGGAGACATTGAGAAATAGAGTGTTCAAGTAGGGTAAGTAAGGTGTAATGAAAGCACACTTTTCGTGTGTGAGCATGTCGGGTGCTGTAAAACACGCACGGTGTCACAGCTGTCTCTCAGCACCCGATGAGTTAATTACGTTCTAAATGAGAAATAATGTCCGTGGTTAAATACCTAACGCAAACCAGACGTTACGAGATCTCAGTTCAGGGCGAACTAGTAGTTTATATACTTTGTAATGTAATGTAACATTAGTAGCAGGATGGGAAAGTGTTTCGTCCACCGGCGTCAGGTCCACGAGTCCCGGGTTCAATCCCCAGGGGTGTACAATAATGGGCTTGGTTTGGTTGGAGGTAGAACTTTGTTTAAACAACTTAAGTTAGGACTTAAGTCCGCCTGGCCAGCTACCACCATCTTACCTAAGTCTGTCGCCATAACAACAATTATAAATTGCTGAGTTCCGACATTCAGAGTGAAGTGCGTCACCACCAAAGTGCGTCACCACCAAAGTGCGTCACCACCAAAGTGCGTCACCACCAAAGCCAATAGTAATGAGAGATATGACAAGGCCGGAGCCTTACCATTACTTGAAAACATGTGAGACGGGGAAGCGCTTGACCTTCTTGTCCAAGCGCTTCCCCGTCGTATAATAATAAAAAACATCATGTTCAACTCTTTTATCCTAGGCCAAACTAGTTTAGAAAAAAACCTAATAGTAGAATGGGAAAGCTAATTCAGAGAACCTTAGGATTAACTCAGATAACCTTAGGATCAACCAGTTTATCCTAGGCCAAACTAGTTTAAAATGTAACACAAATAGTAGAGTGGGAAATCTACCTCAGAGAAACCACAAATAAAATGAAAGAGTAATTTTAAAAATATTTATTACAATATTATCACAGCCTTATAACTCTGCGGAATCAGAAGTTCCTAACCTTATAATAACGTACACTGTTACAGAAACACTAATATACAAACAGTACGTGTTTCATCTGGTCTCATTTTGTCTGAACACATTTGAAACGAATTTAACCGATCATACACGGCCAGTAACTAACACACAAAATTTATTGTTTTATTGTATGAACAGGAAAACCTGAATATTTAATATTCAGGTTATCCTGTGTACTTGGCCGATTGTCAGGGCTTATTCTCCACCCCGCTCCATTGTAACCAGAAAAAAATCTCGTACATTTATTGCCGATTCGTACACTTTGGTTCTTAAGGTTGTATTTTGAATTGAAATATTATGAAAAACATTACTGTACTTTGTGTGTGTTAAATTATATAGTCTTATGTTTTACTATATTTTTTTATACATTTAATCAATAAGTTTCCATAATATACCAGGTACCTGAACCAAACATACAAATTACTTATCAATAACACTGATTGGTCGATAATTATATTTTAATAACCAAATCTTGATATATAATGATTATTTTGTCTGTACTTTCAAAAACCCAAAAATTGGTTAACAATTAAGTGTACGAGTCGGATATAGCCCAGTGGCTAGTCACTATAAGGTACACCATTTTCATTGTCCTAATAAGTCACTCTTCCTAAACAATATTTTTTAATTACGATATAAACACAAGGTTAAGTTTTAAAAACTAGTGAGAAAATAATTCGTAGGTACATTATTGTTAACTTAAACCGAATCGAAACTAAGGACACAGATAATTGACTATGATCTACATTAATATTCACTAATTCATAGGTTTCCAAGATCAATACATTCAAAATATTTCTAGCCCATACAGCGAATTATGTAGAAACTAAGCGTTACACGTGCGAGTCGGATTCGCACACCGACATTTTGCAATAACTGCTAGTGTTTGCACTGAACCTTCTAAAGTCACGCTTCACTCGTCCCGGAGGACGTCCTGTACATAGAGAAGTACATCTCCTACACCTACACTCTCCGAGCATCGCGGTGCCGGCGGGAGGCTAGTGGAAATCGTAGTGGCCTCTTCCGAAGTACACGTAGTCAGAGCACCAGCGCCGCGCTGCCATGTCGGCGGAGCAGCAGGCGGGCAGCGCGCGCCCGGACTTCGTCAGCTTGGCGCAGCGCTGGCACAAGTCCAGCAGCTCGTCCTGCGACATGCACACCACACCTTAGGGGACCGTACACATCCGATCGGGGGGTATGGGGTGGGGGGGGGTATATACTTACTGTGTGATACTTACTTATAATGTAGATTACGGGTATAATACTTGCATACTAACTGTAAATACATACAAGCACGTACAATATATTAGTGTTTATTTATTAGTTAGGGGCTAGATGGCGCAATGTAAAACTAATGTCCTGTAATTATTATGTAAAGTGATTAAATAGGTGACATCCCGTCGCGATACCTTTTAAATTCCAGCGTTGACATAGCAACGCTGGTATTCTAAAGGTATCGCGTGATACATAAACACGTAGGTACCTATAATAACAACAAACATGGCGATAACGAAAACATTTTCATGAATATCTTGGAGTTTGGACTCTCGGTGAGAACATTGATAGGAAGGTAGTTAATTAAGTCGCTCGTATGAAAACATCCGCACTTTGTCGGTGGCGAGATATCGATTGTCTGTGCTTCAGTCATTTTATATGTCGATAACATCACATGACAACATATTAATTTCACACAGCGCCATCTAGCCCAAACTAAGCAAAGCTTGTAATATGGGAACTAGATTACGGATAGAATATTTAACACTTTTTTTTTGTAAATATATACTTACTAACCATATGATACAACACCCATACACAAATGTTTGTCCTGGGTGGAAATCGAACCCACAACCTACAGCGCAGAAGGCAAAGCTACTATCAACTGAGCTATGGGGCTTGTTAAAGATTCAAGTTCTAGCTAGAGTTACACGAAGCAAACCTTCGTCCAGCAGTGGGACAGGCTCGTTACGGTAGGAGGCGGCTCGCGAGCACCAGGTACCTACCTACGTGTGACATCCGGTTACGTAGGTACCTACTCCAAACTACCTTCACCAAATAAAGTGACTCGGCAAGTAGCTATCATCATTTTACTCAGACATTGTAAAATTATCGCGAATCAAAAACTCTTCAGTTTTCTATTTCACTTCTTAAAATATTTCACAGCAAAAAACTTACCGGAAGTTTACTTAATGTAGTAATTTAAAACAATATAATGTGTATTATTTACACCTTTGCTGCGATCACCAACACAACTGCCAAACGTGGTGATTATGGCAAAATATTGGTGGAGACTCTATCTAGCAGTGGACACTAATGGCCTGTTGATGTGAATGTGTGGCTGTGAATCTAAGAAACGAATACATTTGTTTTTCAAAATGATTGACCCGAGCACCCCGACACTACAAAAGTGAGCTGCCAACTGTCAACGAGGTCTGCTTTGGGCTGCGCGATAATAGTCACTCAGATAGTCAGCTACACGATAATAGAATATTTATTCAATAATAAGTACAATTAAACTAACTATGTACAAAGGAATCAGTCAGATTACCTAAGGACCGTTACAAACGGCCTATAGGTAACTCAACAGTTCCAGACCAGTACCAGACGGAAGCGTGCCCAAGACACTGGCTGCATTGTCACGCTGAATAGCTATGCTAATTCGCTGGCCTAAATAAGAGCCAGCCCTTGGGTCACGTGTCGCCTCAATCAAAAGCCCCGCAATATTTTTGAAAACCCGGAGGGCGCCGGCTCCCCACGGACCCAATGTCTCCACCCCAAAAGGCTCAAATAGGTAAGCTCTGTCGAGACCACTATATTTGCGCCTTTTGTGATCCTCGGCCGAATCAGCCGCCGCACCAGCCCTAACTGATGTCCCAGGCAGATGAGATGGCGCTAGGGTGTCGACGCAGGTAGCGTCCCACACCAAAGGCCTACCCATTTCCCAAGGGACAAGAGTCATACCGTCGGGCCGCTTACCATCAATATAATTGTATATATATCATGGTTTTAGATTTTTTATTTCTCAAACAGAACATCCATTCACTTACTGATAAATTATATTTTATAAGTTATCATGATTGTGCCGATTAAATTAGTAATTAAATAAACTAGTAGGTAAAATGGTTAATGTGGGTAGTTTTCTTGGATGGAACTTGGATGCCAATGCGCAAAAAAAAAACTATTGGTAACTAAGCTTAGGGTGCGGTTACATTGAAAAATTCTTTCAGAAGTGGCTTTTTAGTAATCTTATAAATGTTGCTCGTGATTAAGTTTCCCTCATATATTTATCCATAACCGATGTGAAGGTACGGTGTGTAGGTACTTACGTCGGTGTGACACTCGGCCGTGGGGGTGAAGAGCCCGGAGCCGGGGGCCAGCCACGGGGGGGCAGCCGCCGCCGGCGCCGGCGCAAGCCACAGCCACGTCAGCAGCGCGAGGGTCGCGAGCGCCGGCCTCTGTACAAACAAACGACCACGCCTTGTAGCCAGCCTCTTGTACCTCACAGATATCATGTTACACCACACAGTCGTTTGTTCAGTAACATTTTCTAGGATCATTATAAAACGTCGAATCTACCGCCTAGCGCCTGTTCGAAATCGCGACCAGAACGCTAGTTCATTTTTTGACGATCCATTCAACATTTAGGTAGGTATACAGAATATTAAATAATTTAAATAACATTACAATTAGGTACATCATTAACCTAGTATTAAGTATAATACTATCTTAAACCATTTATTAGCATGCAACTACCATTCGGTAGTTAGGTGCTAATATATGCTTTAAGATTCTGACCATTTTGTTTACATTGAGAAATCCCCATTTTGCTGTCAACTGGTATAGCAACATCGGGCCACGCGTTCTTATCGTCGATATAGTCACCTACTTATTTCGTACTTAGTTATGATTATTCTGTAAATATAATTTGAATTTGAGAGCAGAAAATATGGTGGCGCTTTGAGTATGCTAATTAAAGAATCACACAGAGTTTCCTAAGAATGAATTATTTTCTATCCATATCTGTTGCACTTCAACATTACACTGTGAAAGTAACTAAAATAAACGAACCTCGCCGTGGCTTCATTAGTAAGATGCCTTATTGTACGTATTGCGGCAGTCGAGCTTCATCTGCTAGCTAGCTAACATAAATACCCCATTGAAATTTTGCATCAATATTTAATACATAAGAAAGTAGTTGCTTCAATAAAGTTAAGTATTTCCCCTTTTAAGATAATGATAGCATTGCTGACTTGAACATTAGGCAAGGTGAATCGGATGCATTTTTTTTTTTCATTTAATAGGAGGTTATTTACTGTAAACCAATCAAGAACTTTAGCTTGAGTAGCATTTACACAATCATAAATTATCTTTAACCTTATCGACTCTAAATATTCATGAAGTATCGTCGATCACAAAATACTCCTGTTTTCCTTCCCAGGTTTCAAATGCGTACATTAACAGCATGGCACCAGCGTCAGTCATTGAAAGGATTTTAGTAAACCCAAATTGTGTTTCATGCAGTAGCTTTTTGCAGTGTTAATTAACTATTTATAAACTAAGTATTTATTAAGAGTACGTTTTTCAAATATTTTACTAAAAGCCTGCAGAATTGAGACGGGTCGATAGTTTGCTGGTTCCTTTTCAATTCCAGACTTGAATAAAGGGATCATTGTTTGCTATCTTCCTGATCTTATGTAACACATAAGATCAGGGAAGATTCCATCGTCAATGCTTCTATTGAATATTATTGACCGAGCGAGCGAAGCGTCCCAGTTTCGAGATTGGGCAAAAATGCTTTTGTCCGCTGTTGGTTTGTTCTCGCCTACACTATTTTGATGAAAGTCGGCACACATGTACCTTAATTTAGTAATTTTATTTTGTCGATCGCGATTTTTGATCGAGGTGGAAATAGGGGGTAAAGGGAGGAAGTTTGCAGTAGCGTTATTTATCAACGGATTTCAATTAAATTTGAAAGACACACTAAAGATTTAATTTTACACTAGATGTTTTCAAAAAAACACAAAAAGGGGAGTGGAGGGCAAAAAGGGGAGAAGTTTGCTGTAGGATTTTTTTTTTAAATGTATACCTACGTATACCAATCAGATTACGCAGTCCTCTCCGCCCTTGCGAGATGAACTTATAGACACCAGGTTTGACTTCCTAGGACCAGGGGAATACGAGTTATAACTAAAGCTTATAAGTACCTCTTTTTGCTAAAAAGTCTAAAAGGAAAGTGAAAGAGGAAAGCATTGGTTATTGCAAGGCTCTAAGGGCTCGCGAGTTCTACTGTGCTAACAGAACCAAGTATTATTTATGGCGCAATAACAGCACTTCGTAAAGCATGTCGCGGTTCGCAGCCTGGTCGGGACAGTAACGTGATTCCGTGTTTCTCTGGAATCGTTGTCGATTCCGGTACTACCGTACTGATGCAGAGCTGTTACTACCGACGATGATGGGCTGCTGATGAGACCCTGGTGTCCGACATTTGACTGTCGAATATTTTGAGGATAAACATCATAAATAGCTGATATAGATTATCGATACTGGACTAGTTAATACCAACGAAGTAGATGATAGTATATATCAACGATGAGTATATACGTACGGTATCTCTCGCCGGTTGTATTCGGAGTAGAGTTATCAGAATTAGGACAGAATAGTACAACTTAACCTTACGTAAACTATTATTATCATAATCACTATCTGCGCGTGCGCATGTACAGTCGCATATACACTACTAGGTACTAGAACAGTATGTAGACTACAAAAAAATAACCCTAAGCGTTACGGATATTAAAATAACAAACTTAATGTACCCATGTAGCTACAATTCTGAATGCTCAGGCCCAACTAAAAATAGCAGCAATAGATGGTTCAGCTATCCCCTCGTACCCTCCCCGGCACGGCACTCGACGGTCGACCATGTCGTAGTGACAAAGGATCCGTCCGAGTATACCGTGGCTCAGCAATACCCGATCCGTCCGAGTGTACCGTGGCTCGGCTATGCCCTCCCAATGATCCGTCCGAGTGGCATGTGGCTCAGCAATACCCGATCCGTCCGAGTGTACCGTGGCTCGGCTATGCCCTCCCAATGATCCGTCCGAGTGGCATGTGGCTCAGCAATGCCCGACCCGACCGAGTGTACCGTGGCTCAGCTATGCCCTCCTAATGATCTGTCCGAGTGTATCATGGCTCAGCTATGCCCGATCCGTCCGAGTGTACCGTTCATTCACGCCTCGGCATTGCGTTGTAAACAACGTAACTGGGCCACTCGGTGACGTCACGCCGCCGAGCCCTCGCTGACCTGATTCCAACATCCTTATCGCAGTTACATCACAGTACCTACTGATGGAGCACTCGCAGCCTGTTCACAGCACGGTGCTGCCGAGCCTTAGCCTGACCGTAGCTGCCTACGCTAGTCAGGTTTCCTATAACTAGCAATAAAAAAAAACAATCAGAATCCCCGATACACACCTATATCAGCTTACTTGGAATAGATTTATTAGATTCCTAAATCATTTGGTTTATTTTGTATTGAATAAAGTCCGCGGGCTCAAAAACGATTTGGGGAATCCCACGACTTGAGGGTCTCGTGGGAATTCCCCGAACAGTTGTTTACGCCAAATGTGTGCAACGAAGCCATAGACAGGATTCAGTCGCCGATGGAGCCAGGTTACCCCGAGGCTCTCCCGCGCTCCCGTAGACCCCAGCGGCGGGAGGGTCGATCTATTGAAATGGACCTTTCAAATGGTCATCGTGTTGTGATCCCTCAGCCGTGACCACAGGCAGAAGCCAGCAAGATTCATGTGAAAGCTCGTGCGAGGAACCACAGGTACCACAGGTACGGGTGACATTGCTGTGCACTCAACCACGGCACTTAATATGACCACCAGATGACAGAAATACGCGCGAGTTTCAACGTTTTAATTTTTTACGGTAAAGCAAACATTAATTTTGAAAATCTAAAACACAGACCGTCTGCTGTATACTGTGTTTATTCACTGTACCTACATCATAGTGTCTAGGCCTAATTGGGCGTAATTATTGAATGGCGAACATTTATGGTACAAATTATAGTCAACTTTGGTTTTTTTTTATTCAGAGAAAATTTTATGTAATCTTGTTTTTGAAACACAAGCGTTCTAGCATCAATCCTGCACTATGACATATATTCATTTCAAATTATTGCTACAGTATTGTGGAAGATATGATCGCTGAAGCTAAGCCATTTCACGTATCATACTCTTAACATCAGGTGCGCCGCTTGCTTCTTCGGTCTCATAGCGTAGCGTAAGCTGTACGCGATGGGGACATCGGCATGGGGACATCTGGAGCCACCTTCGAGAAGTGAAGGCGTTTTTAACAACTACCCTCAATAGGCCACATTTTAGTTTAAATGTGACACACAACACTGACAGTATCAACACAATTTCTCTTAGGACCACACCTAGTGCTCCGTGCTACCACTGGAATCCAAGAGGCAGAGACTCTGAAGCCGTCTTCACGATTAAAATTAGGAAACTTTTTAATTTCAATCGCTTCCCGAACCATCATCTTATGCCCGCGACCACGACTGGTCCCGCCGGAACATAGGTAAAGTACGCGATAAATACCCGTTTTTCGAATCAAAAGAATGTGTTGTAATCGCGAAAGTCTAACAAGACTATCGGGTTGGTACTTCTAATGAGCAGGCACCACGCGGGCGTAACGTGTACATGACGTGTACTACGTGTACGTGTACGTGACGTAGTATCATCGATCCGTTAAGACACGTTAAGACGTGAAGTGAAAACTTTTTTAGTACAGATATCTAGCTCGAAGTTTTATCTGCAATGCAAGCAGTAGGTATGGTGAAGTATGGAGTGTTGAGTGTGAAGTGTGGAGTATGAAGTGTGAAGTATGGAGTGTGAAGTGTGAAGTGTAGAGTGTGAAGTGTGGAGTGGCCTCGTATCTAGTAATGAGTGTCACATGAATGTCTCCAAGCCCATTGCCTGGTGATGATCATATCGATAATTAATGTTAATGGTTATTCACGTTAAATTAACAAAGTTAATTACCTACAACTAGTTTCGCCTTGAACTAAGATCTCGTGATGTCTGATTTGTATTATTTATTACGGAGATTATCTCAAAAATAATATTAAACAAACGAAAAAATGTGCTGACATTACACCTTACTACTCAGTACTCGTAACTCGTAGCATGATCACTCCTTTCCTCAATCTCTCTTATTGGCCTGAGTGTTCGAGGCTCTCTTGCTAACTCTCAGATGACACTTACCTACTTACCTATGAAGAACGGCTGCGGAATCTACAATAAGTTAATAAGTCACCCCTTACTAACATTTTTTTTTATTATACGACGGGGAAGTGTTTGGCCTTCACCTCACCTGGTTACAAGTTGAGATAGGGAGGCGCACCTCACCCGGACTCCTCAGCAAACTGAGGAACTGGATATCTGACCTCTAAATGCCGGATAACAACAATTTAAAAAAATGTTGTTATGGCGACAGAATTAGATAAGATGGTGGTAGCTAGCCAGGTGGACTTAAACTTGGACAAAGTCCTACCACCATCCAAACCAAGCACAATATATTGTACTCCCCATGGGGATCGAACCTCGGACCTCTGGATCTGAAATCTGTGGGTTGAACCACTAGACCACAGATGCGGTTAAAAATTGTTGGGGTTAAAAAAGGGGAGGGGTAGATTTTTAAAAATCTCCCCTTCATAAGTTATACTTGCTGTAACAACGGTATAACACAGTTGGTCTTATTTCTTACATTAGTGTCACATCATTAAATCCAAGCTGGACATGCTACACATTTAGGTTAATCAAATTTAACCACGTGGGCGCAGGCAAAACCTGATCAAAAATATATATTACAATAAATCCAGGTAGCACCAAACTAAAAAATATCAATAATTGTTTGTGTTTATCAAATTCTAAATATTTGAATGTTTATTTTGTACCTTTCGTTTTGAATCTAGCACACAAAGAGAAAGATTTGTAAGAAACTCGCTCTAGTTAATTTTTGATGATACCTTCATAAATAACTATATAAGTAAACATTATAAACCTAAATACTTAATACAATCTTAAAAATATCGATTACTTCCTAACTAATGAGTGGGCAGTTTGTAAACGTATTGAGAAATGACCAGCTAAGTCAAGCTGCCATCTGGTACCTATAGCAACACGCATGCTCACCATTGATAATGACACTTACCTACTTTGTAGTAGGTATGCTCTTTTTATTTGAACATTCTTTACATATCTACCTACCTGCATTTACTTTACATATCTACCTACCTGCATTTTAAATTTACGAATAGAAAGTTTGGTTGCGCTTTGAGGAAGCTTATTATAGAATCGTACACAGTTTCCTAGGAATGAATTATTATCTTATCCTAAGCGAAACCTATATCAAGTTAATTTTTATTTCTAGTGTCACCATCGTGTACATCACTTCTTTTATTGAACTTATCAATGTTCTTGTCAGGAGATTTCGTAAAGATGTTATTTTCGTTGGTAGATTTTCATAATTGTATTGGGAGCTGACTGTAAGAATACCGATCTCTTTAAAACGCTCCCTAAGAGTCACGAGTTTTCATGTTATAAAATGATCATTCAGCTCTTTTCTGCAGAATAAAATAAATCCAATATCTGTTGCATTTCCAATAAAAAAATTCTATACTTATAAAACTATGTAAGTAACTAAAATAAAGTAACGACGCCATGGCTTGATTAGTAGATAAGATGCATTGTAGGTGTGCTAAATCTGCTATACCTATTGTATCAATATGAATACCCCATTGCAACTTTGCATCGTTTTTTAAACCTAAAAAAGTAGTTACTTCAATACTTATAATTGACCGAGCGAACGAAGCGTCTGTTTCGAGATTGGCCAAAAATGCTTTTGTCCTTTTTTTTTTTTTTTTGATGTCTGTCGGCTGTCGGTCGGTTTGTTCGCGCCTACAGGTCGCATTTTTCAACCGATTATGATGAAAATAGGCACACATGTTCCTTGTTTTTTTTTGTCGGTCGCGATTTTTGATCGGGGGAAAATAGGGGGGAAGAGAGGGGAAGTTTGCTGTAGCGTTATTTATCAACAGATTTCAATTAAATTTGAAAGACAAACTAAGGATTAAATTTTACACAAGATGTAAAAAATATAAAAAGGGGAAGTGGAAAGAGAAGTTTGCTGTAGGATTTCAATTTTTGTTTTTTTTTCCACCCAGAAAATGTAGTCTTCTCCGCCTTTGCTAGACAAATCCGTAGACACCAGGTTCAATCTCCTCAGACCAAGAGAAAGCGAGTAATGGCTAAAAATGTTACCCCTATTTGACCCAAAAGTTTACGTAGTTAAGCCTTTTTAAGGTATTTTATATTTCTTATTTAGTTGTTTACAATAAAAAAAGATATATTCATTTATTAGTCTAGAGCCGAACTCGTAGACATCAGATTTGACCTCCTAGGACCAGGGGAACACGAGTAATCATAAAAGCTTATACCTCTATTTGCTCAAAAGTATAAAAGGAAAAGTGAAAGAGGAAAGCATCGGTTATTGCATGGTTCTAAGGACTCGCGAGGTCTACTGTTCTTAGAACCACTACTTAAGTATTTCCCCATTTAAGATAATGTTAGCATTGATGACTTGAATATTATTATTTTAGGCAAGGTGAATCTGATGCATTTTGTTTTTTTCTCATTTGATACACAGATCGGATTCTAGCTAGAGACGCATTTACACAATACAGCTTGATGACGGCGACGTAAAGTGTGACACCGCCCTCACCAACCCACCAACTCATCAACCCACCAACTCACCAACTGACACGATGAGCAAGTGATTCTCGATGATACATAATATATAAAATAACATATTCTGTATAAAGTGAACTCACGAATAACAAACAAACGAACGAAGACATCCTCTAGAAGTCACGAGAACACTCTCTGCTCTCTCCGGGAGACTATTATCTATTTATTATTATTTATAATTATAATTTCACTGGACAGAGACTTGTGGACGTCTGGCGGATCGGAATGTTTGTAAATATCAGTTATAAGTTAACTCTTCCACGTCTTAAATGAGACTGTTGCTGTGTCTGGGAGCAATCAATTTATAATAATATGAAAGTTATAATAATAGGCGTTATCTGTGTATCGGGAACACCGCTGGGTTTCGTGGCAGACTAGTGATTCAGATAAAAATTAGGGTTCCGCATGAGACCGATGTATTCTAATCGATGAGGATGAAACGATAATAGAGCTACATTGCTTATATCATTGCCTTACAAGTCATGCCTTTCAGTATTTGATTTGTGTTGACATATTTTCATGTGGATAGTTACTTCTAGTATTTGGAAAACGATGTTCTCAGGCCCGTTATCGAGCAGGGAAGGTTAAATGAAGTTAGTTGCCGTCATCATCTCGCCCTGCTAACCCCTGCTCGTCATCCCACACGAGGTGTGGTCACACCATGCCTCTCCTCCACTCTCCTGAACTCTCTTCTATCGGACGTGGTCTCATCACTCCCTCCTGGTTTATCCACATCACCCCTCACACAGTATATCGTCTCTTCCTCGACGTATCTACGCCTCCATCTACTTACTCTCACATTCAACACACTTCTCGTTACAAGCCTTTCATCCCTCCTCATTAGATATAGTTATGCCATACCATGCTAACGTATTACTTGTCAACTTTCTATAATGTACATACTTACTTATCCATTCTTATTAATTCCACATTTTCATGTCTGCCACGTTCACTTTCCTTTCATAAATAAGGTACTCTCGTCGCCCTGCTCTCCGATCCTCACCTCTCTGATCTGCCCTGGACCTCGGACGCATCTTCACAGATAAAAACAATGTCGACAAATAAAAAGCTCCTGTGGTATGTTTGGCAAATCGCAAATATAGCATTCGTGGTATAATTAGTAGATCTACTTGTAACGGTACCTCAATAAATTTATCATACGAGTACTAGGTAAGTAAAATAGCCTCCACACACATAATGTGGTTCCTTTATTACAGTAGGTACCTACCACTCACCTTACCTACACCAAAACATATGATGTTCAATGAGAAATGAGATCAAATACTCGACCGTAGGTACTAGCTAATGTTTTTAACTGTGTTTTCATACCCTTCATACAACCTGTTAACTTTATTATTAACTCTGTTTCATTTGGGCTTGAATAAAAATGGAAATTACTTTTAACGGTTTCATTGAAAAGTCACCGAAAAGCCGCCATAATTATTAAAGCGTTCTGTCGTCGCCGCGCGACAGAAGCATTACCTACACCCAGTAACATATTACTCCTGTTCCACATATGACTTATCTTAATTAGGTACCTGAAGAGCGATCTTACAGTGGGGTACTATAATACTCACCTCGGTGCACAAAAATGGTTCTAAAAATTACGTCGACTAATATCAGGCGGTCTCCATTCTTTCCACTTTGTCTAAACTGTTTGAGAGACTCGCACACGACCGAGATTCACCCAGTTCTTCATCACATTATTACCCAGCACCAACGTGGCTGAAGTGTTGTGAGTAGTTCCACTAGTCACTGGCTCCATCTGATGGTTTTCGCGAGGAACCTATTTGAAAACTTCGACGGTGGACATTACATTACTGACATAGGTACCTTCGATTTGTTTTTATTTTTTGGACATACATTGACTTCAGAAAAGCTTTTGACAAGTTGGACCACGAAATCTTTCTAGAGAAATTCACACTTGGCCTTCTTCTCAACTGGTAACAAGTTGAGATAAGGCCGAAGGTGGAGGCGCACTTCACCCGGAATCTTCAACAAACTGAGGAACTAGCTATCTTACCTCTAAATGCCGAACACAACAATTTTAGAATTATTGTTATGGCGACAGAATTAGGTAAGATGGTGGTAGCCAGCCAGGCGGACTTAAAGAAAGTCCTACCACCAACCAAACTAAGCACAATATATTTTTCTCCCCATGGGGATCGAACCCGGGAGCTCTGGATCTGAAATTGGTGGGTTGAACCACTAGACCACCGAGGCGGTTAAATGCAATGGCAACCGAGGCATTACTACGCAGATTCTAATCATATACATACATAACAGAACCCATAAGTACTGTTGTGATGAATGGATACCATTCTGATAGCGTTAATGTAACTTCTGGCGTTCCCCAGGGTTTGTTCTTGGTCCGCTTTTATATATGTTTTTCTATTTGATTATTATACTGTTAATTGTACATTGAAAACATCGCTACATCTATCAGAAGCCTAGATGAATGTGTAATGTGAAATCTTTACATAAGACTTACTAATTACTGTACTGATAACAAACTCCACTTAGGGTTTAAAATGTTATTCAATATTTTTTTAATAAAAAATTAACAGATTTTCATTTTACATATGTTATTATGAGACAAAACTTCACAACCCACGACGGGACTCGAACCCGCATCTTTTCCTAAAGCCTGAAACGCTCTAACCAACTGAGCTACGAGGGTACCGACGCAGATTCCGAATTTTTGTCATATCTCTCAGCTAACGCGCTGATAAAAAAACGATTTATTTATAATCATTTATTCATACTAACTTTACAATGCTCCTCTAAATAAAACTTAATCAATCGTGACCTCGGTATACTTTATAACATGGTATACAGTAGAATACCAAGGTAACGGATTTATGCTCTTATAGATACCTATCTTTAAAATATTTGGTTTCATTCGAAGGTCGTGCTCCGGCAAAGGATCAAGCGATGTGGGTTTCGGTAAATTGACACATCGGGAATTCATCAAAGTGAAATTCAACACTACGTAGTACGAATGTTGCTGTCACTGTACGGGCCTCTACGTAGTAGGTACGTACAGTAACAGATTCAGATATTCAGATTCAGATATATTTATTCCATATTACATACATAACAGTATTATTAAATTATTTATTTAGACACAAACAAAGAAACTAAAACATTTTCAATTCAATCTACCATAAAGTGGAACATAAAATCATTGTTATAGATAAAATATTGATTTGGTTAGCATCAGATGACTAAGCTAGACGTAAAGCCTGTGTTATAGTCATCTGCGCTCCCCCTAATTTGTGACTCAGAACAACAACATTGTAGATCCTAAATGTAATGTAATGTATCCACATTTCCGACGTGTGTTCCTCAACCAACCGACCTGTCCCAGAGTTTCATCAGAAGCGTTGGCGGGATGTGGAGGAGATCCAATACCAAAACGTGATTACATAATAAGGCCACAACACTTCGAACATGCCGAGACACCTCCATTGTAATCTCGACTCGTAATAAGTAGGTACAATGACTCGCCGGTTTGATATCAGTTCAGACAAGAATTCGGGCGTCTGTTTCTCACGCGGCGGACGAGTGTCCGCAGAACGTTGTTTCAGTCGGGTTTTACTTAACCGACTTTAATGAGGAACTAGGTTTGTTTTTACGCTACCACGGCGGATCCTGCAAATGAATTAACTCCACCCTTGGATGTCTTTAAAGGCGACTAAGGACTTCCTCGAGATGATAATGAGCATCCATCATACCAATATACTGCACATCATAATTTTTGTGAGAATCGTGAGAACATTTCACAGATATATTATAATAAGAAGTAATAATAGATTGTAGATCTGTGAGACGAGGGCGAGACCTGTTGGTTAGTATAACTATCTGCCCTTGCATACCGTAAGCCCCATGGAATGTACTTACGAGCCTTAGACCTCCAGGAGCCCCCCTTCGACCCTTAGACCTCCAGGAGCCCCCCTTCGACCCTTAGACCTCCGGGTCAAGAGCCCCCCTTCGTCCCTTAGACCTCCGAGTCATGAGCCCCCCTTCGACTCTTAGACCTCTAGGAGTCCCCCTTTGACATCGGGACCTCCGGGTCAGGAGCCCTCCTTCGACCCCGGGACCGCCAGGTCAGGAGCCCCCCTTCGACCTTTAGACCTCCAGTAGCCCCCCTTTGACACCAGGACCTCCGGGTCAGGAGCCCCCCTTCGACCCTTAGACCTCCAGGAGTCCCCCTTTGACACCGGGACCTCCTGGTCAGGAGCCCTCCATCGACCCTTAGACCTCCGGGTCAGGAGCCCCCCTTCAACCCTTAGACCTCCGGGTCAGGAGCCCCCCTTCGACCCTTAGACCTCCGGGTCAGGAGCCCCCCTTCGACCCTTAGACCTCCGGGTCAGGAGCCCCCCTTCGACCCTTAGACCTCCGGGTCAGGAGCCCCCCTTCGACCCTTAGACCTCCGGGTCAGGAGCCCCCCTTCGACCCTTAGACCTCCGGGTCAGGAGCCCCCCTTCGACCCTTAGACCTCCGGGTCAGGAGCCCCCCTTCGACCCTTAGACCTCCGGGTCAGGAGCCCCCCTTCGACCCTTAGACCTCCGGGTCAGGAGCCCCCCTTCGACCCTTAGACCTCCGGGTCGGATGTAGATAGATAACAGTAGAGGCATAGATCAAACAAACGATACATTCCGGTGTCGGCCGGTCGGCCCACACGACAAGCAAGTTGCTTCCAAACGATATTCGTTAGTCGTTACTTCGTTATCTACCGTGTCGTTGCTATCAGCGACTTACAACGAATGCGTTAGTCGTTACACGTTCATGCGTTATCGTCGGCCGGAAAATTACCGAAGTTATTTTATCACGTCTTAATCATACACGAAATACAACGTGACATGTAATGAGTGGACACTCCACATGTCCACACAATGATTATGATCACGAAGGAGTGATAAGCATTAAACATACATTCAATCACTCTCTCATGCATAATAGGTACTAGTAGGAAAGGATAAAATCATTTTTTGATAATTATATTTAAAAGCAGACTTCCATGAAAATATGTGATCGTCACAGAAACATACTCAGTGGCAAATCACATCACGTGTAGTGATGTACGAACCTACACTATCGATCGTATTTACATAATAAATGATAATGATGAGTAAAATATGAGGCAATAATCAGAGTTCAGAGAATAGGGGAGGAGGGCGAGGGGGAGGGGAGCCAGGTCTCCCTCAACAGTGTTAAGAACTGGCTATCTCACCTCTAAATGCCGGAACACAACAATATAGAATTGTTGCTACGGTAAGATGATAGTGGCGGACTGCCACCAACCAACCCAAGCACAACATTGTACTGCCCCGGGGATCGAACCCGGGACCTCTGGCTGACACGGAAAATAACGATAAGCGGTTACAGAGCGTAAGGTGAACGGCCAGACGTTAGTTCCGTATCCGTCAGAACACGACCCTTATCGAGTGCGATACGCGATGTGTAGGTACGTATGTAGGTAGGTACGTAGGTAGGTACGTAGGTATGTAGGTAGGTACGTAGGTACGTACGTAGGTAGGTAGGTGCGTAGGTAGGTACGTAGGTAGGTAGGTGCGTAGGTAGGTACGTAGGTAGGTAGGTGCGTAGGTAGGTACGTAGGTAGGTAGGTGCGTAGGTACGTACGTAGGTACGTAGGTATGTAGGTAGGTACGTAGGTACGTACGTAGGTAGGTAGGTGCGTAGGTAGGTACGTAGGTAGGTAGGTGCGTAGGTAGGTACGTAGGTAGGTAGGTGCGTAGGTACGTACGTAGGTACGTAGGTATGTAGGTAGGTACGTAGGTACGTAGGTAGGTACGTAGGTAGGTAGGTGCGTAGGTAGGTACGTAGGTAGGTAGGTGCGTAGGTACGTACGTAGGTACGTAGGTATGTAGGTAGGTACGTAGGTACGTACGTAGGTAGGTAGGTGCGTAGGTAGGTACGTAGGTAGGTAGGTGCGTAGGTACGTACGTAGGTACGTAGGTAGGTACGTAGGTAGGTAGGTACGTAGGTACGTAGGTAGGTACGTATGTAGGTAGGTACGTAGGTATGTAGGTAGGTACGTAGGTACGTACGTAGGTAGGTAGGTGCGTAGGTAGGTACGTAGGTACGTAGGTGCGTAGGTAGGTACGTAGGTACGTAGGTAGGTACGTATGTAGGTACGTATGTAGGTAGGTACGTAGGTACGTATGTAGGTACTTAGGTAGGTAGGTAAGTACGTATGTAGGTAGGTACGTAGGTAGGTACGTATGTAAGTACGTATGTAGGTAAGTACGTATGTAAGTACGTATGTAGGTAGGTACGTAGGTAGGTACGTATGTAGGTAGGTAGGTACGTATGTAAGTACGTATGTAGGTAGGTACGTAGGTAGGTACGTATGTAGGTAGGTACGTAGGTACGTAGGTAGGTCGTGATGTCAGAAGAGCTATATCATTTAATTAAAAGAAGAGTCGTGATATCAGAAGAGCTACATCATTTAATTAAAAGAAGAGTCGTGATATCAGAAGAGCTACATCATTTAATTTAAAGAAGAGTCGTGATATCAGAAGAGCTACATCATTTAATTAAATGAAGAGTCGTGATATCAGAAGAGCTACATCATTTAATTAAATGAAGAGTCGTGATATCAGAAGAGCTACATCATTTAATTAAAAGAAGAGTCGTGATATCAGAAGAGCTCTTCTCATCATTTATCGACATTACAAGAACTGCAGCAGAATCTCGATAAAATTTCCAATTAGAATCTTACTACTTTATCCATCCATAATTCTGAAAAGAATCTGTAACAGAATAGATAAAAGAGAAATAGAATAACAATAAAAAAAATAACTCACCAGGTACTTCCAACTTTAGGCTTTTTATTTCAAAATACAATGACTTTTTATATAAACATTAAGTATATAAAACGTTATCTAAGTATATCAATAAATAACACGTTATGTGTTGGTTTGTTTACTTACTCCGTAAAAAAATATGATAATGCAAGTATAGTTGAATCGGTTATTTTAGAAAGGGAACAAGTCAGGTTTTTTCGCAAAATGAGTTAATGGTGCAGTTTTGTTGTCTATGGCAAGACGCACAAAACTGTTATGGAAAGGAACATCTCCGTCTATTTGTGTCAAAGTTACAGGACATCAAAATTTACCGCAAGTTAAGAAACCGAACAAGTCACTGACTTGTTCCGTTTCTTTGACAAACGTCGACTGTTTTTTGGGTAACAATTAGATTTCAAAGGTATTTTAAACATACTAATTTTTATAGCAATATATTCAGGAACAGGCGCATCTAATAGTACGAGCATTCTACATATTTACGGATGCTTCAAGTGGTCAGAGCAGGAACCACGTCATGATAAGCCCAAGTCAAGCTCTTGTGGACACCGGCCGGTTCCGGCTCAGGCCAAGTTTTCCACCGTCTTTTGATACGAGGGCATTCGTTTTTATCTAGCGACCGATCATTCGGAACAGTCTAGAAAGTTTTAAAGAGGAGAGGCAGCTATTATATCCCAATGGAAACCTGCCAAATCATCTGCAGCGTTCACCAGAAGTTTACAGTTCCATGGTCAAAACTTAAGACATCTTAGACTTCAACGCTTGGTGAACGAAGTATTATAGAGCAGAGCCATTTGTATTAGAACACAAAGTCGACAGGTTTTCCGGAATTAGAAGCAACACTTTCTGGTGTCTCATTGCTTGGAGTTCGAGACTCCTCGGACACGAAAGGTTGCGTTATGTGTGACGAGGCCATTCATCCAGAGCATTGGCCGAATCAACACGTTCGACCTACGAAAGACTCGGTCGGCAATATCTGCGTTACCTAACAGTGGAAAAGGCGTTCCTACAATGGACGTTTACCCATCAGCTCTAAAAACTTACGACTTATGACGCAGTTTACAGTACACCCCACACAACCTTAGGAAGTTTTTTTAGGATATCGTAGAAAATTGACCTACTTCTGTTGAAAATGTTAATGTTGATGGGCAATTAAAAAAAAATCAAAAAATATGTTTTCATTTGTATAAATGAAAACATATTTTTTTTTTATTATGTGTATAATGATTATTAATAAAATCATCTTTTAAAACAAAAATATTCTTACTTCATCCCGCTTGGGTTAGAAAGGGAACATGTCAACAAGTTTTAAACAATTATTACTCACACTTGCGACTGGTGTATGTAAATAGCCTAAAAATATGTAATTTAGTATAATTAAATATAATACACGCAAATATCACGCAATTCGTAATGCATTTTAAAGTAATTAAGTTTTTTGTGCCTCCTGAAAAATTTGGTGTCCGTGACTTGTTCCCTTTCTTAAATAACCGATTCAGTTGCAAGATCAGATGACTTGCTTAAATCTAAAGGTATTTTTACATGTTAATGTTTTAATACGTATCTCACAGAAGTAACTAAAATATACATATGAACTATTGGGTACATACATATTTAGGTAGGTACTTGCATTGTGAGAGACCAGTGCCTGAAGTAGGTACTTATGACCCTGTATTACCATGTATTACTGTAAAATAACTACCCTGATTATTTTAAAACCTGTGACTCAATAACTTTGTTCAAAAATAAATATAATAATACAAAATAATATACATATAGGTGTCCCATCGATAAAATATTATTCATAAAATATTAGAAGACCTCTGGAGCAAATAAATACTAACTTAAGCATAATTTAACTTTAGATAGTTATAGCAAATAGCCTTAAGCTCATTTTAAGTGAACTCTGTTCTTTTTTGAGTATTACATTTCTTTAAACCAAAAAAAAAAACAACAATGTCTCTTACGTAACACTGTCACGTTACAGAGGTCAGTACATAGATGTTACATGCATTTCCTTAGTTCATCTCACCGTGAGTCTTGCTGTTTGTTTTGTGTTATCTGCAGTAAAAAGTACTTTTTACTATATCATATTGTAATCTATTTGTGTTGCTGTATTGTAAAAAAAAACATTTCATCTACTCAACAAGTCTTATTATAAACATGAACACATATCCATATTACTAATCAGTTATTATACATTTAAAACTAAATTGTTTGGTAAACTTTTGCAATTTCTTCTCTTCTTTTAGTATCATTTGTAGTTTAGTTCGGCCACTGGGAATTGTAACACCGACTTTACAGATGTTAATAATAACTGGGATCATTTGAAGTGAGGTGCCGGCAACAAGTCAGGCGCTGGGGGACACTTACCGAGAGAGGGGCTCCGTGGGGGCGGCCGGGGACTCACAGTGCACCCCTACGTCTCCACGAAGTAGTGCTGAGCCACCTCCATCAACCACTCCTTCCTCACCGGCGTCAGTTGTCGCATGTACGTCTTGTCGTGACTCGTCTGCACACTGGCGAACACCACCCTGTACACAACACGTATACGTCACGTATACATCACTATCTGACCTGTCGAGTTACACTTGTGCAAAGTGGACAGTAAAGCAAAAGATAAATCATAGGATCATCTGCGGGGCTTATCTTAAGTTTGCCTAAAATTACATCAAATTAGGTGCAGTCGTCCGTTCGGAACGTATATACATTTACACATCGACTTTTATATCTCAAAGATATGTTTGTCTGTGGTCACGTGGTCCGCCCACCGGAGTCACATCCGGAGGTCCCGGGTTCGATCCCCAGGGGAGTACGATAGTGTGATTTGTTTTGGTTGGTGGTAGAAGTCCGTGTAACATCGATAGCTATCAAAATGTTACCTAAATCTGTAGCCAGTTCCTCAGAGTGTTGAGGAACCTTCGGAGTATCACAACTAGAAACGCAGACGACGAGAAGCTATGTACACTAAAGTAGTCATTATCTCTGTAGATAAGTAATGGTGTGTTGGCAACACATAGGTACTTGTTAACTTCATACAAACGGAGTTCATGTATTGCAGGAGTGGTGTGCAGCGCGCCCCCCCCCGCCCCCCTTACGTACCACTGCGGCTGCTGCTGTCGGTACAGACAGCTGTCGGGGGCGATGTGCAGCGCGCCCCCCCTCGCCCCCGCGTAGTGCCCCGCGGGGGTGAGTCGCGCCGCCGTGGGGAACAGTCCGCTCAGGATGCACTTCACGACGCGCTCCGTGCGACCTGTGGCGACACACACCTTCCTCAGACTGTTGAGGATTCCGGGAGAAGTGCGCCTACCTTCAGACTTATCATAACTTGAAACCTTGTAAGATTAAGGACAAGCTCTTCCCGTCAGAACACACAAACATTAACAATGTACAATCACAGAGCACACAGATCTACTTGCAATGTGTTGCAGGGAGAGAGATGACACCTACACACTACCTACCACTGCTAGATCGTAGAGACAGTTACATTTATATTTATTTTGTAAAATCGATCGTTTTAATGACACTAAATAAAACATGGGGACTCGTGTTGTTATCATCCATACTCATACAATAAATACGAAAGTGTCTGTATTGTGACGTGTGTAAAGTGAAACATCTTTAGCATTTTGGTGATTTAAACTCAATGAAACGAAAAAGCGACACTAAACAAACCCGAGAAGCGCTATGCATCCGGAACCTTGTACGACATAGTTTATTTATTTATTTATTTTCGTTACCTGCGATCACTTCCGGTGCGTACTCCTTATTGACCATTTCAAATTTCCCCTTCACAAGTTTCTCCAGACCGCTTCTGATCTCACACGCCTGCAAAAAACTGCCCACGTTACTCCCTTCACATCCGACGTACAACTACTGAGTTGATTTCAATACACAACCACCAAACCAATTACTCTGTAACACAGTAACACATAACTGAAACATACTTTCGAATCAGTAAACACAGTTACACATTACTGAAACATACTTTCGAATCAGTAAACACAGTTACACATTACTGAAACATACTTCCGAATTAGTAAACACAGTAACACATTACTGAAACATACTTTCGAATCAGTAAATACAGTTACATATTACTGAAACATACTTTCGAACCAGTAAACACAGTTACACATTACTGAAACATACTGATACTGGGACTCTATTGTTGTCGACGGCTATAAACAATCCTATTGTTTTACTTTGTGTCACCGTGACACTTTCGCACTCGCAAGTACGTTACCTTCTCCATGACCCGGTAGTTGAGAAACTCGCTCCTACACCACTCCTTGGCCCTCTTGTTGTTGTGTGTGTCACCGTGAGACTCTCGCACTCGCAAGTACGCGTCCATTATGTTCAGGTACATTATTATATCTCCCTCGACCACCTGCAATTACATAACTTCATAAATCAAAATATCAATGTATGCTGAGAGAAAACTTTCGACCACTTTTCATTGCCATCGATTTGGGTTTAGGAAAGGGTTCTACCCTCGATGCCGAAGCGAAATTAATTTCTTTTCTACAAGCTTGGGAAGAGTCCCACGACATCATGGGAGTTTTTTGAAACTTATCTGAGGCATTCGAGTGTGTTCATCATGATACGCTTTTACTGAAGCTTGGACACGACGGAGTAAATGACGCGGCAATCAAATTAATTACGTCGTACCTTGCTGATGGAGAGAAAAGGTTGCAGTTGGTAATGTCATGCCATCCAGTTGCCGAATAAAGCTAGGTGTGTCCCAGGGCTTTATTTTTGGGCCTTCTCTGTTTCTTGTATATGTGAATGATTTGTCATTTTCAATTCAAAAACTAATACTCAACGATGTTTTACTTTTCAAGGACAATTATTTAAAAAGCAATAATGCGTCTCATCATCGACAAACTTGCCTACCGTAAATAAATCCTTAAAAGTGGCTTGTAAGTGATTTTCTTCTAATAACTTTGTACGAACGAAACGACTTAAAAACTAAATTAGTACAATTCACTTGACTCGTTGCAACATAATCACATCACAAAATTAAATGTTACAATAATGGGAACAGACATCGACAATGTGGACTCCACAAGGTTCTTAGGTATAGTTTTAGACAGTTCTCTCCCGTGGGGATCCGATATTTCTGCGATCGGAGGCGAGTAATGTTCGGCGTGTTACGTAGTACGTGCTGACAGACTCGTATATTCCCCCCAGCGTTACCTCAAAGTGGTTCCTCCGACTGACCGCCGCCGCCGCCCCCGCCCCCCGGCCTCCCCCCCACGTGAACACGTTGTCCACCTGCAGCATCGCCGCGCAGCTCACCATCTCCTCGATACAGCCCCACTCCCCTACAAACACAAACTTTTATGTTCCAGGGTGCAATTATACCCGAGATCCATACCACCGCTTGGAAACGGCTGCGCCAATTTCTACCGAACGTACCGACGAACCTTATTTATTTATTTAGTTATCATCATATAATAGGTTTTCTTTTCATTCTATTATTAAGGGACACGTTATTTTTAAAAATAATGGATGTAACAGTTTTTTTATACTGTACCAAACCATTCGGGAGAGTGCTGTTTCCTGCGCCACAACTAACGCTAATCCAGGAAGCAGGGTCCCACTATCACTGGCTAATCAAAATTTATTTTTATTAATAATGAACCAACTCAGATAAATAATCAATCTGTTAAAAAAAACGGCATTGAATCCGAGTTCTCGTTTTATAGTTACGATGCCTCAGACACACACAGATATAGTAACACCTCAAACTTATAACAACAACACTGACTAAAGGTATAAAAAGACGTAAGTTTCATTTTGACGTGTATTCATTTATGATAAGACAATTATGGAAATAACTAGAGGAGCCTATGTCGATACACAACCTGCTTTAATAATCACCAATTAATACTGTACGATAGTTAAATAGAATATCAGTACTTAGGAATTGAACTTATTATTAGCTTAGAAATATTATTATATGTTAGCAGTAAAGATCAGTCAAACAAGTTTTTTTAAATAACTTTTACTGATTTCACAACGCGTTAATAGAACTTACGAAAGTAACGACACATCCACAATAAGCTGAGCAACTCACACGATAATCTGAGCAACTCACACAATAAGCTGAGCAACTCACACAATAAGCTGAGCAACTCACACAGTAAGCTGAGCAACTCACCGCTGTTACAGAGCATTTTAGCGATCATAGGCTTGAGCGGAAGTTCGGCCATGTTGGTTCCGGTCACTTCCGTCAGAGCGCCATCTTTGTCGATTGCTCCCAGCACGTACAGCGTCTCTAGAGCCGAGAGCAGGCACTTGGCCGGCGGAGGAGTCGGGAATGTGAACCTAATGCGCATACAAATAAGGTTGATTATTACAATATTACGGTTAAATAGTAGCGCGGTGGAGTCGACAATGTGAATTTTAACTTTAAAGAAATAAAGTTGTCACTTTTGACTGGCGGGCGGCAGAGTTCAGAGCGAAAACTTTACAGTGTAGTAGGTGTAGTGTGGTGTAGTGTAGTGTAGTGTAGGGTAGTGTAGGGTAGTGTAGTGTAGTGTAGTGACCTGAGCACGTTGGTGATCCCCAAGGCCTTCAGCACCAGCAGCATGTAGGCGAGGTCACTGCGACACATCTCGGGCGGCACGCTGTCGGGGAGCGCCGCGTACGACGGCTCCGTGTACAGTCTGCAACGACACGACATTACGTACGACGGCTCCGTGTACAGTCTGCAACGACACGACTAACTACTCATTGCACTTGTACTCGATGTACTTCGAAGCGCTTGGTCTCACCTGGTTTCAAGTTATGAGGTCGAAGGTGGAAGTACACTTCGTCCGGTATCTTCAAAAGTAGTACCTTGACCTTGACTATCTTACCACTAATGGTAAGGGGGCGAACCTACCGTGTCGATGCTCGAAACCGCCAGGGACATATCAAAGAAGTAGACGGCCTATAGTAAAGCTTTCTGGTCACCATTTTACCTAATTCTGTCGCCATAATAACAATTGTAAAATTGTTCTGTTCCGGCATTCAGAGGTAAGATAGCCAGTTCCTCAGTTAGTTGAGGATTCCGGGTGAAGAGCGCCTCCACCTTCAGCCTTATCTCAACTTGTAACCAGGTGAGATGAAGGCCAAGCCTGCGGGCACTAACACTCGGAGCTCACTCCTGTACTAACACACCTTGTCCATTTTTCTCTAGAGTCTGCTCAAGTACCAAAGCATTGGAAGCTTGCTAATGTGCAGTCAGTGTCAAAAAGTCAGTGTAAAATGGCGGTCGTGCCGACCCAACAAATTACAGACCTATCTCGGATAACACGGCTTTCGCAATAATCGGTCTACTGAGGACCCTCTAGCGTATATCACGCACATTTGTAGTTGTTCCTTGTGTGCTAGTCGCGATTCCGAACAGGCAATAGATCTGACGATTCATATAATGATCTTAAAAAATCTTACTGAGTAAAATAGATTTGAATTACAGAAACATCACAGCATCGACAAACAGCAATACAGACGCTCAATTCGGGTTCCGGACCGGACTATCAACTAAAAGCGTGATTCTCGGACTTTCCAGTTCTGTTCACACTGTCCAACACTACACCAATCGCAAAACGCCGGTATACGCCTATTTTCTCGACCTCTCCAAAGCATTAGACCTTGCATCTCACGAGGTAATTTGTGAGAATTCAAGGGACAGGGACAGTGGTGTACCGACGGATGTGCTGAGGATATTCCAGTATTGGTAACCAAAGCCATTTTATAAAAACGGTCGCCTGCTCTGTCTGATCCGTACAAGTTGGAGTGCGGGATGCGACAGGGGGATCGCCCTCGCTTTTGACCCTGTATGTAGATGATCTCATTAATCTTTAGATAATTAAACTCTTTCGATCTCGTTAGATCTTCATCACAGAATTAGGTAAGATGGTGGTAGCTAGCCAGGCGGACATTACCAAAGTTCTACCAACAACCAAACCAAGCACAATATTGTACTCCTCTGGGGATCGAACCCGGGACCTCTGGATCTGACACTGGTGGGCGGACCACTACACCACAGAGGCGGTTAAAAACCAGCATGCGAATAATGTTGGGACTGCACGCTTTTGTAGTGCGTCGGAAACTGATGGATTTGCCGCAGTTATTTGCAAAAAAACATCCGCAGAATCCGGAATATTCCGAACAGCATCTTAAGCCCTGTCACAGATAGGTCCGACAATAGTTGCTTGACCTCCCCTCAGTACAAGACACGCCCCGGCATGTCGCGTCACACCTATCTGTTAAATACTACACAAGCACACAAGGTACCTACCACTTGTTTTGATTTTTATTATTATTAACACCTAGTTCCGATCTCGGTCTGATTTATTAATATTTATTTTTTTAAGGCCTATTATTGAGTCTGACACGATGGCCTTACTAGCAATCCTCCGTCATCCGGTCTGCCTTAGCGGCCTTAGCGTCTGACTTCCTAAGTATCGGTCGACGGCTGCTCGTCTGATCGATCGACAATTAACGCCGGGGTTCCTCAAGGGTCAATTCTCTCCACAACAAAAACATCAATATTCATTTTAGGATCGCACTTTATGTAAAATAGACGTCATTGTTGAAATGTTATCGACAGCAACTAAATTCCCAGTGTCTTCTGTGATTCTGGATTTATCTGAAAAAGCCTTCATAAAATGTGTAAGAATAATGCTTATAAGAAAGGCGTATTATACTATTAATGATTATATTTTTGACCCCAATGCATGGACCGACTATTTCTAAGATTAGTTTGTAGAATGACAAAGTCCCCGTACAGCTGCAAACAACTTTTTTAATGTTTTTTTATATTTTATGTTATGACATTTGATCGATTCGATTCTGTAAATTTCGATTCTGTAAATTGGCCAAATTTACAGCCGTCTATGAACTATTATTGTTACTATTTTCGAATAGCTTTTTTTTAGCTTATAATTGAATTGAATTGAACAGCTTAAGTTATAGTTGAAGAGCAACCTGGCAACTCTCAGCCAGATAACAATAACAAAGAAGAGCTCTGTCGATTTGAACAGTAAATAATTGCCAAATCGTTATTATTGTCGTGTTTACTGGATACAAAGTGAACAGAAATAACCTGGGACTCGCAGCCGGCTCCGTGGCATCCCCGGGGGTGAGCCGGAGCCGGGTTCTACTAACTTCACATCCCCGGGGGTGAGCCGGAGCTGGGTTCAACTAACTTCACATCACAATTACAACAGAATCAACGCGACACGACACACAACAAACATTCCAAACGTCTCAAACGTGACAATCACCAACATTTGGGATTTTGTCCGGAAACATTTACACTCGCGGTTTGTGACTGCAATGAATACGTCAACTCCTGGTACTACCCGGGGCACATCACGACACTTATAGTTACTTATTTTCCGACCGTTTCAGTCAGTATCTCGAGTGAAACACCGACACCGACACCGTCACCGACACCGCCACCTAGAGAACTATACCTGTAGCACTTCCCCGGCTGCGTCCTCCCGGCGCGGCCGGCGCGTTGGATCGCGTTGTTCTTGGACACGGGGGTGACGGCCACGCTCTGCACGCCCACGCGTGGACTGAAGTACGCCAGCTTGTGGAACCCGCAGTCTATCACTAGAATACAAATGTATACATGACATCGGCAGAACCGCCCACCGGTACCGGTCGCGGGTTCGAACCCCACGTAGTGGTGGTGGTGGCAGGGCTTTGTTTGACGTCCGCCCGGCTAGTTACCACCGTTTACCTGCGAAAATACTTTAAGAGGTTGTGCGCCCAGGCTTGCTACTCTCTTGCAACCCCTATTTCTCAAAAACTACCCAAGTGTTAAAAAAATCCTCATACCGATTGATGAGTATTAATATATTCAGTGCATATTCAAAAATTTGAAATGTTTGGATTAACCATTAAAATATATGGGCGAAAAGGTGTATTTCTTTCCACCCCGACATCTCGGAAACTTCTCCACTTATCAAAAATCCCCCGCGACAACAAATTTATATTTCTGTTATCTCTTAAAAAAAAAAAATTATTGAAATCGGATAAGCCTTTCGACAGTTCGTTCGTCACAAACATTGCCACATACATATATACATATATACACACATATATACATACATACACACATATATACATACATACACACATACAGTGCCAGATTTCCCAACATAACTCGGAGATCTCGTTCACTTCACTCTCTCGATCTCGATACGAAAGAAAAAAGGGCAATTGGACTAAGTATTTTACGGACGTTGTATAGTTACCGTAAACAACTCCCGGTATGGTGACACTGGTCTCCGCGATGTTGGTAGCTACCACTATCTTACGGACGTTGTATAGTTACCGTAAACAACTCCCGGTATGGTGACACTGGTCTCCGCGATGTTGGTAGCTACCACTATCTTACGGACGTTGTATAGTTACCGTAAACAACTCCCGGTATGGTGACACTGGTCTCCGCGATGTTGGTAGCTACCACTATCTTACGGACGTTGTATAGTTACCGTAAACAACTCCCGGTATGGTGACACTGGTCTCCGCGATGTTGGTAGCTACCACTATCTTACGGACGTTGTATAGTTACCGTAAACAACTCCCGGTATGGTGACACTGGTCTCCGCGATGTTGGTAGCTACCACTATCTTACGGACGTTGTATAGTTACCGTAAACAACTCCCGGTATGGTGACACTGGTCTCCGCGATGTTGGTAGCTACCACTATCTTACGGACGTTGTATAGTTACCGTAAACAACTCCCGGTATGGTGACACTGGTCTCCGCGATGTTGGTAGCTACCACTATCTTACGGACGTTGTATAGTTACCGTAAACAACTCCCGGTATGGTGACACTGGTCTCCGCGATGTTGGTAGCTACCACTATCTTACGGACGTTGTATAGTTACCGTAAACAACTCCCGGTATGGTGACACTGGTCTCCGCGATGTTGGTAGCTACCACTATCTTACGGACGTTGTATAGTTACCGTAAACAACTCCCGGTATGGTGACACTGGTCTCCGCGATGTTGGTAGCTACCACTATCTTACGGACGTTGTATAGTTACCGTAAACAACTCCCGGTATGGTGACACTGGTCTCCGCGATGTTGGTAGCTACCACTATCTTACGGACGTTGTATAGTTACCGTAAACAACTCCCGGTATGGTGACACTGGTCTCCGCGATGTTGGTAGCTACCACTATCTTACGGACGTTGTATAGTTACCGTAAACAACTCCCGGTATGGTGACACTGGTCTCCGCGATGTTGGTAGCTACCACTATCTTACGGACGTTGTATAGTTACCGTAAACAACTCCCGGTATGGTGACACTGGTCTCCGCGATGTTGGTAGCTACCACTATCTTACGGACGTTGTATAGTTACCGTAAACAACTCCCGGTATGGTGACACTGGTCTCCGCGATGTTGGTAGCTACCACTATCTTACGGACGTTGTATAGTTACCGTAAACAACTCCCGGTATGGTGACACTGGTCTCCGCGATGTTGGTAGCTACCACTATCTTACGGACGTTGTATAGTTACCGTAAACAACTCCCGGTATGGTGACACTGGTCTCCGCGATGTTGGTAGCTACCACTATCTTACGGACGTTGTATAGTTACCGTAAACAACTCCCGGTATGGTGACACTGGTCTCCGCGATGTTGGTAGCTACCACTATCTTACGGACGTTGTATAGTTACCGTAAACAACTCCCGGTATGGTGACACTGGTCTCCGCGATGTTGGTAGCTACCACTATCTTACGGACGTTGTATAGTTACCGTAAACAACTCCCGGTATGGTGACACTGGTCTCCGCGATGTTGGTAGCTACCACTATCTTACGGACGTTGTATAGTTACCGTAAACAACTCCCGGTATGGTGACACTGGTCTCCGCGATGTTGGTAGCTACCACTATCTTACGGACGTTGTATAGTTACCGTAAACAACTCCCGGTATGGTGACACTGGTCTCCGCGATGTTGGTAGCTACCACTATCTTACGGACGTTGTATAGTTACCGTAAACAACTCCCGGTATGGTGACACTGGTCTCCGCGATGTTGGTAGCTACCACTATCTTACGGACGTTGTATAGTTACCGTAAACAACTCCCGGTATGGTGACACTGGTCTCCGCGATGTTGGTAGCTACCACTATCTTACGGACGTTGTATAGTTACCGTAAACAACTCCCGGTATGGTGACACTGGTCTCCGCGATGTTGGTAGCTACCACTATCTTACGGACGTTGTATAGTTACCGTAAACAACTCCCGGTATGGTGACACTGGTCTCCGCGATGTTGGTAGCTACCACTATCTTACGGACGTTGTATAGTTACCGTAAACAACTCCCGGTATGGTGACACTGGTCTCCGCGATGTTGGTAGCTACCACTATCTTACGGACGTTGTATAGTTACCGTAAACAACTCCCGGTATGGTGACACTGGTCTCCGCGATGTTGGTAGCTACCACTATCTTACGGACGTTGTATAGTTACCGTAAACAACTCCCGGTATGGTGACACTGGTCTCCGCGATGTTGGTAGCTACCACTATCTTACGGACGTTGTATAGTTACCGTAAACAACTCCCGGTATGGTGACACTGGTCTCCGCGATGTTGGTAGCTACCACTATCTTACGGACGTTGTATAGTTACCGTAAACAACTCCCGGTATGGTGACACTGGTCTCCGCGATGTTGGTAGCTACCACTATCTTACGGACGTTGTATAGTTACCGTAAACAACTCCCGGTATGGTGACACTGGTCTCCGCGATGTTGGTAGCTACCACTATCTTACGGACGTTGTATAGTTACCGTAAACAACTCCCGGTATGGTGACACTGGTCTCCGCGATGTTGGTAGCTACCACTATCTTACGGACGTTGTATAGTTACCGTAAACAACTCCCGGTATGGTGACACTGGTCTCCGCGATGTTGGTAGCTACCACTATCTTACGGACGTTGTATAGTTACCGTAAACAACTCCCGGTATGGTGACACTGGTCTCCGCGATGTTGGTAGCTACCACTATCTTACGGACGTTGTATAGTTACCGTAAACAACTCCCGGTATGGTGACACTGGTCTCCGCGATGTTGGTAGCTACCACTATCTTACGGACGTTGTATAGTTACCGTAAACAACTCCCGGTATGGTGACACTGGTCTCCGCGATGTTGGTAGCTACCACTATCTTACGGACGTTGTATAGTTACCGTAAACAACTCCCGGTATGGTGACACTGGTCTCCGCGATGTTGGTAGCTACCACTATCTTACGGACGTTGTATAGTTACCGTAAACAACTCCCGGTATGGTGACACTGGTCTCCGCGATGTTGGTAGCTACCACTATCTTACGGACGTTGTATAGTTACCGTAAACAACTCCCGGTATGGTGACACTGGTCTCCGCGATGTTGGTAGCTACCACTATCTTACGGACGTTGTATAGTTACCGTAAACAACTCCCGGTATGGTGACACTGGTCTCCGCGATGTTGGTAGCTACCACTATCTTACGGACGTTGTATAGTTACCGTAAACAACTCCCGGTATGGTGACACTGGTCTCCGCGATGTTGGTAGCTACCACTATCTTACGGACGTTGTATAGTTACCGTAAACAACTCCCGGTATGGTGACACTGGTCTCCGCGATGTTGGTAGCTACCACTATCTTACGGACGTTGTATAGTTACCGTAAACAACTCCCGGTATGGTGACACTGGTCTCCGCGATGTTGGTAGCTACCACTATCTTACGGACGTTGTATAGTTACCGTAAACAACTCCCGGTATGGTGACACTGGTCTCCGCGATGTTGGTAGCTACCACTATCTTACGGACGTTGTATAGTTACCGTAAACAACTCCCGGTATGGTGACACTGGTCTCCGCGATGTTGGTAGCTACCACTATCTTACGGACGTTGTATAGTTACCGTAAACAACTCCCGGTATGGTGACACTGGTCTCCGCGATGTTGGTAGCTACCACTATCTTACGGACGTTGTATAGTTACCGTAAACAACTCCCGGTATGGTGACACTGGTCTCCGCGATGTTGGTAGCTACCACTATCTTACGGACGTTGTATAGTTACCGTAAACAACTCCCGGTATGGTGACACTGGTCTCCGCGATGTTGGTAGCTACCACTATCTTACGGACGTTGTATAGTTACCGTAAACAACTCCCGGTATGGTGACACTGGTCTCCGCGATGTTGGTAGCTACCACTATCTTACGGACGTTGTATAGTTACCGTAAACAACTCCCGGTATGGTGACACTGGTCTCCGCGATGTTGGTAGCTACCACTATCTTACGGACGTTGTATAGTTACCGTAAACAACTCCCGGTATGGTGACACTGGTCTCCGCGATGTTGGTAGCTACCACTATCTTACGGACGTTGTATAGTTACCGTAAACAACTCCCGGTATGGTGACACTGGTCTCCGCGATGTTGGTAGCTACCACTATCTTACGGACGTTGTATAGTTACCGTAAACAACTCCCGGTATGGTGACACTGGTCTCCGCGATGTTGGTAGCTACCACTATCTTACGGACGTTGTATAGTTACCGTAAACAACTCCCGGTATGGTGACACTGGTCTCCGCGATGTTGGTAGCTACCACTATCTTACGGACGTTGTATAGTTACCGTAAACAACTCCCGGTATGGTGACACTGGTCTCCGCGATGTTGGTAGCTACCACTATCTTACGGACGTTGTATAGTTACCGTAAACAACTCCCGGTATGGTGACACTGGTCTCCGCGATGTTGGTAGCTACCACTATCTTACGGACGTTGTATAGTTACCGTAAACAACTCCCGGTATGGTGACACTGGTCTCCGCGATGTTGGTAGCTACCACTATCTTACGGACGTTGTATAGTTACCGTAAACAACTCCCGGTATGGTGACACTGGTCTCCGCGATGTTGGTAGCTACCACTATCTTACGGACGTTGTATAGTTACCGTAAACAACTCCCGGTATGGTGACACTGGTCTCCGCGATGTTGGTAGCTACCACTATCTTACGGACGTTGTATAGTTACCGTAAACAACTCCCGGTATGGTGACACTGGTCTCCGCGATGTTGGTAGCTACCACTATCTTACGGACGTTGTATAGTTACCGTAAACAACTCCCGGTATGGTGACACTGGTCTCCGCGATGTTGGTAGCTACCACTATCTTACGGACGTTGTATAGTTACCGTAAACAACTCCCGGTATGGTGACACTGGTCTCCGCGATGTTGGTAGCTACCACTATCTTACGGACGTTGTATAGTTACCGTAAACAACTCCCGGTATGGTGACACTGGTCTCCGCGATGTTGGTAGCTACCACTATCTTACGGACGTTGTATAGTTACCGTAAACAACTCCCGGTATGGTGACACTGGTCTCCGCGATGTTGGTAGCTACCACTATCTTACGGACGTTGTATAGTTACCGTAAACAACTCCCGGTATGGTGACACTGGTCTCCGCGATGTTGGTAGCTACCACTATCTTACGGACGTTGTATAGTTACCGTAAACAACTCCCGGTATGGTGACACTGGTCTCCGCGATGTTGGTAGCTACCACTATCTTACGGACGTTGTATAGTTACCGTAAACAACTCCCGGTATGGTGACACTGGTCTCCGCGATGTTGGTAGCTACCACTATCTTACGGACGTTGTATAGTTACCGTAAACAACTCCCGGTATGGTGACACTGGTCTCCGCGATGTTGGTAGCTACCACTATCTTACGGACGTTGTATAGTTACCGTAAACAACTCCCGGTATGGTGACACTGGTCTCCGCGATGTTGGTAGCTACCACTATCTTACGGACGTTGTATAGTTACCGTAAACAACTCCCGGTATGGTGACACTGGTCTCCGCGATGTTGGTAGCTACCACTATCTTACGGACGTTGTATAGTTACCGTAAACAACTCCCGGTATGGTGACACTGGTCTCCGCGATGTTGGTAGCTACCACTATCTTACGGACGTTGTATAGTTACCGTAAACAACTCCGGTATGGTGACACTGGTCTCCGCGATGTTGGTAGCTACCACTATCTTACGGACGTTGTATAGTTACCGTAAACAACTCCCGGTATGGTGACACTGGTCTCCGCGATGTTGGTAGCTACCACTATCTTACGGACGTTGTATAGTTACCGTAAACAACTCCCGGTATGGTGACACTGGTCTCCGCGATGTTGGTAGCTACCACTATCTTACGGACGTTGTATAGTTACCGTAAACAACTCCCGGTATGGTGACACTGGTCTCCGCGATGTTGGTAGCTACCACTATCTTACGGACGTTGTATAGTTACCGTAAACAACTCCCGGTATGGTGACACTGGTCTCCGCGATGTTGGTAGCTACCACTATCTTACGGACGTTGTATAGTTACCGTAAACAACTCCCGGTATGGTGACACTGGTCTCCGCGATGTTGGTAGCTACCACTATCTTACGGACGTTGTATAGTTACCGTAAACAACTCCCGGTATGGTGACACTGGTCTCCGCGATGTTGGTAGCTACCACTATCTTACGGACGTTGTATAGTTACCGTAAACAACTCCCGGTATGGTGACACTGGTCTCCGCGATGTTGGTAGCTACCACTATCTTACGGACGTTGTATAGTTACCGTAAACAACTCCCGGTATGGTGACACTGGTCTCCGCGATGTTGGTAGCTACCACTATCTTACGGACGTTGTATAGTTACCGTAAACAACTCCCGGTATGGTGACACTGGTCTCCGCGATGTTGGTAGCTACCACTATCTTACGGACGTTGTATAGTTACCGTAAACAACTCCCGGTATGGTGACACTGGTCTCCGCGATGTTGGTAGCTACCACTATCTTACGGACGTTGTATAGTTACCGTAAACAACTCCCGGTATGGTGACACTGGTCTCCGCGATGTTGGTAGCTACCACTATCTTACGGACGTTGTATAGTTACCGTAAACAACTCCCGGTACGATGGTATGATGTCAACAAATGGGACCTTATTAAATACTTTGAGACTATAAGCTCTCTGAATGTAAACAAAATTGTATTGTTTACATTTCCTTATAGTAATTGCTTGCCACAAGCTGAAAATGATTTTAGATATAAATTAAACAAGACATTGTATACAATGTCACATAATAATAATTTAATCCATCTGATTGATTCTAACAATTGTGTTAGTAATAATGTTTATTTGACCCGAGGTAGTTACTACCTACCAAACTTTTACAAACGACAGGTAGCTGTGTCGCTATCTTATTTTTTTAGTATAACAGCCAAGAATTTGGCTAATCAGACTGCTTTTATTGAGCACAGACAAGATATTAATGTATTGGAAAATATTCCAAGTAATTTAAATTAGTTCATAAGACAATAGAGGAAGCCTCTAGCATAAATGAGCCACCAAATATGTCACATAGCAAACATAGCTTAGTAAGGAAGTCAAAAATGTGTTTAAATAATTTGCCTAAATCAAATAAGTCAAATAGGTGTAATACTATACTGGTAAATAATACTAAGAAAATATGCCCTAAACCCAAAAATTATATCAAATTGTTAAGTCAGAACATTGAAGGCTTAGAAAACAAGGTGCTTGAACTGGAATTATTCATGAACTCTGATCATATTGACATCATTTGCATAACTGAACATTGGCTTAAACAACATGAGCTCATGTTTAATTTCAGTAATCACCAGATTGGCAGTTCTTTCTGCAGAGTGAATCACATCCGAGGTGGCTCAATAATATTGTTAAACAAACAAATAAAATTTAAAGATCGGACTGACATTGTTAATCATTCAGTTGAAAAGGAAATTGAAATAGCTTGTGTAGAGCTGGAGCAATTCATTATCATAAGTGTATACAGCCCACCTTGTGCCAAATATTCAATTTTTGAAAATGTTATGGAACAAATATTGTTTAAAGTGTCACAATCAAAAAAACAATTGATAGCTTGTGGAGATTTTAATATTGATCTATTGACCAAAGACACATATAGCAAAAAAATTACTAACCTGTTTAACTCCTTTAATCTAAAACCTATGTTTATGGAGCCTACTAGAATAACTGAAACCTCAGCTAAATGTATAGATAATATATTTACAGATGCCAACATTGTATGGAAGAGTGTAATAAGTAAAATAAAATCTGACCATCTAGGAGAAATTATTAAAATCGAAACACAATGTAAAACTAATATAAAAAGGAAAATTAATTTTGTACCACTGACAGCTGATAGAGTGGAAAAATTAAAATCAGCACTAATGTCTAAATTACCTGTTTCATATAATGGCAACTATCCTGATTGTTTATATAATACATTTTTTACTAAATTTAGCAACATATTTAACTCAATATATACATCCAAAACAATCACAGTCTCTGATAATGCAACATTTAGTGAGTGGGCAACAGCGGGAATACATAAAAGTAGAAGAAAATTGTATGAACTTTATGGTGAAAAACAGTACAACTTTAGTGAAGAGTTTAATGATAAAGTAAAAAAATATTCTAAAATCTTTAAGGAAGTTTGTGTGGCCGCTAAATCCCAATACTTGAGAAAACAGATTGTAAATAGTAAAGATAAAATTAAAGCTACTTGGAAAATTATTAATAGTGAGACTGGAAAAGGGAAAAGCAGCAACACTAACGAATTTAATTTAAAAATAGGAAATCTTAACATATCCCAAAATATTGATGTTGCAACAGCTTTTGAAACGTTTTTTACTGATATACCTGTTTCTACCACAAAATCATTGAACTCTTCAAATATTATGGCAGAGTCAATACTGAAAAACAATGTACCATCATGTAATAAACCATTTTATTTCAAATATGTTAATAATAACGATATTATTAAAGCATTTAAACTTATAAATGAAAAGAAGACCTCTGACCTCTGGGGCATCTCTGTAAGCATTGTTAAACCTATAATAGGCGTTATAGCGCCTGAATTAGCTTTTATTTTCAACGAATGCATCGACTGCGGCGTATTCCCTAATTTAATGAAATATAGTAAAATAACTCCTCTTTTTAAATCTGGTAACAGTTCTGATCCAACAAACTTTAGGCCGATATCAGTACTACCGACATTTAGTAAAATCTTTGAGAAGATTATTCTTACACAGTTACATAGTCATTTTTATGCTAACGCCCTATTTCATGACAAACAATTTGGATTTACAAGAGGTCGCTCAACTGCTGATGCCGGTATTAGTTTAGTATCGCATATTTTCGAGGCCTGGGAGAAATCACATGATGCGTTGGGAGTCTTTTGTGATTTGTCTAAGGCTTTTGACTGCGTGCACCATGAAACACTGATTATGAAATTAGACCACTATGGTATCAAGGGTGTTGCACTAGACTTACTCACGTCTTACCTAAGTGATCGCATACAGCATGTCGACGTGAACGGCCAGCGTTCTTCAGGATCTTTGGTTACCATGGGTGTGCCGCAGGGTTCTATATTGGGGCCTTTCTTGTTTTTAGTATATATTAATGATCTGCCCCAAATAATTAAAGATGACCATGAGATTGTTCTGTTTGCAGATGATACGTCACTTCTATTTAGATTGAAGCGACAAATGACTAACTTTGACAACGTAAACAATGCAATCTCAAAAATTGTTAACTGGTTTAATGTAAATAACTTAGTACTCAATCAGAAAAAGACCAAATGTATTCGATTTATTTTACCAAATGTAACTGAAGTTAAAGCTAATGTAAAAGTTAAAGAGGAAAACATAGAATTAGTCAAAACCACTGTATTTTTGGGATTAACTTTAGATAATAAACTTCAATGGGGCCCACACATAGATAAACTGGCGAAGAGACTTAGTTCTGCAGCATATGCTGTAAAGAAGATACGTCTTCTCACAGACGTTGCTACAGCAAGACTAGTTTACTTCAGTTACTTTCACAGTATTATGTCATATGGCATAATACTGTGGGGAAGTGCTGCAGATATAGACACCATATTCGTTTTGCAGAAGAGGGCTGTTCGCGCTGTTTACAAAATGGGTCCCAGAGATTCATTAAGAGACAAGTTTAAAGAAATAAATATATTGACTATGCCCTGCCAATATATTTATGAAAATATTATGTACGCGCGTAAAAACATAAGCTTATTTGACAAAAACTGTGATAAACATAATTATAATACTAGAAATAAGAATAAACTCGCTGTTCCCACAACTAGGCTCCATAAGGTTAATAAATCGTTCATAGGGCAAACTGTACGCTTTTATAATAAATTGCCAAGTGATGTGCTAAGCTTGTCAAATAATAAATTCAAAAATTTTGTAAAACAAAAGCTATCCAGGAAAGCTTATTATAAAATTTCAGATTACCTAGAAGATAAGAAAGCCTGGCATTAAAAAAATGAATTTGCTCCAGTGAATAAATTGTAATTAGTATTAGATAATTTTAAGCTATTGTAATGGATCATGAAAAAAAAAAACTAGCCCGAGGTTCTTGCCTTTCTCCTTGTGTGCTGGTCGCGATTCCGAACAGGCGGTAGATTTGACGTTTCAAAGTGATCCTAAAAAATCTTACTGAATAAAAATATTTGACTTTGACTTTGACTTTGACTTTGGTATGGTGACACTGGTCTCCGCGATGTTGGTAGCTACCACTATCTTACGGACGTTGTATAGTTACCGTAAACAACTCCCGGTATGGTGACACTGGTCTCCGCGATGTTGGTAGCTACCACTATCTTACGGACGTTGTATAGTTACCGTAAACAACTCCCGGTATGGTGACACTGGTCTCCGCGATGTTGGTAGCTACCACTATCTTACGGACGTTGTATAGTTACCGTAAACAACTCCCGGTATGGTGACACTGGTCTCCGCGATGTTGGTAGCTACCACTATCTTACGGACGTTGTATAGTTACCGTAAACAACTCCCGGTATGGTGACACTGGTCTCCGCGATGTTGGTAGCTACCACTATCTTACGGACGTTGTATAGTTACCGTAAACAACTCCCGGTATGGTGACACTGGTCTCCGCGATGTTGGTAGCTACCACTATCTTACGGACGTTGTATAGTTACCGTAAACAACTCCCGGTATGGTGACACTGGTCTCCGCGATGTTGGTAGCTACCACTATCTTACGGACGTTGTATAGTTACCGTAAACAACTCCCGGTATGGTGACACTGGTCTCCGCGATGTTGGTAGCTACCACTATCTTACGGACGTTGTATAGTTACCGTAAACAACTCCCGGTATGGTGACACTGGTCTCCGCGATGTTGGTAGCTACCACTATCTTACGGACGTTGTATAGTTACCGTAAACAACTCCCGGTATGGTGACACTGGTCTCCGCGATGTTGGTAGCTACCACTATCTTACGGACGTTGTATAGTTACCGTAAACAACTCCCGGTATGGTGACACTGGTCTCCGCGATGTTGGTAGCTACCACTATCTTACGGACGTTGTATAGTTACCGTAAACAACTCCCGGTATGGTGACACTGGTCTCCGCGATGTTGGTAGCTACCACTATCTTACGGACGTTGTATAGTTACCGTAAACAACTCCCGGTATGGTGACACTGGTCTCCGCGATGTTGGTAGCTACCACTATCTTACGGACGTTGTATAGTTACCGTAAACAACTCCCGGTATGGTGACACTGGTCTCCGCGATGTTGGTAGCTACCACTATCTTACGGACGTTGTATAGTTACCGTAAACAACTCCCGGTATGGTGACACTGGTCTCCGCGATGTTGGTAGCTACCACTATCTTACGGACGTTGTATAGTTACCGTAAACAACTCCCGGTATGGTGACACTGGTCTCCGCGATGTTGGTAGCTACCACTATCTTACGGACGTTGTATAGTTACCGTAAACAACTCCCGGTATGGTGACACTGGTCTCCGCGATGTTGGTAGCTACCACTATCTTACGGACGTTGTATAGTTACCGTAAACAACTCCCGGTATGGTGACACTGGTCTCCGCGATGTTGGTAGCTACCACTATCTTACGGACGTTGTATAGTTACCGTAAACAACTCCCGGTATGGTGACACTGGTCTCCGCGATGTTGGTAGCTACCACTATCTTACGGACGTTGTATAGTTACCGTAAACAACTCCCGGTATGGTGACACTGGTCTCCGCGATGTTGGTAGCTACCACTATCTTACGGACGTTGTATAGTTACCGTAAACAACTCCCGGTATGGTGACACTGGTCTCCGCGATGTTGGTAGCTACCACTATCTTACGGACGTTGTATAGTTACCGTAAACAACTCCCGGTATGGTGACACTGGTCTCCGCGATGTTGGTAGCTACCACTATCTTACGGACGTTGTATAGTTACCGTAAACAACTCCCGGTATGGTGACACTGGTCTCCGCGATGTTGGTAGCTACCACTATCTTACGGACGTTGTATAGTTACCGTAAACAACTCCCGGTATGGTGACACTGGTCTCCGCGATGTTGGTAGCTACCACTATCTTACGGACGTTGTATAGTTACCGTAAACAACTCCCGGTATGGTGACACTGGTCTCCGCGATGTTGGTAGCTACCACTATCTTACGGACGTTGTATAGTTACCGTAAACAACTCCCGGTATGGTGACACTGGTCTCCGCGATGTTGGTAGCTACCACTATCTTACGGACGTTGTATAGTTACCGTAAACAACTCCCGGTATGGTGACACTGGTCTCCGCGATGTTGGTAGCTACCACTATCTTACGGACGTTGTATAGTTACCGTAAACAACTCCCGGTATGGTGACACTGGTCTCCGCGATGTTGGTAGCTACCACTATCTTACGGACGTTGTATAGTTACCGTAAACAACTCCCGGTATGGTGACACTGGTCTCCGCGATGTTGGTAGCTACCACTATCTTACGGACGTTGTATAGTTACCGTAAACAACTCCCGGTATGGTGACACTGGTCTCCGCGATGTTGGTAGCTACCACTATCTTACGGACGTTGTATAGTTACCGTAAACAACTCCCGGTATGGTGACACTGGTCTCCGCGATGTTGGTAGCTACCACTATCTTACGGACGTTGTATAGTTACCGTAAACAACTCCCGGTATGGTGACACTGGTCTCCGCGATGTTGGTAGCTACCACTATCTTACGGACGTTGTATAGTTACCGTAAACAACTCCCGGTATGGTGACACTGGTCTCCGCGATGTTGGTAGCTACCACTATCTTACGGACGTTGTATAGTTACCGTAAACAACTCCCGGTATGGTGACACTGGTCTCCGCGATGTTGGTAGCTACCACTATCTTACGGACGTTGTATAGTTACCGTAAACAACTCCCGGTATGGTGACACTGGTCTCCGCGATGTTGGTAGCTACCACTATTTTACGGACGTTGTATAGTTACCGTAAACAACTCCCGGTATGGTGACACTGGTCTCCGCGATGTTGGTAGCTACCACTATCTTACGGACGTTGTATAGTTACCGTAAACAACTCCCGGTATGGTGACACTGGTCTCCGCGATGTTGGTAGCTACCACTATCTTACGGACGTTGTATAGTTACCGTAAACAACTCCCGGTATGGTGACACTGGTCTCCGCGATGTTGGTAGCTACCACTATCTTACGGACGTTGTATAGTTACCGTAAACAACTCCCGGTATGGTGACACTGGTCTCCGCGATGTTGGTAGCTACCACTATCTTACGGACGTTGTATAGTTACCGTAAACAACTCCCGGTATGGTGACACTGGTCTCCGCGATGTTGGTAGCTACCACTATCTTACGGACGTTGTATAGTTACCGTAAACAACTCCCGGTATGGTGACACTGGTCTCCGCGATGTTGGTAGCTACCACTATCTTACGGACGTTGTATAGTTACCGTAAACAACTCCCGGTATGGTGACACTGGTCTCCGCGATGTTGGTAGCTACCACTATCTTACGGACGTTGTATAGTTACCGTAAACAACTCCCGGTATGGTGACACTGGTCTCCGCGATGTTGGTAGCTACCACTATCTTACGGACGTTGTATAGTTACCGTAAACAACTCCCGGTATGGTGACACTGGTCTCCGCGATGTTGGTAGCTACCACTATCTTACGGACGTTGTATAGTTACCGTAAACAACTCCCGGTATGGTGACACTGGTCTCCGCGATGTTGGTAGCTACCACTATCTTACGGACGTTGTATAGTTACCGTAAACAACTCCCGGTATGGTGACACTGGTCTCCGCGATGTTGGTAGCTACCACTATCTTACGGACGTTGTATAGTTACCGTAAACAACTCCCGGTATGGTGACACTGGTCTCCGCGATGTTGGTAGCTACCACTATCTTACGGACGTTGTATAGTTACCGTAAACAACTCCCGGTATGGTGACACTGGTCTCCGCGATGTTGGTAGCTACCACTATCTTACGGACGTTGTATAGTTACCGTAAACAACTCCCGGTATGGTGACACTGGTCTCCGCGATGTTGGTAGCTACCACTATCTTACGGACGTTGTATAGTTACCGTAAACAACTCCCGGTATGGTGACACTGGTCTCCGCGATGTTGGTAGCTACCACTATCTTACGGACGTTGTATAGTTACCGTAAACAACTCCCGGTATGGTGACACTGGTCTCCGCGATGTTGGTAGCTACCACTATCTTACGGACGTTGTATAGTTACCGTAAACAACTCCCGGTATGGTGACACTGGTCTCCGCGATGTTGGTAGCTACCACTATCTTACGGACGTTGTATAGTTACCGTAAACAACTCCCGGTATGGTGACACTGGTCTCCGCGATGTTGGTAGCTACCACTATCTTACGGACGTTGTATAGTTACCGTAAACAACTCCCGGTATGGTGACACTGGTCTCCGCGATGTTGGTAGCTACCACTATCTTACGGACGTTGTATAGTTACCGTAAACAACTCCCGGTATGGTGACACTGGTCTCCGCGATGTTGGTAGCTACCACTATCTTACGGACGTTGTATAGTTACCGTAAACAACTCCCGGTATGGTGACACTGGTCTCCGCGATGTTGGTAGCTACCACTATCTTACGGACGTTGTATAGTTACCGTAAACAACTCCCGGTATGGTGACACTGGTCTCCGCGATGTTGGTAGCTACCACTATCTTACGGACGTTGTATAGTTACCGTAAACAACTCCCGGTATGGTGACACTGGTCTCCGCGATGTTGGTAGCTACCACTATCTTACGGACGTTGTATAGTTACCGTAAACAACTCCCGGTATGGTGACACTGGTCTCCGCGATGTTGGTAGCTACCACTATCTTACGGACGTTGTATAGTTACCGTAAACAACTCCCGGTATGGTGACACTGGTCTCCGCGATGTTGGTAGCTACCACTATCTTACGGACGTTGTATAGTTACCGTAAACAACTCCCGGTATGGTGACACTGGTCTCCGCGATGTTGGTAGCTACCACTATCTTACGGACGTTGTATAGTTACCGTAAACAACTCCCGGTATGGTGACACTGGTCTCCGCGATGTTGGTAGCTACCACTATCTTACGGACGTTGTATAGTTACCGTAAACAACTCCCGGTATGGTGACACTGGTCTCCGCGATGTTGGTAGCTACCACTATCTTACGGACGTTGTATAGTTACCGTAAACAACTCCCGGTATGGTGACACTGGTCTCCGCGATGTTGGTAGCTACCACTATCTTACGGACGTTGTATAGTTACCGTAAACAACTCCCGGTATGGTGACACTGGTCTCCGCGATGTTGGTAGCTACCACTATCTTACGGACGTTGTATAGTTACCGTAAACAACTCCCGGTATGGTGACACTGGTCTCCGCGATGTTGGTAGCTACCACTATCTTACGGACGTTGTATAGTTACCGTAAACAACTCCCGGTATGGTGACACTGGTCTCCGCGATGTTGGTAGCTACCACTATCTTACGGACGTTGTATAGTTACCGTAAACAACTCCCGGTATGGTGACACTGGTCTCCGCGATGTTGGTAGCTACCACTATCTTACGGACGTTGTATAGTTACCGTAAACAACTCCCGGTATGGTGACACTGGTCTCCGCGATGTTGGTAGCTACCACTATCTTACGGACGTTGTATAGTTACCGTAAACAACTCCCGGTATGGTGACACTGGTCTCCGCGATGTTGGTAGCTACCACTATCTTACGGACGTTGCTATCCGCTGTTTGAAACACTCTGCAACATATTAAACGTATCCTTAAAAGCTTAACTTGCAGCACAAATATGGTCTATCGACTTAATGGGAAATGTGTTATCCGTGTATGTGTATGACGACATACAGTTTTACAATATTTTACAATAAATCACCGACAATATTTTACTTAATCCCAGTATAAGCAGCAGTACATAACTACAACTCTCGGTAGACGGTATACCTTAGACCCACTTTCGTAAATAAATATATAATGTATATTATTACTGACCGACCGCAGTGGTTTTCATCATCATCAGCACTCAGAACATCAACTATATATTGATGTGTTCGATGTGATCGATAAGATACAATGTACAACTACACGGAGGTGCAAGGAATGTACGCCGCCCCACAACACCATGGTTCACTTACACTACAAGCGTGTTGGGAAACCTATACAAATAAGCGACAAACTGAAGCATTATCATCATCATCACAGCAACAAAACTTTCATCATCTACCGTCGGACGGAATGAAAGTCCTTTTAAAGTCAGTACAGATGATGTGCTCACAGGAGGGGTAACAAGAGATCAGGGAGAAGACTGGCATTAGAGAAACGCAAGGCTCCGGCTGAGAGCTAGCATCGTAGCCCACGACATCAATGTCATCATCATCATCGCTGTCGCAAATTCAGATGCTCGATAAGTTTTTTTTTTTTCTACAACTTGGGACAAGCAAGCACCTCCCCTGATGTTAAATACATCTGTTACCTATAACCATGCCCTACTGCATAGGTCTCATCTAAAGAGAACCTGACCTACGCGGCATTGCATTGCGCCCGTAAACTTGAGGCATAAAGGTGTTAAGCCTCGCGTACAACCATACCATGAAATATGTACAGCGGTACTTACCCGGACGAGTCCTTTCACAGATGCTTCTACTATTCTACCTAACAACTTAACAAACCTCAGTTGGTAGTAGCTCTGCTTTCTGCGCTGTAGGCTGTGGGTTCGATTCCCACACAGGACAAACATTTATGTGATGAATATAGATGTTTGTTCTGTGTTTGGATATTGTATCATATGGTGTGTACGTATTTACACAAGTATTTAAGTATTGTATCCGTAATCTAGTTCCCATATTACAAGCTATGTTTAGTTTGGGACTAGATGGCGCTGTGTGAAATTGTCCTGTAATATTTATTTATTATTTAACTAAGCGTGGCCAACAACTCAAAGTCCTGCTGCGGTATTTAAAGGAGTTAGTGCACCCCCACTCACGTGAGCTGCGCGCGGTGCGACAGAGACCCGTACAGCGGCAACACCAGCAGATCGCGACCCCCCGCCCCGCCGGCGTGGTGCCCCCGTCGGGACTCCGCGTACCTCTGCAGTGACTCCACCGCCTCCAGGATCTCTTCCTGGACATATATACTCGTACATTCACCGCTCTATTTACATAGTCTATGAGTTCATTTCCTGAATATTCTTCAAATATAAAAAAGTTCAGCAAGGCAGCGGGTGAATACAGATTTTTTTCGGTGTAAATTAGGTTAAGTAGTGAGTTAATTTATGTATCTTCACAATTACATTGTATCAACTTCATGAAACCTAAAACATACAGATAGGTACTATTTAAGTCGATCATTTGTTCACATTTTTGTTTTCATACCGTTTTATAGACGTGAAAACCTGTTATTAGCTTTCTGATTCTATTGCTTTTGTTATTTTAACTTTAACAGCTGTAGGTTTTCCGATAAATAAATAAATTAAAATATTATAATTGCCCATACTTAACTTTCTCATTGGACATCATATCGTTTTACTTTTTAAGGTTTATATTGCAAGATACTGTGATATGAAAGACATGTTAATATATTAAGATCAATGTAAGCCTTTTTTTGCAATAAGTATTTATTGCAAAAAGAAAATTGTTTGAATCTAAATCTGACACTTTAAGACATAATATGTATGACACATCTGTTAATTTTGATCAGTGTCTGTTTGTTTGTTACGTTGACACGACAAGCCCGATCTTGATGCAATTTGCCGAGGAGATAGATTCCCGGAGAAGGACGGAGGCTACTTTGTATCAGCTGACGTATTTCCTAACTCTGATTCATTTGGGTTTCAATTAAAATGCATGCTTCAACGATTGAAACCCAAATACAGAGTAATGTAGCAGCCAGCTGGTGGGACTGCCCCCCCCCCACCCCCCCCCCCCCCCCCCCCCCGTATACCTGCGAGGTGAGGAAGGCCAGTACGTCTCCGAAGGGTTGGTGCTCGTGTATTCCGACGCAGCCCCCCCCCCCACACCCCTCCCCCCCCTCGTATACCTGCGAGGTGAGGAAGGCCAGTACGTCACCGAAGGGTTGGTGCTCGTGTATCCCGACGCTGCCCCCCCCCCACACCCCTCCCCCCCGTATACCTGCGAGGTGAGGAAGGCCAGTACGTCACCGAAGGGTTGGTGCTCGTGTATCCCGACGCTGCCCCCCCCCCACACCCCTCCCCCCCGTATACCTGCGAGGTGAGGAAGGCCAGTACGTCACCGAAGGGTTGGTGCTCGTGTATCCCGACGCTGCCCCCCCAACCCCCACACCCCTCCCCCCGTATACCTGCGAGGTGAGGAAGGCCAGTACGTCACCGAAGGGTTGGTGCTCGTGTATCCCGACGCTGCCCCCCCAACCCCCACACCCCTCCCCCCCGTATACCTGCGAGGTGAGGAAGGCCAGTACGTCACCGAAGGGTTGGTGCTCGTGTATCCCGACGCTGCCCCCCCAACCCCCACACCCCTCCCCCCCGTATACCTGCGAGGTGAGGAAGGCCAGTACGTCACCGAAGGGTTGGTGCTCGTGTATCCCGACGCTGCCCCCCCAACCCCCACACCCCTCCCCCCCGTATACCTGCGAGGTGAGGAAGGCCAGTACGTCACCGAAGGGTTGGTGCTCGTGTATCCCGACGCTGCCCCCCCAACCCCCACACCCCTCCCCCCCGTATACCTGCGAGGTGAGGAAGGCCAGTACGTCACCGAAGGGTTGGTGCTCGTGTATCCCGATGGCGGTCCGCACGGTGCTCGTCACGTAGTCGGCGACGGGTTCTGTCAGACATTGTCACTCGTGCTGTACCATTCTATGTATCATTATTATTACGTAACTATATTCTAACATAAATATAATGTCTATATTATTGGTCCTACTTAGCTATTTTTAAACAATAAACATACATTATTATTATTATTATCACGGACGCACTATCGACGCTATCTTTTAAACTTAATCTCAAACCACGGCTCATCCAACAGTCGTTTTATAAGCTGCATGATTTGTATCACTTCAAATTACGTAGATTAGAACTATTCTCTTTCTTAATAATTAGTAAGCAAGTGTAAGTTGTGATTAATGATTTATAACTAATTTATTATTTCTTTTTTGATTAATTTAATTTATTTAACATAAAACCCAAATTAATTTCATATTGTGTGAATATTGAATGAACTAATAGCGATTGGAATTGAATTGTCCAATCCATCTCCAATGATCCCCTAAGCAACGGGTATCCATGCCGCCATAAATAATAACATTTTGTCAAAACAACGTCATATATAGAATTTGTTTGAAAATATTTTAGATTGATGTTTTAAACTATTTTTAAACACTGTGTACTGATTAGAAAGCCTAAATTTTGAAGTGTATTAACAAAATCATAATCCAATATTAGCGCAATTCCGATTTCAATCCAATGCTATCAAATTGTTTCTCAAGAGGCAATTAGTCAATAACGTTAGAGTATTGGATTGCGATTGATGTTGAATTGGAATTGTTATCGGGTTCGAGGGTAGACCTGCCGTGTATAGCGCGAGCCTGAACACCTGGAGAGCCCCTCGTAGGGACAGACGAGGTGAGCTGGTGACGTCACCAGCTCACCAAGCCACAGGTTCCCGAGCTCACCTAACTCACTCACCGAACCACACACAACGAAAGCGTATAATATAATTATTTATTTTGGCTAAATATTATATCATATACAACCTGTAACAGAATATGTGTACGATGCCGAAACGGGGTTATCCGACCCGACACGTGGAACAACGTTTGTTTTACGACTTTTTGAATTTTGGTTCAAAGTTTTTGGTAAAACAAGATCAAAGTTCTGATACCAACAGCTGGTTCTTTGAGTAGAGACTACCCTACAATCAGCTGTTTCTTAACTCGCATCAATGACCTCGGCTCTAGACAGATGAGGCAACATAGCAGAAGGTCACAATCACAAAGAACGAAAAGCGCTTTCACTAACAGAGGAAAATCGTTGAAAAGCCTGGGCTGCTAATGAGACAATCCATTACTAGAAGGATTTAATTTGTCAAATCAATAAGAATTTTATCTATCTGTTAGCTAAAATACAAAATAATCGTTCCTGTAATGTACTTTTGTTCGTCCAATATCGCGTTTATCGTCTTTTTGTAACTGTAGGTGCCTATGTAATTTATCAATGTGTATGTTCTATCTAATAACCTACTTTCACAAGATGACTCCAAGTTCTCACTAAAATTGGTTCATCTGTCCTTAATACTCTTTGACACAGACAATTGCACCAACTGATACCTACCTACCTACATGCATAGTGCGGTAAAGGAATAGGGTCGTCACTATTTATTGTCATTGAGAAAATGAAAAGATTTGTATGGGAAACTGAAAATGGGAATTCACTATTATCTCCCCCCCACAACAAATACTTTTCCTGGTCCGAAAAGCCCCCCACTGCTTAGTACACATATTCTGTTTCACCTTTGTATTACAAGTTATGCTTAGTTTAGTGCCAGATGGCGCTGCGTGTAATTAATGCCCTGTAATATTTATTCATACAAATTGAGAACGACTGTTAACTCTCTTCTCAACCTATTAGCTCTTCCTTTGGACTGACTTAGGCAAACCTGGGAAAAGTCAGAGGGGCAATGACAGTTCTATTCACTATGTCTACGAAAATAACTCTGAGGGTAAGTTCATATAATTTGAAGTTGGTGCCGAGTTGCCAAGCACGACAACATGTTTATTGTATGGCACCGCCTTCAAATTATATGAACTTACCCTAAGAGTTATTTTCAAGTTTCTAGTGGTGAAATCGGTTCATTTTTTTTCAAAAAAAGAGTATTTTAAAATTTTTGACATCACGGCGCCATTTCGTTTACTTGGATGACATATTTTTCAAGTTATTTTGATATAACTCAAAATACTGTACCGATTTTGATAAAAAAATTATGGGACCACCTCGAAAGTATGGCCTACCAAACATAATTAGAATCATCAAAATCTATTTTCGAATTGACGGAGAAATCAAGTAACAAAAAAAAAAAAAAAGTGTTTCGGAGTTGCGTCGTCGTATTGAAGGCATAAAGTTATCTGTTTCATGCATCAAGTTATCGTAATATTATCCGTTTCAAATGATACTCGTATCTAACGAATAATCAATTAAATCGACTTTTGAGTTCTTTCTCTATTATTTTTAAAATAAGATAATAATGTATGATATGAAGGAACGTCATTATACCTGTTTAGAAGGATTTTATTCAATTAGTTCATAAGTTGAAACTAGATGTCGCCCTAAAAAACGACCATCGCCAGATCGCGCTGACGAAAATTACAGCAGCGCTATAAGGTATTTTGTTGAGTAATAAATTTTTGCGTTCGCTTTGAATGGGAATTTTTGTTTTACCTTCGTGGTAAATTAATCCAAGGCTAGATATTATGGTATAGGTATAATGTATAGTGTAATATATAGTGCAGGTATTGTTCATACCTGCACTATATATTACACTATACATTATACCTGCACCTATATATTACACTATACATTATACCTGCACTATATATTACACTATACATTATACCTGCACTATATATTACACTATACATTATACCTGCACTATATAAAATTTGCACGGGGTGTGTCCGACCGTGTATAGACAGAACCACAGACGTGCTGCGTCTGTCTGTTCGTTTGTCTGTTCGCTTGTCTGTCGCCGACAAGTTAAACAGATCTTTGAGAAACTCGGCGTCCATTGTGGCCGACGATATCACCAGCTTCAGATTTTTCCGTTTCTACAAAAAACATTGGTACCATCTCATTCGTTGTAAATATAGATTTTATACAATCAATTTATCAGCAAGATTTTACATTTTTTTTTTCACATTACTTGTATATTGTTTTTTTTTCATTTATACGGTATGACGGAGAAGCGCTTGGCCTTCATCTTACTTGGATACAAATTATGATAAGGCCGAAGGTGGAGGCGCACTGCACGCGGGATCCTCAACTAACGGAGGAGCTGGCTACCTTACCTCTGAATGCCGGACACACAACCATTTTTCGAATTATTGTTATGGTTATTGATGGTATAATTTTACAAATGATAATACATTATAGATGAAATATTGTGAATTTATCGTTGTGTTAAATATAATAATATAGTTCAGATAGGATTGTCTGCAAGGCATTGAGTAGTAAGCTATCGTGAGACTCACTTTGGCTATTTTCTTCAGTAGTCCCATCAGCACATCTGTCATGAGCGTCCTCTCGTGAACCTAACGATAGTGATAAGTTGCATTAGTTCACTTGGATACGTTCAGTGAGGAATGAGGAGTGAGGAGTGAGGAGTGAGGAGTGAGGGGTGAGGAGTGAGGTGACGTGTGAGGAGTAAGACTCCTCAGTGAGGAGGCTTCGAGCTTCATCTGACTAATCATCTCGTAAAACCCACCCGTGGTGAATATTACATCTGTTTTATACATTGCAGGTTTGCAAGGCGGATAGCCTCATCAGTTGACGCTCGAGAGAGGAGACGCGACGTACTCACCTCGTCCAGTACGACACACGAGTACTGCATGAGGAGAGGACACGCGACGTACTCACCTCGTCCAGTACGACACACGAGTACTGCATGAGGAGAGGACACGGGACGTACTCACCTCGTCCAGTACGACACACGAGTACTGCATGAGGAGAGGAGACGCGACGAGGTCACCGTACTCACCTCGTCCAGTACGACACACGAGTACTGCATGAGGAGAGGACACGCGACGTACTCACCTCGTCCAGTACGACACACGAGTACTGCATGAGGAGAGGAGACGCGACGAGGTCACCGTACTCACCTCGTCCAGTACGACACACGAGTACTGCATGAGGAGAGGACACGCGACGTACTCACCTCGTCCAGTACGACACACGAGTACTGCATGAGGAGAGGACACGGGACGTACTCACCTCGTCCAGTACGACACACGAGTACTGCATGAGGAGAGGACACGCGACGTACTCACCTCGTCCAGTACGACACACGAGTACTGCATGAGGAGAGGACACGCGACGTACTCACCTCGTCCAGTACGACACACGAGTACTGCATGAGGAGAGGACACGCGACGTACTCACCTCGTCCAGTACGACACACGAGTACTGCATGAGGAGAGGACACGCGACGTACTCACCTCGTCCAGTACGACACACGAGTACTGCATGAGGAGAGGACACGCGACGTACTCACCTCGTCCAGTACGACACACGAGTCTGCATGAGGAGAGGAGACGCGACGAGGTCACCGTACTCACCTCGTCCAGTACGACACACGAGTACTGCATGAGGAGAGGACACGCGACGTACTCACCTCGTCCAGTACGACACACGAGTACTGCATGAGGAGAGGACACGCGACGTACTCACCTCGTCCAGTACGACACACGAGTACTGCATGAGGAGAGGACACGCGACGTACTCACCTCGTCCAGTACGACACACGAGTCTGCATGAGGAGAGGAGACGCGACGAGGTCACCGTACTCACCTCGTCCAGTACGACACACGAGTCTGCATGAGGAGAGGAGACGCGACGAGGTCACCGTACTCACCTCGTCCAGTACGACACACGAGTACTGCATGAGGAGAGGAGACGCGAACATCTCCCTCAGCAGCACGCCTTCCGTCATGAACTGGAAAATTACATTCACTTTTGTTGTAGTCATTTTAAGATAGTTGTGGGAAACGACACACTATGCCGAAAGGAAGTCCAAAGCATTCGCTGGTTCAAAATAAACAACCTTCTGAGGCAGTCGGGTAATAAATCATCATCATCAAACGCTACTAATTGTATATTTTTGGATTGACTGACTGAAAATCTTTATCGTAATCACCATTATTTGGTCGGCGGAATGATTTCTTCCATTATTTCAGTAGTAGAGTGAACCGAGATATACATTATTTCCTATTCTATACTATTAAATAGAGGCATTAAGGTGGTCTTCCGTCCCTTGGCACGATCTCGTGATGGAGCTTCCTGATTAAAAGACCAACCGTTGAAAAGTTTAGCGGTCGTCGGGAAAATAATTCCACGGCTTCAACTATATTAGAACTTATTTTTCCGATTTCCGTACATTCAGTAATTCAGAGGTAAAACATTCATCAGAGCAGAACAAAACGAATCAGACAGATAATGAGAGAACTAGCGGTGAGGTCCAACCTTCCACCAACCTTAACAGTCGGTGAACTTAATAAGCCCTTTGAACAATAGCAAAATGACAGGCAGTAAGAAGTACAAATAACCTATTGTTATGAGTTTTCCCAAATATTCATTGAAGCATTTCGTCGCCAGACACCTCAAGGCGAACGGACAACGGCGGCAATCGCAAGTCGGTCGGTGTCTGGTGGCGTGTGACCGCCGCGACCCCGAGCGCTGACCTCGCGGACATCTGCGACCTTTGAGGATTGTGAGGTTAGCCTGGGCAAAGACGAGGTCCTCGATGGAGCGAGCCATCCTATACCGATGTAAATTACCTAAAGACGTCTTCAAATAAAGAGTTTTGGCGATAGTGGATCACCTTGCTTGACACCTTTTTTTATGGTAAATATCGGGTCTTTGACTTGAAGTTTTATTGATGCAGAGCGATTTTGATTAATGATTTGAAGTAGATTGATTCAGATGAGGTCTATGGTTTGGTTGGATAAAGCATGAAATATTGCAGAGTGGGTTATAGATTCGAATGCCTTCGTATAGTCTTCGAAGATATAGGGGCATATTGTATTCAATATGTTTTTCAAATAATAGGTTGATTATGTGGAGGTGCTTGGTTCGCCGTAGCCGTTTAAAAATCGACCCCTCCAACTCAACCCACGGATGTCGTAAAAGCCGGCTGATGGAGATCCCTCTGTCGTCTGATGAGATCATCAGAAGAAGGGCAGCATCTTTCTTCTATGTATTATTAGCCTTTACAGCGATCACCAATCCGCCTGCCAAGTGTGGTAACTATGGCAAAAACCCTCCAGTTTTTGAGGAGACAGTGTCTGTCCAGCAGTGGACACTAAGAGGCTGTTGATGTGAAGTGTCTGTCCAGCGGTGGACACTAAGAGGCTGTTGATGTGAAGTGTCTGTCCAGCAGTGGACACTAAGAGGCTGTTGATGTGAAGTGTCTGTCCAGCGGTGGACACTAAGAGGCTGTTGATGTGAAGTGTCTGTCCAGCAGTGGACACTAAGAGGCTGTTGATGTGAAGTGTCTGTCCAGCGGTGGACACTAAGAGGCTGTTGATGTGAAGTGTCTGTCCAGCAGTGGACACTAAGAGGCTGTTGATGTGAAGTGTCTGTCTAGCGGTGGACACTAAGAGGCTGTTGATGTGAAGTGTCTGTCCAGCAGTGGACACTAAGAGGCTGTTGATGTGAAGTGTCTGTCTAGCGGTGGACACTAAGAGGCTGTTGATGTGAAGTGTCTGTCCAGCAGTGGACACTAAGAGGCTGTTGATGTGAAGTGTCTGTCCAGCAGTGGACACTAAGAGGCTGTTGATGTGAAGTGTCTGTCCAGCGGTGGACACTAAGAGGCTGTTGATGTGAAGTGTCTGTCCAGCAGTGGACACTAAGAGGCTGTTGATGTGAAGTGTCTGTCCAGCAGTGGACACTAAGAGGCTGTTGATGTGAAGTGTCTGTCCAGCAGTGGACACTAAGAGGCTGTTGATGTGAAGTGTCTGTCTAGCGGTGGACACTAAGAGGCTGTTGATGTGAAGTGTCTGTCCAGCAGTGAACACTAAGAGGCTGTTGATGTGAAGTGTCTGTCCAGCGGTGGACACTAAGAGGCTGTTGATGTGAAGTGTCTGTCCAGCGGTGGACACTAAGAGGCTGTTGATGTGAAGTGTCTGTCCAGCAGTGGACACTAAGAGGCTGTTGATGTGAAGTGTCTGTCCAGCAGTGGACACTAAGAGGCTGTTGATGTGAAGTGTCTGTCCAGCAGTGGACACTAAGAGGCTGTTGATGTGAAGTGTCTGTCCAGCAGTGGACACTAAGAGGCTGTTGATGTGAAGTGTCTGTCCAGCGGTGGACACTAAGAGGCTGTTGATGTGAAGTGTCTGTCCAGCGGTGGACACTAAGAGGCTGTTGATGTGAAGTGTCTGTCCAGCGGTGGACACTAAGAGGCTGTTGATGTGAAGTGTCTGTCCAGCAGTGGACACTAAGAGGCTGTTGATGTGAAGTGTCTGTCCAGCGGTGGACACTAAGAGGCTGTTGATGTGAAGTGTCTGTCCAGCAGTGGACACTAAGAGGCTGTTGATGTGAAGTGTCTGTCCAGCGGTGGACACTAAGAGGCTGTTGATGTGAAGTGTCTGTCCAGCAGTGGACACTAAGAGGCTGTTGATGTGAAGTGTCTGTCCAGCAGTGGACACTAAGAGGCTGTTGATGTGAAGTGTCTGTCCAGCAGTGGACACTAAGAGGCTGTTGATGTGAAGTGTCTGTCCAGCAGTGGACACTAAGAGGCTGTTGATGTGAAGTGTCTGTCCAGCAGTGGACACTAAGAGGCTGTTGATGTGAAGTGTCTGTCCAGCGGTGGACACTAAGAGGCTGTTGATGTGAAGTGTCTGTCCAGCAGTGGACACTAAGAGGCTGTTGATGTGATGTACGTGGAGGTGGTCATTGGTTTCGAGGCGTGTTCGGAACCAGCCTGTTCAGTGGCTGTTTTAGATTGAGCAGACTTCTGATTCGGTACTCGATGACTATTGACTATCGATCTAATGTTTTTAGCAGTCTCTTGTTTGTATTAACGTGCACAAGGATCGTCAGAGGTACGGGTGCTAGCGGGAGGGGAATGCTCACCACGATCCCGGTGTCAGCGGTCCGCGCGGAGGTCATGCCGGCCGCGAACCCCACGTCCTCGCCGAGCAGCTGGCCGCGCTCGCGGGCCACGCGCTCCGCCAACGTCAGCGCAGCAGCCACGCGCGGCTGCGTCACACAAACCTTGTGACCTATCTCGAACAGGTACTGAAACGATACACACATTATTATTGTTTCATTTTGCTGTTTCTTAGTTTTGTGTCGCTAATCAGCTCACGAATGGAATTCTGCAAGGAATCTAGGTGCTTACAATTGATACGCTAATGGAAAACTTCAAACCCCTTTTGAAACATTTTGTGGGCAGAGATGAGAGCGTGAGATCGGCCAGTTAAACTAACCTGACTAGTATATGGAGGAGTGCAGGAAGGTAACATCTTAGGGCATTCGACCACTGCACGGCTTCAAGTATCAATCAACGTACTAGTTATACATTGGCGGAGAGCCAACTACTTTGTAAGCTAAAGTCGGTCAACATTTGAGATGATCGGCCCTGCTCTGGGGTCGGGAGTAATGCGTCAATTATCTAGTACCTATACAGAAGTGCAAATCGAATTAGATATGAACTGGGTCAGCTGGATGTCATAATGGTTTGGACGTCTTGCGAGGGTAGCATTAGCAACGCATGTACACGTCAACAAGTACCTACGTGCTATCGATTTTTGTGTAAATAGAAGGAAAATTTTGAGGTAAAGTTAGAGCAAAATATATTTATCTAATTTTAAATTTATCAACTTGTCCTTCAATCGCATTGTACAAAATGCCTAACGATTCCCTGCTACTGCTTCACTTCATTATCAATACTTAAACCGCCCACTATTGTCCGCTGTTGGACAGATTTAACGGCAAAATTGTTAAGGAAGTGTGTTCTTTTGTTATGTTACTTACAGTAAATTATAAATTTACTTTACAGTTACTTATAAATATAAAAACAATACTTTTTTTTTAGGTTCTCAAATCTGGGTGTTACACTTATAAAAGTTTTTTTACAAAAAGGCATTGATCATAGGCTAGTGTACAACCTACTTGGCGAGAACACAGCATGCAATACAAAAATCGACTACCTACTTAAGAAACATTAATAAAACTCATTAAGACAAATAACAAAAACAATATAGAAATATCTACGCTACGCTATTTTTTTAATAAGCTGTCACTTGATAGAAGAGACTGAAGAAGGTTACTTTGGTTAGAGAAGATCTCTCACACTCCGTCTGTCTACTACGCGACTTATGATCAAGTGTGTTGCCGAATGCCACACAGTCGTGCGTCGCTTTAGGCCGTGGTCGTTAGTCAGCCGCTCACAGTTCGCCTGGTGAGGATCAGGCAACTGTGAGCGGCTGACTGTTCGCTGGCTGACTCTGAGCGGCGAATCGGTCGCTAACTCAATGTCGAGTGAGCGGCAAAGGTAGCGTATTCGCCGCAAAGCGCTTGCGATCTCTTTGGTGGGAAGGTATTTTCTTTATGCTGCCAACTTAATGCAGGATTCATTGATTAATTTACCTAACATCCACCGTTCTTGCATAGCATTTCGAATGGTCCTTATTATCTACACAATTATTATAAAGAGATTTTTTTTGTATATTTGTTTGTATTGAATAGGATCAAACACTACTGGACTGATTAAAAAAAATCACCAATAGAATGCTATAGTATCACTGTGTAACATGGCTATATTTTTTATCAGGTTTTATTAGGGATCCTTACAAACTGAGCCCCGACCGCGAGCATCGTTCGCTGCGAATCAGCCGCTGACTGAGTAAATCTGTAAGCGAAACGTCGTAAACTGCCTACAGTACAGTGCTGTACGGACACTCCATTTATATATATAGGGAGACGAACTACAGGCAACCAGTCAGCCGCTCAGTCGCCTGATGGGGTCACGGCTTCACGCGGCCGCGTAAAGGTTTCTAATATGCGACCAGCGTTCTATAAGTAAACATTCGTTTGCAGTGCGCGTGCTTTTTATCCCGGCTTAGTGAGATCGAAGGTTACTTTATAAGGGAAGCCGGTCGGCGAGCAATAAATAAAATAGGTACATATATATATGTAGAAACGATTGCCGCGGCGCTGCGCTCGTCGACAGAGCTGCGAATTTGTTAAAGGACAGTCTGTGTCTTATACTTTTTTAATTATTTTCCTGATAATAATAAAGTGACAGGGGCGTGTCTACAGCAGAGCTGGTTTTGTAACCGCCTCTGTGGTCTAGTGGTTCAACTCACCGGTTTCAGGTCCAGAGGTTCCGGGTTAGATCCCCAGGGGCAGGACAATATTGTGCTTGGTTTGAATGAAGGACTTTGTTTAAGTCCGCCTGGCTAGCTACCACCATCTTACATAATTCTGTCGCCATAACAACAATTGTAATATTGTGTTCCGGGATTCAGAGGTAAGATAGCCAGTTCCATAGACTATTGAGAGATCCGAGTGAAGTGCGCCTCCACCTTCGGCCTTATCATAACTCGATAACCAGGTGAGATGAAGGCAAAGCATTTCCCCGCCGTACAATATACCTAATACTTTTGTATCCAGAATCGCAAGTCACGTTCAACTCAAGCTCAGTTCTATAACAATATTTATTCACGAAATTCAAGTAGACATTCGAAAAATGTCCCATTCTGTGATCAGACAGGCCTGTGAGTAATAGTGATCAGACAAGCCTGTGAGTAATAGGATCCAGTCCCCCCTCAGACCCCTAGCTTTGAGCGGACACTTTACAAATGTATACCATACTTTAAGGGCTGCGATACATTTATTATAAAAAAATATAAATATTACAGTACATTAATTTCACACCGTACTTTTTTTTTATATATGACGAGGAAGCGCTTGGCCTTAATCTCATCATTCTCATCTGGTTTTAAGTTAGGTATTATCACCGAAGGTAGTGAGAAGGTAAGTGCTTTCACTTACTTTAAGTTAGGTATTATCACCGAAGGTAGTGAGAAGGTAAGTGCTTTCACTTTAAAATCCACAACCTCATTTGCTCTAATTTTTATATGTTTACGTAAGTCGTTGTTGAAAGAAGTTAACTATGAAGAGCGGCACTAGTGGGGTCTTCTTAATAGGTTACACTAATTCTTTAACCATCTCTACCTCTTCAGAACCGCTAAGTACCAACGAGGCCTTCTTTCCTCACCGACTAGACGTACAGCGCCACGCGGCAACGTGATGTGGACTGAGTGAAACCTAGCAACTGTCTGGTAACCGTATTATAGGCAGCTGTCACGTGCGACCGCCGCGGCTCACCCATCCTCGCGACGTACAGCGCCTCCGAGACGTATAGCGCCCCCGCGACGTACAGCGCCCCCGAGACGTACAGCGCCCCTAGAAGCGCGAACGGTCAACGTGCCAACAAGGAACTCAACTACATCTAAGACAAGAAACATCACTTCGGCAGTTTGAAGAAGACACAAGCGCCCTCTAGCGAGTCGTCAAAGTCAAAGTCAAATATTTTATTCATTAAGATTTTTTAGGAACATTTTGAAACGTGAAATCTATAGCCTGTCCGGAATCGCGACCAGCACACAAGCTGAAAGGCAAGTCTCTTGTCCTGTCCTGCCCAATCTGTAGAAGTAATATGTAGAAGTGTACATATACATTTCTACATATTACTTCTACAGATTGGGCGCGTTAGATTGTAAGCACGGTCCGTTTGAAATATGCCTCGGCATATTGTAAACGGTCGGCAAAAATGGTGATCGATGATGAATCCGTCGGGGCATAACCTCTCCATCCTGACAGATGTCGTCCTGTGGTTTCAGTTAACTCTATTTCTGATGGAACTAGATCTATCTATGTTATTATGTTATGTTACTTGTAATTTATGTGTATGTTACTATGGACTCCGAAACGGCTACGATTTTGATTATATTTTCAGGCGATCTTCAGACTAGCCCAGCGAGTGATCTTGTGAACTCTGTATACGATCTGCAGATCAACCAAAACAAACATTTGTTTCTTAACTTTGCGCAAGTAATATTGTGTCAACATATCAGACAGTAAATAATGATTCATTAATTTATATCAGACTAATGGATTAGTGACACCTAAAAACGTTGGTTTTACCTTTAATAGGTATGCATTCAAGTTATCTGCAAGCTTTTGCCGAAGTAACTTTACCGACAATTAAGTTTAACTTTTATCACAGTTTCTAATCCAGACATAGGCCATACCATACACACTAACTCGAATCAAGTGTTCTCCAAATCGAGTAGGTCGGTTGATAATTATCGGTTAGACATTAGGGTCATATAATAATTAGTCTCATGTCAATTGAGTTTCTTATTTAGAAGTGAGATTAGATTAGGATGTATTGAACCCGTGTGTTGAGTGCTGAGAAACGCACACGGTGAGTTTTTTGAAGGCTTTTGGGGCCCAAATGTGACGTGCAGAATGTGACGAGGACGACACGCCACGAACCAAATGAAAGACAATATTTTAGAAACAGCACTATATTGTAATTATATAATGTAATATGCGTTTCAAAACATTTTTTAACAAAAATACATTATCCATATTTAGGAAGATATGTTGTAACAACTTGGATATGCTTATTTATAACATTCATAAAGAGTTAAGTATTTAAACACGACATTTGGTGATTATAAGTAAACAAATATCACGCCACACAAATGTAAACATCATTATAAATCTCAAACATTAACAGGGTAGGTACAGGTAGGTACCTACCTACTACTACTTTAACAAAACTTGTCAGGTACCTATCTACTATCCACAAATAGGAAAACACATCAATATTTGACACAACTCATTAATTATAATAGTTTTCATCATTAACCTACATGTATTCACTTACAGTCTATTTCTAAATGCACAATATTAGAACTACCTATCCACAAAGAAAATATATCCGGGTTACCTGAGAACCGATCTAACGGTCTGATGGGAACTCGGCTGATCCGGGACAGTCCGACGGAACACCAACATACTAGCTACTAACAACTAGGTATACAACTATTACTAATATAATTATACTTACTTACCACGATTTATTGTTGAAACCCGTTCATATTAGTTATGGTGTACAATGTGTACATAGTCATGATAGTTTCAAAAGTACATCGGTGGTATCACATGTCATGTCATGTCATGTCATCTCACCTGGATCTTGGACCCTCATATATCTACATTAAATAGATTATTATAGAGATTAACTAAACTCACAGCACCGATTCAACGCCGCGCCATTGTGGCGATAGGACGCCACTATCTCTACAATAAGCACTTGAAACTCTGCTCTAACTCGTATCTGAAGGATTATAACACAACAGGAACATAATTATCTGAGCTATGTGTTACTTTACAAGCGAGAGTCACGTGACTAAATAACGTTTCCTTTTGAATATAGCTTCAGGTAACAGCTGATCATCACCACATGTCTCGGACAGCTTGTTGTAGTTTTACGGGAGATCATTACAAATACAGTTTCCAATGACTTCCTCACTGTGACCAGCTTGTGCCAATGAAGTATAACAAATGCATGGCTTGTAACTGCTCCGACTGGGGACTCGGTAAGGAGGCTTTGTTTACAGTGGTGCTGGTGGTACTTCTACCACCCCTAACACCGTGTCGGTGTGACCTGAGCCCCGATCCTACTAGACCTATCGCTTGACTATGACAATGATATCGTCATACAATTGCCACTATAGTTACCTTTTGGTATTCTAGCGGCCATTCTGCGCTGTCATAGTGACTGGTTTGGTACAATCGGAGCCCTGGTCGACAAACCTTAGTCACACATTATCAGCATCGATGATAATATTGTGATTTAATAACAGTCGTGATTTATATTATAGTTATCAAAGAACAGGTGACATCACTTATAAAACGTATAATCACTAGTAATTATAACAATACGTGCGATATGTTTCATTGTAAGAACCTCAGGCTATAGCGTAGCGGTGGGGAAGGGGGCATTCAACGATGTATTGAATCATTTCAATCTCTTACGATATTTATAACATTATAAATACTGTTGCCTCTCCACGCAGATGCCACGAATCGAGTCAGCTGTTGACCTCGTAACTTGCGTAGGCAAGCACCTATAGGTCTACGAAAGAAGCTCAGCGTACCTTATCATAACTTGAAACTCAGCGTACCGGCCTTATCATAACTTGAAACCGTGTGAGATGAAGGCCAAACGCTTCTCCGTTTACAATAATGTCTATTACCTTGTGTCAATATCTTAGTGGAATCTTTGATATAGTTCTAACAGTGCCCACATACTTTATTTACTTTCATTATTTACTTAGCTACAAATTAGCGTAACCTTTCATAAGAACCCGTTATAACATCACTGAATTAACACTGAAATCATAGACCCTAATATATCGATTGTGAAAACATTCGAACATTCATTCATGTTACCCTTACGATCATGTAAACATATATTAGGGCATTCAGCTATCTACAACTGCGGTCTAGATAAACTCGAAACAAAGAGTTCTTAAGTCCCCCATTATTACATAAATCGTTCAAAAATCTGGCGATTTAAAGACTACTTTTATAGTTTAGCGTAATCTGAAGTTTGAACAAATTCGTGTGAAAGGAGAATGACGGCGTCTCCTCGCGACATCCACACAACATCTAAACATTTCCGTCTGCATCGGCTGCGATCCGAAGTACTTCATACATACGATCAATACAAATGGTACTCCACTAGACTCCAATCCAATTCCTGAGTCTCACGTCCGAGTGACACGTCGAACATGTGTGTTTTCACACCATCTATATCTGCTCGACAATGCCAAATTACACATCATGCTAACCTTACGTAAAGCAAGTTATTAAAACCCTTGGCTTTAGCCGGGGTGTAATGAAGAAATAAATATATTGATTGACTATGCCCTGCCAATATATTTATGAAAATATTATGTACGCGCGTAAAAACATAAGCTTATTTGACAAAAACTGTGATAAACATAATTATAATACTAGAAATAAGAATAAACTCGCTGTTCCCACAACTAGGCTCCATAAGGTTAATAAATCGTTCATAGGGCAAACTGTACGCTTTTATAATAAATTGCCAAGTGATGTGCTAAGCTTGTCAAATAATAAATTAAAAAATTTTGTAAAACAAAAGCTATCCAGGAAAGCTTATTATAAAATTTCAGATTACCTAGAAGATTAGAAAGCCTGGCATTAAAAAAATGAATTTGCTCCAGTGAATAAATTGTAATTAGTATTAGATAATTTTAAGCTATTGTAATGGATCATGAAAAAAAAAACTAGCCCGAGGTTCATGCCTTTCTCCTTGAGTGCTGGTCGCGATTCCGAACAGGCGGTAGATTTGACGTTTCAAAGTGATCCTAAAAAATCTTACTGAATAAATATATTTGACTTTGACTTTGACTTTGAATGTTGGACTGAATATCATTATAACCCGCTCGGTTTTAATATGTTTACTTTTCATAGTTCTTATTGCAATGGCCTTAATAAATTTCGCAATAATAGATGAACAGACTAACTCGAAGGCCGGGGCCGGCGCCGCGTCGAACTTATTTGAAAAACGAACTTTTTCAAATAAATTTCATTTTTTTTTAATCGAGCTGGCCACGGCAAGCTGAATGGAACACATTTGAAATTAAACAAGTAATAACTGCAAAGATTTTATAAAAATATATCAAAATAGAAGATGTGTTAAAATGTTTAATTTACTATAATAAAACGCTGTTTTTAGTAGCCTTGGGCGCGCTTGAACTCCTCACTGCGCTCAGGACTCGTCTTAATTCTTTCGCTACGCTCGGGAGTAGTAAATCTGGAGTCCTTCGTTACGTTCAGAATTCAATATCGCGCCCGTGACATAAAACAGTGCTTTATCCCCTCGATGTATAATCTACTATTATCTAATGTCAACAGACAAGACAACACATAGATAAGATAGACAACAGATAGATAGCCACATGTACATATAACGTGTGTGTGTGTGTGTGTGTGTGTGCGCGCGTGTGTGTGTGTGTGTGTGTGCGCGTTTGTGTGTGTGCGTGTGTATGTGAGCGTGTGTGCGTGTGTGTGTGTGCGTGTGGTGTGTGCGTGCGTGTGGTGTGTGCGTGCGTGTGGTGTGTGCGTGTGTGTGTGGAGTGTGTGTGTGGAGTGTGCATGTGGTGTGTGCGTGTGTGTGTGGAGTGTGCATGTGGTGTGTGCGTGTGTGTGTGGAGCGTGTGTGTGCGTGTGTTTGTGCGTGTGTTTGTGTGTGTACAGACACGCTACGGTGGTTTTTATGAGCGAAACGATAGTTTTTGAAAGTTGAGTTTCCGACGATGTAATTATTATTTACTTTCGCACCTTTTTTTTCGTAATCGTAAGGCAGCATCCACACCGGATGCGTCGAGGCGAGTTCTACTACCTCTACTACTACTACCACTACTACTACTACTACTACTACTAGGGCACTCTGTTTAAAGTTTGACATTACATTACAAAGTTCATGTGAACAAACGCTCATTCAAGTATTTGTTGTATATCAACGTAGCGATGTGGAGCGGTCCCCAGTCCCCAGTCCCCAGTCCCCAGTCCCCAGTCCCCAGTCCCCAACACCAGACGAGCTACACTTGGAGTGACCGAGTGAAGCCACCGCTGCATACACCGTGCTCATCTGAGCAGATACCAGTACATATAAGCCCGTATCCTAAATTACGTAAACCAGATGCAGATATTTGGACCAATCAGCATCAAACCTGCATATGCAAATGTTCCAAGTTTGTGCGAATATCCAGAATCGTTTAGTGCGTTTCGAAATACCGATAAACTTATTGGAGACCACCAGTATACCTACAGACAAAACAAGCCTCATAGCGCTGTAGGCTGTGGGTTCGATTCCCACACAAGACAAACATTTGTGTGATTAATATAGATGTTTGTTCTGTGTTTGGATGTTGTATCATAATAGTATGTACGTATTTACACAAGTATTTAAGTATTTTATCCGTAATCTAGTTCCCATATTACAAGCTATGCTTAGTTAGGGGATAGATGGCGCTGTGTAAAATTAATGTCCTGTAATATTTATTCATTTATTTATATGTTTCTATATTGATGATAGTCAAGCAAGCGATGGACCACCAATTCACCGACGAGTTCACATGGAAACATACAAATAAATACATACATACATACAATCGCTCATCTGACAGCACTTTACTGATGTGTCCTAATTATGTGAATATATCATAAAAGGCGACACTGGCGCAAATAGAAGTACCCAGTAAATTACCTACATCAAAATGGAGTAGAGATAGGCGCGGGCGATAGCGAGGAGTTACGGTACAGTGCAGTCAGGTGCAGACATTGCACTTAACTGCTCTGTACCGTTTAATAACTGACGAGTGCCATGACATCAACACAATACACGTACTGAGCAACTAACAGGAGACATTTCAAATAGCTTTATGTTAGTCAGACCTTATCATCATGTGTCAATCTGCTCTCTTTCTATTACAAAAGTTTCAATAAAAGTAGGTACCGATAATAATATAAATCCCTCTGTACACGATCAATGTAAGGAATGCTGCTTCAATCAATTATCGTCAATTCAGTATGTTTTTTTTAATGACTTTGTAACGTCAAATGTACCGCCTGTTCGGAATCGCGACCGCAGCACGAGGAGTACGTTTTAGTGCTGTTTTTATACGACGGGGCAGAGCTTGCCTTCATCTCACCCACACCGGTAGCTCCACATTCAGCCTTATCATAACTTGAAAGCCAGGTGAGATAAGGCCAAGCGTTTCTTCGTTGTCAAAAACAAACAGTTCGAGTACTCTGTACATCGGACACAGAAACCTCCCGGGGGATACGAACCGGATGTTTCGTCGACAACTTGATACTGTACGCATTCTAATCGTTAATGATTTCTTTGAATCATTCCACGTCTCACTTCGCAGATAGTGACTGAAGCTTAAACAAACTGTATTTATGACCAAACCAGAACATGACCAAATCATAACATGACCAAACCAGAACATGGCCAAACCAGAATATAACCAAACCAGAACATGACTAAAACCGAACATGACAAGCATCGAACAACCCGTCGCATCGGACAGAGATTACGAAAGCGCTGGAGTTACGCCGGAGATAGTAGGTAGGTAGGTACTACTGTCACCGAGCTGATGGCATGACGCCACCTCCAGCTACCACCGCGGACGGATCAGCTCGCGGTCTCTCTGTTCCCGGGAACATCGACACGGGGACCGGGAGTTATACTTTAGCTTTCCATTATCATAACTTATACGTATGTATGTAGGTATGTGTTTACAAAAAAAAGTATATATTACAGGCTATGTTTAGTTTGGGACTAGATGGCGTTGTGTGAAATTGATGTCCTGTAATATTTAATTATTTATTTATTTAACTGGCCTTACTGCCCAGTTGGTCTCTCGCCTTCTGCGCTGCAGGCTGTAGGTTCGAGACAAATAGTTTCTGTGTTTCAATTGTTCTGTGTTACGATGTTATATTGAAGGTTAAATAAGTTATTTTTGAAAAATAAATGGACTCGACTTCACCACTAAAACCATAAAATAACTCTAAGGGTAAGTATTACTTGCAATTCGGCACCAACTTCAAATTATATGAGCTTACCCTTAGTTTTTTAAGATTTTAGTGAAGTCGGTTCCATTTTTTTTAAATAACTTTTAAGATTCGTGTGAGGGTGCCATAATACGGGATTATGGGAAATATGTACGCAATGATGGGAACTCAAATAAATATAGATGACCTAAACAGTGTTAAGAATCGGTTGACACTATGGTACACTATATCAGAATATTTTATATAAAAGCCAAACTACTCGACCATTTTATCATATTACCAATACTTTGACAAAATTTCTATGGGACTATCTGGGATCATAACCTTTCAAACAAAAAAAAAATCAAATCGGTTAAGAAATGACTGAGTTCAGAGGTAACAAACATAAAAATAAGAACCTTCTCCATTTTTTGAAGTCGGTCAAAAACATTTGTATGATAAACATAGATGTTTGTTCTGTGGATGTTATATTGGAATGTTAAGTAGGTACGTATTTTAATATGACAGTATATTATCCTTAATCCATTTCTTATTTGATATGTTACTTGTGATTAGTTTGGGTCTAGATAGCGCTGTGTTACTTATCTCGCCGCGACAACAATCAATCGACTCAGGAGGCTAATGATACCTACATTAGGTATGTATTGAAGTAATGTACCGACACGTCTCTCTACACTAACTAACTTACACTGCAACTGAACTGACTGAAACGTATCAACTAATTGTATTTCTCAATGAGCCAACTATTGAGTCTGTGCGGGTCTGATTCATATATTATTAAATCACCTGTGTAAGTAATAGTTTTTAAAATAACTTATTAAAGGTACATCATAGGTTTTGACCTTACTCCATCCCACCCCGCGCTGCCCGTGGGGCGCCTACCCCCCACCACTACCACTACCCTGTAACCTGTGGCGCCACGTAGAGCTGAGTGGAATGCTATCAAACGACAGTCGGTACACTTTACATTCATTTCGTTTCCTGTTTATGAAATTGAAGTATTAGGATAAGCAACCGTAACCGCGCCTTGACGTGTTTTTTTTATTTATTTCACACAGCGCCATCTGTCCCCAAACTAAGCATAGCTTGTAATATGGGAACTAGATTACGGATAGAATAGGTAGGTAAATGTTGTGTTCCGGCATTCAGAGGTAAGATAGCCAGTTCCTCAGCTTGTCGAGGATTCCGGGTGAAGTGCGCCTCCACCTTCGGCCTTATCTCAACTTGTACCAGATGAGATGAAGGCCAAGCGCTTCCCCGTCGTACAATAAAAAAAAATGTAATGAAATATCTTTTTTTTTTTATTCGAACTTATCATACAATACAACACCCAAACACAGAACAAACATTTGTATATTCACCACGCAAATGTTTGGCCTGGCTGGGAAATGAACACACAACCTACAGAGCAGTTGGCTGGGCTACAACCAACTGAGCTATGAGACTTGCTATGGCTCGTTTGAGCTAAAGAAGCGTATTTAGGGTTTTGTCTCCAAAGTATCTCAATAACAGGACCGAGCTTTTATACGATCGCGCGGACGGACATATCAAATATATTTTATATTTATAATAATTTATATGCCTCAATTGATAAAGGTGCCATATAGAATTCGTAACGATAATAATTGATTGTCGATCTTACCTATAAAGATTTACAAATACCAATACGATGTTTATCGATATAATCCTTCGTATGATAGCATGCGATGCGTGTACATTTCATAGTATGAGTATAGTATAGACGGGCTATACCTACATGTATTACATTTCATCATTTAAATGATCGAGTGAGCTAAGCGAACGAAATCTCCTAGTTAAGTAGGGAAATCCGGCACTGTATGAACCATGTATGTGTGTAAGTATCTATGTATGTATAAACGTGTGTATGTATTATGTATGTAGGTATGTATGTACGTGGCAATGTTTGTGACGGCAAAACTTTCGAACGCGTTATCCGATTTTCATGAAATTTACACTGTAAAGATATGCGGGAGATTTTTGATAGCTGGGTAGTTTTTGAAACATTAGAGTGGAAATAAATAAACTATTTTGCCCATATCTTTTGATTGATACGATATCTTTGACCTAATCCCTCCATCCCCTTTCCACCACCGGACTAGCAGACGTATGACTGGCTACAACCCGTACCTTGTAAATGTTCCATTCTGCCGAACACATCGTTTCGCCTCTAACTTTATCATGAATACTGGTAAAGAATGGAATTCCTTGCCTTCGTCTGTTTTACGCACGAGTCCAATCTTGGAGTCTTCAAGTCCAGAGTAAATAGGTTCCTTTTAAGTAAGCGTGCTCCATCTAAGGCCACATCTTTACTTGTTTTACATGTAAGCTGGTGGTCAAACGCTTGACTATTATCACTAAAAAAAAAAAAAAAAGAATGGTTGATCTAATCGACTCAGAATAAAAAAATATTTGAGATTACACCTATGTTCATAAATGTTTTTAGTTAACTTTTATATCATGCTTATAAGTTATTTGTTTTTGAATTATTAACCTCAAGTTTCGTTTGTAGTTGTATGTTAAAAATTGACAAGACCATAGCACACGGTACTTGATTTGAACCCCATTCACCACCCTTGGAATGTGGTTCGAGTGATTCCGATTCTAGTGGAGGTGACCATTACTGTTCTAGAGATGTTTTAATATAGATATGCCTTATCTTGTCGGCGATAACAATTATCTACGTTTAGTGTTACACTTACACTTACACCTGTCCATTGATCATACAAAAGGTGATCACTTTTTGTTACAGACACTGCCACAGACAGACACTATCGTAACTTGGAAATAACGTCTGTGACAATCATTTAACTAAATGTAGTAATCGCTACCTTCAAGTTCTCTCATCAGGTTGTCGTGAATTATTCCCCTCAAGACGCATATTGCATATTAAAGCTTGCATATTTTTACAGGCCTTTTACAAATTAAATCACAGATTTACAACGATTACCGACACTTTGATAGTGGGTGGAATCTAGTGTGGCGATCGCCAGCTTCGGACGGGCCGAGTGAAACCACTCGGACGTGTGAAATGTCAGTGAACTTCACACGTCGAGTCCCTCCAACACGTAACGTTTGGAGCACTCGAGCCAGTACTCCGAGCTGGCCCCGACCGCCGCCAGCGTCAGCAGACCGCCGTACTGCACCGCCGACAGGAACCCCCACGTCTTGTCACAGAACACGGCGAGCGACAGCGCGTGCAGGTAGCTGTGCGGATTCACGATCCTCCACACTCCTGTCGCTAAGAAAAATATACCAGATCTGAAGACAGCCTCGCGTCGGAGCGGGTCGCACTCCTCGCAGTTCTCCAGCAGCTCCTGATACACGTCGATGTACCTGTTCCACGCCAGCGAGGACAGGAGCATCTGCCCCGAGAACAGGGCGACCGCGCGCACGACGCGGTGCCACGCGACCTTCGTCTTGTACGAGACGCCCACGTCGGAAGGGTGCTGCTTCTCCGCGTCCTCGCTGGAGTTGATCTCGTCGAGATGGTGGTACGGCAGCGCGGTGCCCCTGTAGCCGCGGCGCGGCGGATGGCTCCTCAGGTACAGCAACAGCGCCCCCAACGCGGCGAGCACCCCGACCAGGTCGCAGACGCCGTCCACCCAGAAGCCGAGCGAGCCGACCTCGGAGCGCTCCCCGCGGACGTGCCGTCTCTCCCTCGCGACGTGTCCGTCCAGGTCGTCGAGGAACATCCTCAGCTGGAAGAGCACCACGCCGGCGCGGCGCTCCGCCAGCCGCGGCCCGGTCAGCAGCTTGGCGCTGACGATCGCGACCAACACGTGGGACAGCGATATCGCGTTCGGAGTGATCATCGGCCACCTCTCGGATATCCCCAGCGCGAGGTCGACCATCGAGCACAACGGCCCGTAAACGTAGTGATTGACGTGGTCTACCATCAAACCCTTCACGGTGGGGCTGCACAGCGGGTTCACGGAGCAGGGGACCCAGGTCACGTGCTCGTACGGCGGCGGCGGCGGGTCCACGTACGAGGCGACGGTAGACGTCGACGCCTCGCTGGCGTTGCTCGCGGTGGACTTCACCTGGAACACGTCCACGCTGTACTCCCGTATCCGCAGCCACAGCAGCGCGTCCATACACACGCAGTACACCGCGATGCCGAGCAGCAGGCCGCTCAGGATCTTGCTCGCTTGCGAGGACGGCCACATCATATTTCACGGCAACGTTACTCCACAAATCGCCAGAGATAAACGTAGAACAGGCTCCAGCGAACTTAAAACGATGTTTGGAAGCGGTTGCTAAGTCCCGCGCATTTGTTTCGTGCACTTGGATGAATATCGGAGCAGAGAACACACAGCATTGCGTTTACGAAACACATCCTCTTCACTCGATACGGGCATCGGGACATGAGCCCCGCCGTCGCCAGCGACGACACGATTGTTTCAAGAATCGATGAGTTGTTGTAACAAACACTCGACACACTTCCACTGAATGTTATCGGCACTTGCGTGGAGTTTTTAATTCAAAGCGAAGCATTGTTCTGTTTGTAAATATTATTATTTGTCAGAGAGGGTAGCGGACGTGCGCGGCTCTCGGCGGCGCGAGGCGGACTGACGGACTGACAGAACCGACGGAGGGCGGGCTGGCCTGACGCTGAGGGAGTGACGTGACGGCCGGTTATACGAACCTACCTATAGGTAGGTAGGTACCGTAAGCTTCAGGTTACGCGCGACACGATTACGACTTTCAAACACTCACACATATCTTATTATTCCTATTGCTTGCATGTTTGATAAGTTTAACTTTTTGCACGCCAAAACTAGGTAGGTACGGATTGCCTGTCACTTAGCGACCATGTCATCCCATAAAATCGAATAACTAATACAAACAAACTGAATAAAACCAAACTGAAAACAACAATGCGGTGATAACGACGGTATCTTAAATTAACTAAAACCAACAACGGCCAATTTCTTCTGAAGCTGGCTGTTATTGCTAGTTTGCACGTAGGTATATTGTCTAAGACCAGAAATACACAAGAAGAAGCTAGGTACCTAGGTAGGTTAGGGCTGCGAATCTTTCATCGCGTCGAGATTGCGTTTCAAGTAGACCGCATTACACTATGTCATTGTAATCAACCAGGTATCTACGACACATCACAACACAAGGCATTCGACTAATATCTTATTTGGAAATGTAAGTAATGTTGTCAGTAGCAGTCAGTACACACTCGCGAACTTGTAAACATGCGAGCGACCAATGTTTTGAAAATAATTGAATTTGTTCACTTTATTGTTTGCTTATTTGAGATGGATATTCCGGTTTAGGTGCACGCGGAATGAACAGAGCGATCTGAATTTATTCAAACTAAATTCGGGTCCGTAACCATTTCTACTAGGTTCATTCAACTAAATTAAATTTAAAATACATTTTTGTTATTCAATAAGAAGTATTGATTCAGACGTTAATTTGCGGATCCAGTTTTCAATATAAACCTGACGACAGAAAATTCAGTAACAAATCTTTAGTGCATTTGTTACTGAATATGTTTCTGCCTTTAAGCACAATTACCTCTGAAAACACCTATTACCTGTATTACAATCCCAAATGTAAACCGATCACATAAGCGACGCGACGTCGTGGTCGACAATTGAATCGCAATAACACTTCATATTTCGGGTTCCTGAACTGACTCGCTTCTGTTAAACTTTGATCAGTTTAAAAGTACATTATGGTGCTAGTGTGTGACATTGGTGATTGAGTGATTACCGCCGAGGCGCCATTGAGACCCGAGCCGTAGGCAAGGGTCTTAAGATAGCCGAGGACGGTAATCATCAATACACACGTGTATCATGCGACGTTTTTCAACACACTTGTGAATAAAATAACAATAAAAACTATAATTGCAACAGTGAAAACGAGTTGTGAAAAATGTTTCGCTATGGCGGGAAAAATTAATCAGTTTTCCTATGCGCGCGCATTGCGATCGGCCACAGACTACAGGTGAGGTTTTTTTTTATTTTCTGCGCATACCCTATGCCTATTCTGCCACGTACAAAATGGGAAATATAACGTTTTCTTTTATTATAGAGAAAACAAATATTATATTTGAGTGAAAGTTTTATTTATTAAACACGTACGAGTAAAAATTATCTATTTAAATAAGAAGTTGCTTGAAATGAGCAAGCAATAGGAACATTAATTTATTTGTTCTATTGAACACGATCTTTTTTTTGATTCAAAACTTTTTTAAGAACAAAGAAAATCAACCAATATTTTTTTTTTTAATCTATAACTCACTAGTGAGTTTTGACTTTTTCATTGCTATAACTCACTAGTGAGTTATAGCAATGAAAAAGTCAGTTTGATTATGGGTGTCATTCTGTGCCTAATTGCGGTGACCATAGAGCCACTTATGAGCAAGTGTGTCGAAAAACTACTTAATGTAAAGTAAACCCTGTTTGTTAAACGACTGCCCAAAAAACCCTTTAGGATCAGAAAGTTGAATTCCTTAAATATTGAGGAGGTACTCAATTAGGACGTATTTTTTTCTATGTCCACCGCTGCCCGGTTCGAAGGTCGCTGAAGAATGCGCGGAGCATTCTTTTTTTAGGTATCTACTGAAGAAAGGTGGTTTCAAATAAATTTATTGGTCGTGAGTTCGATTCCGGCTGGGCACCAATTGCTGGCTTTTTGGTGGTATATCGTAACTAGTATAAGTGATCAAATTGTTTAAAATAAAAAATATATATATTTTTATTTGTATTAAATAGACTCAAGCTCGGTACTGAACCGATTTCAAAAAATATTTCACGAATAGTATGATATAGTATCACTGAGTAGCATAAGTCTATTATTTTTGTAAAGTTTGATTAGGAATGCCTACGAAAACTATGTAGGTGTCGCATATACCCCCAGCAGAACTGTCTGCTGATTCTGGCAAATGCCGAGGTGGTCAGACGAAGTACTAGACTCGGACCGCATGGCAACAGTGAGACAGTATGGCGTATAGCACTCTCACAGGATAATGATCGTGCGCGACTCCGGGCAGGCTGTTGCCTGTTGATATAGAAAGAAAGGGGAAATTACGGGCACGCGGGTCATAAGTTTAAACCATTCCTTTTTAGTTAAAGTTTTAGCCTTCCGTGTCTCAAGTTGAGAGGCGCAATCTAGTGCATAAAAAAAGTCTGTATATTACTGGCTATTTACTGCAAACGCGTAACTTCTGTTACGCGTTTGCAGTAAATAGCCAGTAGTAGTTATAATTTTTTGTCACACATTTTTTCTGGGCCTTTATTCACTATGACCAATCGTGTCTTAACGCGCCCGCGTCACGATATCTGCGTAGAATCTTCGTAGCAGATATCGTAACGCACGATTGGTCATAGTAAATAAGGTCCCTGCGCTGGCCTTGCTCTGAATCTGAACCTTACGAGAAGTTACTGCCACTACGATACGTGAACGAAAAAAAGGTACCACTGCAGTACATGGGCCACGCTTGACAAGCGATTCGGTAATCGTAGTGTTGGTATTTGGTAAAAAAAAACGAATCCAAGCTTGCATTATAAATTAATTATGTCAGTAATGCAATCAGGATCAGGAGAGATCAAAGGTCATTTATTGACGTCCTATTTTATGTGTTTATGTAACAGTCCACGGACACAGCTGTTTACTGAGCGGAGACATAAGTTACAGTTAGTTTTACAGTCATAAGAACTTTAATTGCACTTGCATTTGAACGAGTACAAATTTGTTCTCATGAAAACTTTTCTGGCGTCGATTTTGTCATCATCATCATCATACTGCAGGACATGGGCTACGTAGCTAGCAAGTCAGTGGTTGTAGTGTTGGTATGTCTATGACAACCGTGGAGGGCAGATTATTTTGAAATGTTCCAGCTCTCGACGTCTAAACTTTCACAGACAAGGACAAGGTCTGCGATGGAGTGAACCTTCCCAGGTTACCGACTCAGTGCCACTTATCCCTCAACTCAGTCTCATTGTGTGACTGAGGGATCAGCTATAAGGACATATTTTAACCGCCTCTGTGGTGTAGTGTGTGGTGTAGTTCAACCCACCGATTTCAGATCCAGAGGTCCCGGGTTCGATTCCCATGGGGAGTACAATAAATTGTGCTTGGTTCGGTTGGTGGTAGGACTTTGTTTAAGTCCGCCTGGCTAGCTACCACCGTCTTACCTAATTCTGTCGCCATAATAACAATTCTAAAATTGTTGTGTTCCAGCATTCAGAGGTAAGATAGCCAGTTCCTCAGTTTGTTGACGATTCCTGGTGAAGTGCGCCTCCACCTTCGGCCTTAACTTGTTACCAGGTGAGATGAAGGCCAAGTGGTCACTGACCTGCGGCACCTGCGTAGACTTCCCGCAGCCCGTCTCCCCGACCAGCAGCAACGTCTGATGCCGCTCCAGCAGGTACAGGATGTGTTGCCGATGTCGGTACACCGGCAGTCGCTGCCGCTGCTGCTCCACGGGCAGGTGGTGCAGTCGGTTGTACGTGAAGCTGGTGCGCGAGTCTCCGTCGGCGACCAGCGCCGCGTCTGTGTCGGGGCTGACGAGCGTCTCCACGACGCCGTCTCTGTTCCTCCTCGGGTACAGGGACTCATCTCCTGGGAAACTTATATTCGTATCACATTTTATTTTGCCACCACGAAAACTTACAGCTAAGGGCCATTCCACGGGAAAAGAGGAAAAAACGTTTTTCTCTAAAGTTTATCAAATCAAAATCAATTGAGTGTTGACGAATGATGTTGAAACAAGTTGTTGCAGTTTTTTGCGTCATGTTTGCGTCACTATTTTCTGCAATTGTGTTTATCATTTTGTGATTTTTGAAAAGTGTTCCTTAGATATTCATTCGACGACAAGAATAACAAAAAAGGTAAGCAAATTACTCTTAAACTCGTAAATATAATTAGCACGTAGCATGTCCCGCTAGTCACGCTAAAACATATAAAAGTTGTTTTTCTGACCTCAAAATGTGTTTTATGGAATGGGGGCTGTTTGGGAAGTAATTAATTTCCTTTATAATGCATTTCTATCCCACGAGGTGGAAAGGGGAAGTTGGGTGATTGTTTTCATTTACATCCCACCAGTCACAGTGACCGGACAAGGTTTTTTATCTTGTTATGGACTGTTGCAATATTTCTAACCATATTCTATATTGCTTGGGTGCTTTTCTGATTGACTGTGATTGGGATTGCCGCTTCCTAGATAAGTTCCGCTGGGCGAAAAAGGAAATTTAGAGAATGGTTGAAAAACTATGAAAAAAAGACGAAGATGCGGCCTGCCCAACATAATCAATGCAAGTTACTTTCATGAAATCGTCATCAGGAGACCCCAATCAGACATTCCATGCCACATTTCCATCAATCCAGCGATGGAAATTCTTCCTGAACCAAGTATAAAATTTTGTGGTAATCATTTCCTACCAATTTTTAAAAAATGATAACAGTAAAGACATTAAACAATCTTTTAAATTCTAAATAGGAAAGAGGTAAAATGTTTTTTTATTAAGTAGCTGTTTTGTGTTGACTTTGTTGGTAAAATGAAAAAATGTTTCAGGTGTTTTTTTTAAGATTTTTTTATCTTAATGGTTATCTTTTTGTAACCCTCTTTAATTTAAAATTAATAAAGATTTCCAAATATTATATAAAAAAATGTGTATGTTGCTTTTTTCGTACTTGTCCCAACAGTCACATTTTGTACTTGTCTATAAATTTTATCTGAAGTAAGCTATGTAATATTTTTTTTTTCATCATGTAGTCAAATTCATTGTGTCTTAGCACAGTAAATGAAATTTCGTTATTGCAGTATTTGGGCTAAAACTTTGTTTGATAGTAAAGAAGGTGTATTTGAGGTATTTTTGACTGTCCTACCAGTCACACTCCTTGAAACCTATAACACCACGCAAATATGTACATCAATTATATTTCACGGTTTGAGAATAATATGTTGGTTCATAATCTGTTGTAAAATATCTAATTTACCATCATAGGAGATCGAAATAAATAGTTAAAAGTCAAAACATACGACATTCTGGAGTCTACTGTCCCACCAGTCGCTATGGAATGGCCCACACAGAGTTTGAAATAAAGTGGGTCAGCTCTTGGCTTCAAAACTTGCTACCATTGATAAGGTTCACAATGAGCTAGCCTACCCAGATATAGCCTACTAACTCTCTACTTGAATACATTAGTCACAACAGAAACACATACGCTGGGAGCAGATTCCAAGCCTTAGCAGTGCGCAGAAATGTCTCTGTTTCTTAAATTATAAAATACCTTTTCACATCTAAATACCTGCATGGAAACTTATGACAAGGACATAGATAGTATCCTGGAGAAGAATATGGGCTACTTTTAATCTGGGTAGGTACCAGTTGAGTGAAGCAATGTGCAAAAACTAGTTATTTATCTGTGACACATTTTCCTAGTGCAGCAAAGTATCAACTCAATCCATTCAGTAGTTTTGTCGTGATAAAAATCAAACATCTGAACTAACTTCCACTTTTATAATATTAGGAGTAAAAATACTAGCTTACCTAACATTGATTTTAGCTTTTGAATTTTTTATTATTTTACATATTTTTTTCATTTGAAATGGGTGAACTCGTGAACTGGTATAACATTCAACACCACACTTAGCAGAGGGATTGACCGCAACCTCACCGGGATCTGTGCTACCAGCAATCACAAGGAGTTGATGGATAAAGGTGGCTCATGCTACATAGGTCAGCCCTGCATCTCGAGGCTTGCCAGGGCTGGAATGAGGTCTACAATGGATAAAGGTGGCTCATGCTACATAGGTCAGCCCTGCATCTCGAGGCTTGCCAGGGCTGGAATGAGGTCTACAATGGATAAAGGTGGCTCATGCTACATAGGTCAGCCCTGCATCTCGAGGCTTGTCAGGGCTGGAATGAGGTCTACAATGGAGCTACCCTTCAGAGAAAGCAGTTGGCTTAAATGTGTATAATTATGTGATGAACTTGTCAAGTTTGCACCAGTATAACTGTTTAAGTAATAAAGCCTAATCCCTGCAGCCAAAATCATCTAGGAGGATTATAATGTAATGTAATTTATAAATACACTGTTTTTTAGTACAAACCATCAATTTGTTGTAGACTTCTGGCAAGTCAGGGACATGAATACAATAATATGTCAGCTTTAACATAATGTGAACAGGAAACACCCGCGCAAGGACATTCCTGGTAAAGTTATCAAGGACCCAACATTTATTATTTACGAATTTAATATTTATGGCTACAGCTTTTAAAAAGCCAAGAAAACGGAACTAGACTTTCTATTCAAGAACATGTCCTGGCTTCTTGGACCACAGTCAAATTGTCTCTCCTAAACAAGCAGCTAGTATACAATAGCATCCTAAAACCTGTGTGGACATAAAATCTTACACTCTCTGGTGGATGCGGCATGATTCAACCCAAATCCCCAATAACAAACTACTAAAAAAAAGTTTACAATATATGATAAATATACTTAAAACCCGTAGAAAGTGATCAAAATGCCAGAAGATGTGTACAGAGATACTATTTCAATGCAAGTTCACTCGACTAATAAGGTACTTGGGTACATAAATCATCAGACATGCAGCTTATTTCAAAATAAGCTGCCTACTATCAAATACCATTGAGTAGGTAAGTAGGTACTTATTTATTAATTTTTCAATGTATTAGAGGACTTTAAATACTGTTGGCAATTGTGTAGAATGGTTTCTTACAGATGTTACGATTGTAATAACACAATTTAGACTTCTGGAGTAGGTTCCCAGAGAATTCAATACCTAGGTAGGTACTTACATGTCTAAGTAAAGTAGGTACTGAATACTTGTTGAAATCTGAGCCACACACATGCTTGGTGTCCAGTTTAGGTAAAACTATAGATAACTGGTATCAAACCACAGAGCTGGAGCTCCAGGATAGGTTACTCACTCTGGACTGGACTGGGCATGATTGTAAAAATGTTAATGTAAAAAGACTCCCGTTTCCGCACTTAGACTCCCAAGTGGTTCATTTTGCGTGAGGAATGTCCGGCTAGTATAGCCAGCCTAACTCCGACCTGGGCATGATTATCAAGGTATGAAATCAACTATGGTACCGGTTTAAGTAGATAGATCGCAGCTATCTTATGTAGCTAAAGTACCAAAAGGCGTAGGTGTTAGTGTTAGTAATGCACTCCTAGTGCATTACTAACACTAACATAACCAAAAATGTAACTTACTTCTATATCTAATTACTTACCAGGTTTAATGTATCTAGGTTTTTGATTCGACATGCCTAGCTATAGTGATAAAGGCACTAGCTATTAAAATTGAATAATTTGACCAAGAAACTAGTTACATGCGGCGATTATTCACTTCACTTCAACAAAAACAAAACAAACAAACATACACTACAGAACTCACTCAATAGCATAGGATAATATTACCTCAATAGTCAATACTTAATTAGACCAACCAAACCAAGCCAAGATCTTTAGCAACTTAACCGTTTCAAGGAGGAGCGGGTAAGAAGCAAGCCTTCGGCTTTTATCTCTGGCATCAACTTGGCGAGGACTGCGGAGTCGCTTGGTTTTGCTTCGAAAAACTTTATTATACTGGCCTTTAAGCGGCTTTACGTTGGTCTTGATGGCTTTCATTCGTTGGTTTCTTCGTGGTTTGGAGTGTGTGCCTCGTAATAATTGTAGTGTTAGTTGTTATTAAGATAAAGGTACGCAAAAACGTGACAGACTAATTACGAATTATACAAGAAATTTTAATTAATGTCACATGGAGTTATAAAAATAATTAAGTAATTAGGTATCTGCTATTTTAAAGTTAATTTATAGAACTGGACTCAAGTGGGTTAGGAGAACGTAAGAGCTCTCGAGGTAATGGCCGCCAGAACTGGCGATCGTCCAGTGGTCTAGCGTGGAGAGGGGCGATTCTGTTAAGGTGTATGTGACTGCAGTTGTCTGCGCGATCAAACAAACGTCGCGCTAACTTCACCACGAACTCCTCAATACCTACTTACTGGACATTTGTAGATCACGGGCAGGGTGATATTTTATTGGGACTGTAGCATCGCCCGAGCCGTACGTGTTCATCGTCAGAGACCGATCAATGCCTACTCCTAGGTGTCTAACAACAGGTCGCCATTCGAAGTTACACCTTCTGCAAGTGCAAGTGTGATAAGATTGGACAAGTGCTGAGTTTCCATGTCATTAAGGACTTCGACATGACCTGGGCAGTTTAGCTTTTATGCAAGACAATGTCGAGAACATTCGCTGACTGAAGATGTGATGTCAGTATGTGCGTAGGTGCATCCAGCCCCACAACCTCAAAGGCGTGCGCCTCGGCATCATCATACAGAAGGCGACCCGCTGTGTTAGTTAGACGAGCCCCAAGCTCTATGCTTGGCGTTGAAGTATCACGAGAAGCATACCTATTGGGTTCCTGGTGGACGGTAACCAGCAAAGATCCTGAGTTCTCTTCCATCCACGTTGACTAGGACTCTTTTAGACCAGAAGGTGTCAAAGTGAGTGAGCTCTAACTCGTCATGGACTATGTCCCTTCTGACCAGTGCAGCGGTACCTCTGTACGCCGTATTCCGAGGAGAGACTTCGTCGAGACGGTATATGAAATAGTTTAGTACCTACTCGAAACTCGTTGTTAGGGTGCAGCTTCGTCTCGCCCAGTAGAACAATATGTGCGTTCTGAGACTGGGCAAGTAGCAAGAGCGTTGCAAGTAGGTAACGCAGATGACGCCCAGTGCATATCTGGGATGGGATGCGACTCATGTAGCATTTTCCCAGGAAGTTCCTGTTGAGCGAAAACTTGTGGTGGAGGTTGTGGAGTAGAGGATCTTGTGAGTTTCCTTTTTTTTAAAACCTCTTTTCTTACTTTTCAAAGGCGCTCCACGGTCTGTTGGGGAGTGCGCAGCGTTGTTCCTCTGTCATTCATTGGGTCATGGTCTAGAGCAGTCTTGGACACCTGGGTGAATTAAACGGGATGTGCTCTCTGTTTGGGTGGCCCGTTGATTGGACAAGGGCCGGGTATCTTGGCTTCGCGCTTGCGAGCTTCCCGCCGAACACGCACGACAGCGCAGCGGCGGTCGTTGGCCGTGTGTGGCTTTGCGCAGTTTGCGCATGTTGGCTTGTCGGTGATCGGACGAGAACACTCACTTTCAGGATGCTCATAGCGGACACATCGCTGTGGGCGGTGGCAATTAGCAGAGTCGCGGCCAAAGACCTGACAGCGGTGGCACTGCGCCACTCCCCACGCCTACCTCTATAGTAATGCCTCGCATGAATAGCATGTTGAGGTGCTCGAATTGAGCATGAATAAGGCAACCGGGTCTGCTTTTTATTTTTATTTATTTTAAAATATTTCTAATTCCAATTTTTAATAGAGCGAATAAAACGCACCTTAAAACCATGTTCTTCTAGAGCAGTGGGTATGTCAGAGGCCATGCAAATAGCAAAACCAAGATATATCTGGCTCAGTTTCCATAGCCTTGACTAGATGGCGCTGTATGGTTCGGTATTCTTCAGGGTAGCGAGGGATGAAGCGGGCGTTAGGGGCGTGTCCAAATGTTTGCGCGATCGCAGCCAAGTGTACATAGTCCAGTTAGGCACCACAATTGGCGAGTAGTCCTTGGAAGTTATTGTATAGGACCCGAAAAAAAACCAACAACCAAGATTAGAGAATTTAAGGTAACACTAACATTTAACATACGTACCGCCTCAACCATTTCTGGGAAGTGCGGGTAAGAAACTAGCTTCTACTCGTAATCAATCTCCAGTCCAAAGTAGAGAATGCAATACAAGAGCGGAGTGATTCTTTAGTCTCAAACATTCAGGATGCCATAACGGATCGAATTCAGAAACTTCACGAACTTCTTCGATCACGTTAGCGTTTGCCTCGGTATGTATGAAATTCGCACATCGCCATCTAGTGTACCTAATTACTAAGAAACACATTCGCATCGAGCATCGACTATCGGACGAGAGTGAGGACGCTATCGCTCATGTCGCGGTTGTTTCAACCAACCACGATCATTTTGGCGTAAACTTATCGTAAAGCTATCACTTGCCATCGCTTGGATTTTCACAATGAGAGTAGAGAGAGTAAGTACGCCAATCAGCACCAATTAAATTATAATTATATTAAAATATGTTTAGATATTTTAGATTTTGTTCTGTGAGTAGATAGTACCTACCTATTTAAAACTGCCAATCCTACCTAAGTACTATCTTTTTCAATCAGCAGATTTCCTTAGAAATAAGGCTAAAGTTCTGATAAAATAAAGCCTTGTTTATAAATAAATTAGTTAGTATGCAATTAATTAGGTAGCAAGGTACCTGATTACGATGAATACATTTTGAAATCTCCTATGGTACTACCTACTCAGAACACTATAGGTACCTAATCCCAATTTTAGCATTTCTTAGCAAATTAGTAGAAAAGATCGGTGGTCGCTTCGGTGGCGGCGCCTTCGGATGGAGCGACGCGACAGGTACCCTCATTGCCTGTATTAACGCGCGCCACGCCATCGTCAACGGCGTGGTCCACGCCGCTGGTGCGGCGCCTGGTCGGCCGCCCGTTGTCATGCCGCCACCGTCTAGCGAGACAGTGACGACACCCGAGCTGGGTGTCACTGGACGAGCGGGCGCACCGTCGACGGCTGTGCGTTCTACAAAGACGGACCGCATAGTAGATGTGGTAGATGCAATCCGTCGGGAAATCGGTGAGATCTAACCAAATTTATTGCATCTCAGACTTTGATCCGAGTATAACATTGAGGACTGGTGTGATGAGGTGGCCCGTGCGCGTTCTTTCAATGATCGGAGTTGTCACGAGTGTCTCTCGCGGGTAGGTAATTGTCGCGTACATCCTTTTTGAGCTGATGAATTCTGACCACTACCCCACGTACGCCGCTTATGTGTTCGGCGTTCACTTCTTTGTTTGCGTATAGTGCGAGGATTGAATGATGAACTAATAGTAGCTATTATTATCCGCCAAATCACCGATCCGCAAGTACGTGCGACTGTACGGCCACAAATGCCAAACTCTTACCAAGCAACCTGGTTGAGTTCTTCGCCATCTAAGTATGTAAATTCCATTTCTGAAAGCGTTCTCATAACATCTTGATGTTTTTGTGTTTCGAAAAACATTTTGCTAAGTACGAAGCGTTGCTGCGTTCTGCTACGCATCAGCGCGCCTTCACCGAGGTGCTGGGCGAGGCATGCGGTCACACGTGCTCACTGCCGTTGCTGCGCGCCTTCACCAAGACATTGGACGTGGCTCAACGTGACGTTCTGGGTGCTCTCTACTCTCTACAGGCATCGGGCGGGGCACGAGGTGCTAGTGCTTGCCGCTGCCGCTACGAGCTCTACTGTGCGTGCTGCCATCTGTCTTCGACTGTCGAGAGCGTGGCTGATCGACTTCTCTTTTGCCGCGCGCTGGGTTGCGTGCGTCTGCTTCCTTGTTTGGGTAACGGGTATTACAAGTGGATGATACTGTAATCGTTTTGCTTAGGCTAAGGTCCATAATATGGCAAGATGAGCTATCAACGTGGTCATCGCGGTCGTGGACGCAAGCGTAGTATCAAGGAGTTTAAGCCTGGCTTCAGACTAAGATACGTACTCTGCTGGATGTTTTTAAACGGTCAAATTTCGAAACAAATTCTTATGGCGATTCAGTCGCTACAATCGGTAAAGATGTTGCAGGTTCGATTCCCGTAATAGTAGAAATGTCTAAGTGAACTAAAGGTTATTTTTCTGTAAGTTGTTTTCAGTATGTTTGTCCGTTCTTGAATCTGAGTTTAACATCTTAAGACGGAACGAAAACCTAATGACAAAACAGTTCCAATTTATGAAGGAGCAGATTCACAACTTATCGTTAGCACAGAATTGTGAACAGGATATCGGGATTTATCTTGGAAAGGATTTGTAAGTAGGTACCTATCTAGGTATTGCTTGGAGGATTTTAAATCTATTTAAATTCTTTTTAGCCAACTTCAAAACAAGGGGACGTTCTTAATTCGGTTTTTTAATGTTTGTTACATCAGATTGGTCCCATATACATTTTATCAAAATGGGTTCAGTAGTTTGGCTTTAAAATATAAAAAAACCAGGATAATGAGAAAGTTAAATCGTTCCCATTATGCTGACATAACTATTCTTAACATTTGTTTAGGTCATCTGCCTATTTATCATCGTTCCCATCATTGCGTAGACATTTCCACAAATCCCGCATTATTGCACCCTCACGACTCTTGAATCCTAGCCAAATACTGGGGTAGGTACCTACATGCCACCTCTGTGGTCTTGTAGGTACTAAGTAGTGATCAATCCAGAGGTCCCGAGTTCGATCCCCAGGGGGAGTGCGATATTGTGCTTGGTTTGGCGTTAGTTGATTCGAGTGGCTAGCTACCTACCACCATCTTACCTTGTTCTAACGACATAACAACAATTTTTAATAAATTATTGTTTCCGGCATTTAGAGATAATAGGAGTGGGTCCTTATATTGCATGACCAATAATGTACCTACAGCCAATAATTCGAATCCACTATATTTCAATACAATTTTACACACCCGATATTTCGAAATCATTACTTCCGATTTTTGTTTGTGCATTGTTGGGTCGTGCATTATCAATAACTGCTAATAATTTAAGGCCACTACTTGGAAGCTACTTGCTTTTCATTGGCCGAGAGTATTTCAAATCCTTGAGCCCTCATTGGTCGCACAATACGAAGTAGAGAATCATGCCTCGTTTGTACTGTATAAGTCCCGCGAGTTCATACAATACATTTGCACGGAAGAATTGCCGACACAAAAAAAATAACGCTGTTTTCTGGGACGAGCTCCCTCCAAGAAGCTCGCTCGCTCCTCTCAGGACCTCCTTTGCGAGCTTCAGGCTCCTCCTTTTTTATATACACACCCCAATATCACGCATAAGACTAGGTAGAGTCACAAAAAAAAAAGTGGACATGGAGTACCTATTGGCTGTGCATTATTGACACGTGTTGATAATGTACAGCGAATAATCCAAATGATAAATGATAAATAATGATAAATGATAAATGAATTTATTGTTTGTAGATCTAGGTACATAATAATGTCTTATAATTAATTTTAAAAGTATCTCTAGTCTAACCTTATGCGGCTTACAAACATTACAGTCACTATAAATTAATGAAATAAAAATAATAATACTATTTATATCTAACAATAATTATAATACTATAAAATTTAAATACAGATGTCAAGGTTAAAAATAATGATTATGATGCAATTCCGTCAATATTAATAAATCTGTCATTTAAAAACTCATCAATTGTATAATACACTTTCTCTTCTAATAATTTAGTCAAATTATTTTTAAATGCAATCAAACTATTTCCGGTCCTTATTGACATTGGGACATGATTATAAATTATAGGCGCCATGCAGAAGACACTGTGGCGTAGCAGTGCTGTCCTACTCGTGTGATGATGGACTGTACCATCCCGGCGACTGCCAGCGGGTAATGGGTCAAAGCGATCAAGATTACTATGCACAAACATTGCTACTTCAAAAATGTACAATGATGCGAGTGTCAGTATTTTCCACTGTTTAAAGACATTTCTACAGGTGTCTCGCTGTTTTAGTCCGAACATTGCTCTGATACACCTTTTTTGTGCTATAAATACCTTCGTTTTGTTGGTCGAGTTACCCCAAAATAGAACTCCAAATCTTAAAATTGAAGCAGTATGCCCATAATAAGCTGTAAGTATAGTAGTTATATTGGCAATTTTACTTAATTTATACAGAGCATATGAGAATTGATATAGGCGTTGACAAACCATATCAGTGTGTAGCTTCCAGTTAAGCTTATCCAAGTCCACTTTTTAATAAGGTCACCAATTATTATTGGTCGTAACTACATTATTAGTCGTGCATTAACGGGTCGTACATTATTGGCTGAAAATGAAGGCCAAGCTCCTCCCCGTCGTAAAAAAATAAAATGCATGACCAACGAAAATAATAATAGTGTGTTAGCAGATCGAAATGTAGAGAACCATGATGCTCTCCCGGCAATCTCTGGTTGAAAGTCACCGAAATGTTTGCCTAAGTTCCTGAAAGTTTCATTCATTCTTTACTCCAGGAGACTCTAGGACCGAGATAAATAAAGTTCAGAAAATTTTAAAATGGCAATGAATTTTGAAGTAGGTAGGTACTATCTAGTATCCAACATTGTAAGTAGGTAGGCCCGGCAAGTATCTGCAGTTTTATTTCCATCGTAGACGTCGTGGTGTCGTAGGTTTTAGGTTAGTGGTAGGACTTTGTTTAAATCCTTACCTAGTTCTGTCGCATTCAGTTAGGGTTGTGAATAACTTTTTTGATGGAACCACTTGTTTTTTTAGTGTAGGGATGGCAAATTGTTTTTTTTTTTTGACGCATCGTCAGTCACGTGGTCACACAACTCGCAGCGAGATTGTCCCGAGGCGAGGGTCGATCGAGCTTCGTATAGTTTATTGTACATATATATTTTTTTTTCAGTATTTTAATCGCCTCTGTGGTGTAGTGGTTCAAGCCACCGATTTCAGATCCAGAGGTCCCGGGTTCGATCCCCATGGGGAGTACAATGTATTGTGCTTGAATTGGTTGGTGGTAGGACTTCGTTTAAGTCCGCCTGGCTAGCTACCACCATCTTACCTAATTCTGTTGCCATAATAACAATTATAAAAATGGTTTGGTTCCGGCATTCAGAGGTAAGATAGCCAGTTGCTCTGTTTGTTGAGGATTCCGGGTGAGGTGCGCCTCCACCTTCGGCCTTACCTCAACTTGTAACCAGGTGAGATGAAGGCCAAGTGCTTACCCGTCGTTCAAAAAAAAGGTAGGTTTTTACCTACTAGAAAGGCATTTATTTATTATTTAATATTCACCGCTGCGTCCACCGCGCTCAAAAGAGTTAGCCAGGTTGATACTTTCGATCCCCCCTGGGCTCTCCAAGCGGAGATCCTCGCCGAAGTTTACCACTTCGTGGCGGCGAGGAGATCCGACGGGGAGCACCTGGAGTGGGATCGGGTGGAGTGGGATCGGGTGGAGGGCCTACGGCGACAGGCGCGGGCCGCCATGTTGAGGCGGTGGGCGGAGGACCTGGCTCCACCGGTCCCTGGTCAGTGGACGGTGGAGGCCATTCGCCCGGTCCTCCGTGACTGGGTGCGGCGGCGATTCGGGTCGCTGACGTTCCGACTGGTGCAGGTGCTTTCCGGACATGGATGTTTCGGAAAGTACCTGTACCAGATCGCGAGACGGGAGGCGACCCCGGCCTGCCACGAATGTGGTGCGCCGGAGGATACGGCGCACCACACGCTGGAGGTGTGTGCCGCGTGGGGTCCCATGCGACACACACTTTCAGCCACCCTGGGAGGGGACCTCTCGCTGCCGAGCGTGGTCAACGCCATGCTCGACGGCGACAGGGAGTGGCAGGCGATGGTCTCCTTCTGCGAACAGGTGATGTCGCAGAAGGAGGCCGCGGAGAGGGTCAGAGAGGACGATGCCCGCTCTGACCCGATCCGCCGGAGGCGAAGGGGGGGTAGGAGGGGGCGGTTTGCCCGCCTTCTTCGACTTCCCCTGTAGTGGAGCCACCTGGTGGAGAGTCGGGGGACTCTCCGCCGGCTTGCACGGCTCCACTCGTCTGAGGGGTGGTCCTGGTGAGCAGTGACCACCCCTCCTTGGCCGGGGCCTGGACACGGGTTCCAGGCCAACCGCCGGGGCCAGATGGTGAATGCTAACGCGACCCCATCTCGGCCCCACGAAGGCGGGCGACTGCTCATAGTGGGTTTTTAGTGGGTTCGAGTCCCACATACCCCCTTCCACCACCCCCATGGTGGAAGGGAAATGCGAGGGCATTTTCCCACTTAAAAAAAAAAAAAAAAAAAAAGGTTGATACTTTCGACAATAGTATTTCAGTATTTATTTATTTCATAAACAACCATTAAAATCGTGTTTGAAAAATATGGGTACCTAATACAAATAATAATTATTACAAATGTTATAATGACAATAAATAAAAAATGATTCGTACCACTTGCTCAAAAAAGTGACATTCTATGCCACAAAAAGCGAACATAACAATAGTCATTTTTAATCTGTTAAAAACAGGGAAAGAAAATTGTACTGAATTTCATTCATACTCTAGGGGGAGAATGTGATTTAAATTTGGAATACTTACCGAAATTTATACTGAACTACATCTGTGTTCACACACCATTGAGTTTGTATATAAAGAATTATACATCTTTTTGAAAAAGGAATACGCATTTATTATGCAGTTATGATTATTAAATAAAATTACGAAAACCGACGCGGCCGTATGAGCTTTATGCCTTTGCTTTTCCGACAAAAAAATATTAGTCTAGGAATTTGCCGCGTTCTTGTTTTCTTCAAATACATAAGTTAATGTTCTAAAAATACGTTACGATGTTAAATCAAAGCGACAGTGACAGTGAATTGTCGGATTCCATCACTGCAAATGCTGCCGCAATTATAAATAATTTGCTTCCAACAAAATCCAAGGAAAATTATTTAAAAACTTATGAAGAATTTTAAACGTGGAGAAGTGTGAAAGGCCTATATGCTTATCTCATATTATTATTGTGTTATTTTTTTCGCAAATGGTACGAAAAGTAGAGTATTTTCCTCGGTGATAAAGCTGTCTTAGTCTTGGGTGAACTTAAATCCCTCGCTACACTCAGGACTCGTCTTAAATCCCACGCTTCGCTCGTGATTTAAGTTTTTAACACCCTCGCTTCGCTCGGGAGTAAACCTCGAGTCCTTCGTTACGCTCACGATTTAAATCGTCACCCGCAACAGAAAACACTTCTTTATCCCCTTGGTTAATAATCTACTAATACTTACGTTTACAATTAATACAATTTTGCTTCCCGATTTCATGCGTTAGGTTAGGTTAGTACCTAACAGTTAATTTATTCATCAAAAAATTGTCTATTATTATTCAAAAAATCGTCCACTGAATAAAAACACCCTTTCAACAAAAGTTTTCAACTTGGAATTAAATACATTTTCACCTTCTATAGTTTTCATGTCAGTTGTTAAAGAATTATATAATTTGACAGCCTGATATCTACAGCAGTGCCTAGCGATGTTGAGCCTTGGATTAAAAATGGTCTCGATGTCTTTCCGTCTAGTAGCGAGTCGTGTTGTTCTTTGATATGATATTTCAAAGCGATATGGGTGCTTTACTAAATCATTTAAGGTTACTAAAATGTATAAACTAGGAACCGTCAAGATTTCTAGATTATTAAAATGTTTCACGCACGATTCCCACTTTGGTATTCTTACAATTGTACAAATAGCGCGTTTTTGTATTACGAAAGCTTTTTTCATATGCATAGCTACCCCCAAAAACCTAATACTGTATCTAAGTTTAGATTCTACCATTGCATAATATACTGATTTAAGTTGCTCCACCGTTAGTTCCTCTCGAAGGCTCTCAAGGCGTAGCAAGCGAAACTTATTGAGTTTTCGATTGCCTCTAGCTCTTTTTTCCAGTTGAGAAACTCGTCGATAGAAAGATATCAAAGCAGTATCAGTTTTAATTTAAAGATCTTGCAAGTTCTTTGCTGGAATGACCGCGTTAGTATCATCGGCATAAATGATTAGCTCAATATTGGGAACAGTAGAATTGATAAAATTAATGAGATCATTCAATAAAAGCACAAAGAATATGGCCCCCAGGATAGATCCCTGGGGTACTTACCCCTCGTTTGATGGTAGTAGCTTTTTATTTTAAGATAATTTCAGTCTCGTTACTGATTGCCCTTACTTCTATGAACTGTTTCCTGTTACTAAGGCAATTAGGTTAAAAACATCTCCTCTAATACCATAATGATCTAGTTTAGCTAATAGTAGTTGGTTATTGCATCAAAAGTTACTACCTCATTATGAAGACTACTGTATTGTTAGCGCATACAAGCGTAGGAATACCACTCAAGGTGGTTCTTTAATTATTGTAAAGAAAACTCTCAAATGTAAGAAGCGTAAAGATATTGTGAAACTCACCATTGAAGAAGTTATAGAGCTGTCATGTGTTGAACTTTAGCAGCACATAGTGGTATGTGTCTATCGTCCTCCCCAAGCAAATTACGCGCTATTTGAGTCCACTATGGAAAATTTACTAAGCAAAATATTCAGTCGTAATAAATCAATAATAGTGCTCGGTGACTTCAATATTGATATACCTGTAAATCCTGTAACTGAAAAAATCATTGAATTATTTAAATGTTTCAGCCTAAGGCACCAATTTGATAAACCAACTAGGTAACTCTAACAACTGCCGCTTGCATAGATAATGTATATAGTAGTGATATTCCCCTTGAAAAAGACGTTTAAAACGAAAGTGTTTAAAAATATTGTTTCAGACCATTATGGTCAATATGTTTTATTTGATTGTAATTTAAAACAAGAGCTACCGGAAATCACATACAGACCAATTACTGAAGAAATTTATTTATTTATTTATTTACTAAAATCAACAGTCCTTATTCTAAAATAAACTTAACATACATGTTTTTCTTAAGACCAATAATAGATTTACATTTTATAGAAATATAATTTTATAAATAGACAGTCAAGGCGAGAATATTATCATTCTAATACAATTTGATAACTGTACATACATATAATAACAATGAACAATTTATTTAAAATTATAAAAATGTATACCAAATTTGAATTTAAGTATATATATACTACATAGTTTAAATAATAAATATATACACAGAATTATATTGTATAGAATAAATAAATATATATATATGTACTACTTTACTTTCTTAGCAGTTTCCTTCTCCAATAGTTTAACAACCGCTCTTTTAAAAACTCCCTTGCCAGTAAAAAATAGATCAGTTGTGTCAAATCTCTTATTATAAACTCTATGTAGACGATTAACTAACGAGTTTTGGGCATAGTTTGTTGATGAGTGCAAAATGGCAAAAAAATTGGTATGTCTTGTACGTTTAATCGGGGCATTTATACTTAATATCCTACTAGCGAGGTCAGGGGAGTCTATGTATCCGTTACATATTCCGTGTAGAAAAGCCATGTCCAAAAGTGTACGCCGATTTTCAAGACTTGCTAGACAATGATAATTACATGAATCTTGGTAGTTTTGGGGAACATAGAATTTCCTGTAGTTTAAATGTTTAAGAAATTTATACTGAATGTTTTCTATATCACTGATATACGTTATGTAGTGGGGGTTCCAAGTAGAACTACAGTATTCAAGGATACTTCTAACATAAGAATAATAGAGTAACTTTAAACAGACAATGTCAGAAAAAGGTTTACTCACTCGTAAGACAAATCCTAAGCTCTTATAAGCTTTATTTACAATTGATTCAAAATGTTCAGAAAATGTTAATTTTACATCCATTGATATGCCCAAATCACGAACTAGTTCCATTTTATTTAAATTTATTCTGCTAACTTGGTAAACATATTCAACAGGATTTCTCTTACGTGTGAAAGACATAAAGCAACACTTACTGACATTAACATCGACGCGATTCAATTTATAATATTCTCCAAGCCTATCAAGATCCTCCTGAAGTTTCTGGCAGTCTGATTGATTATTGATTTTCATAAAAATTTTTGTATCATCAGCATACATAAGGAATCTAGCATACTGAAAACATTCTGTAACGTCATACAAATAACAAACATATAGGAGTGGGCCTAAAATAGATCCCTGCGGGACTCCAGAAGTAATTTCCACATAGTTAGACCGATAACCTCCTACAACGACAGCTTGAGAACGTTTTAGCAAATAAGACTCAAACCATCTCAGTAAATTACCACGAATGCCCAATGTATACAGTTTACGTAGGAGTATAATGTGGTCTACACGATCAAAAGCCTTCTCAAAGTCCGTGTAGACCACATCAACTTGATAACCACCATCCATGTTTGTAGCTACGTAGTCAATGAAAACGCCTAAGTTTGTAGCAGTAGAACGTCCTTTAACGAAACCATGCTGCTCAGTGGGTATTGCGGATGAGACTACTGGATAGATATGCGTATGAACAATCCGTTCTATTAACTTACTCAGGACATTTAGTAATGATATAGGCCGATAATTTTCCACCGACGTTTTTAGGCCTTTTTTGTGAACGGGTACAATATGAGCTTGTTTCCAATTATTTGGGAACAAACCATCATCAAAACATCTATTAAATAACAGGGCGATAGGAACAGCTAAGGTTTTTGCACAATTTACGAAAAATATAGGTGGCAAATTATCGTTGCCTTTACCTTTGTTTATATCTAAGTTACATAAAAGCTTATAGACCTCATTAGGAGTGGTATTTATGCTATTTATTAAATTTAAGTGCAAACTATCATCATTATACGGGCTATTACTACAAGGATCAGGTAAACTAAAATTTGATTTAAAATATTCATTAAAAGCTTTACATATGTCACTGGGGTTATTGAAAAAAGAATCACCGTAGGTCATCTGTTGGGGGAAGTCTGTGGCATTTTTGCGCTTAGATTTTACATAGCTCCAAAAAGTTTTGGGATTTGATTTGATTTTTTCTTGGGAAAAACTAATATATGATTTATGGCATTCTTCTTGTAGTATTTTTTGTCTCTTTCGAAGTTCAGAGAAATCAGCATAGTCATTCGGGTTGTTATATTTTTTCCAAATTGCATGAATTTTACTTTTTTCTTTAATAACATTGATAAGTGCTCTACTGTACCAAACAGGGTATGTGTAAGTACCACCACAGCGTACCTTTGGGACAAAATTTTCAACAACATTATTCATTACTATATAAAAATTATTAATAGCTTCCTCAAAATTTGCATCGTTATTAATAAAGGACCAATCCTGCTCTAAAAGTGAATTATTGATGTCAGAAAAATGTGCACGTTTAAACTGGTACTTAAGCCGAGCTCGAGGCATAATCAGAGGTATCAATATGTCGGTTGCAGTCATAGATAGAACTGTGTGGGCTCTGTCTTCTGGAACTAGCAAGAAACTAGATGTTTGTATATCGATTGTAAAAGTAGAAAATATTAAATCAAGAGTGTTGTTACTAGCATTTTTAAATGTGTTGTGTTGCGAAAGACCAATGAAGTTAAAAGATAACAAAAGTTTCGATGCCGCAGCTTGAACTTCTGCCGGACCCTTTTTAATAATCTTGTGATCACTAGTTGACCAGTCTATACACGGATGATTAAAATCACCGGCAACAATGAAGTGATCATTAGGGTGACAATCACGAACTTGAGATATAATTTCAGTTAATGAATGTATTCTAGGTGCACGCAATGAATCTGGGGGTATATATGTTAAGGCAATGTGAATGTCATTAGTAGTACCTACATTTTTAGCTGGTAACGAAACCCAAATGCATTCCGTATTACTATTCTCCCATTCTGGTCTTATACGTGCTTGGTGTTCAGGTCGACATAAGACCATTACACCCCCGCCCAGAGACCCACGGTCACTTCGAAATACAACATATTTGCTATTACAGAGCTCAGCGTCAAATATTCCATCATGAAGCCAAGATTCTGTTATCATAACTATGTCAGATTCACATAGTAAAATGTTCTTATAAAATGTATCAAGTTTTGTCCGCAAACCCCTAACATTCTGATAAAAAAGCTTTAGTTTTTTAACTGTGCTACTCATTATATTTAAAAGTTATGTAACAAAGCTGATAGTTGTATCTTTTATAACAGTAAACATTCAGCATTAATCTCAAAAAATCACGCAATAATATTATAGCTAGGCATGGAGTTAATGGTATAAGTATAACTGTGGCAGTATTATGATAAAAAAAGAGAATTATTGACAAATGTATATCAGGTGTGTGTTTGTGTATATTTGAGGAGACGATATAAAAATATATTAAATAAATTGTGCTAAATTGTAGTGTGTGATAACACTTATAAAAACATAAAACTAAAGGTACATACATCAGCAAAAAGACCAAAATCAAAATCACTAGCATCAGTCCAGTAGGGTTAATCATAGAAACTAAATTATCTTTGCAGTATCGGCGGGTGAGAGTATCGGGGTAGGGGGTGAGTTCTCGTTCCGTCGGACATAAATGCGACAGTTTTTTGTCCATACAAATTTATAATTAGCCTCTTTAGCTTTTTGTTTACATGAGCTCAGAAGCATTTTATTTTCTCTTGTGAGGTGCTCATTTATGAATACGCGGTTGGACTCCCCTCCCAGTCCCAAATCCTTAGCATTGAGGTTACGGTACTTGCGAGCTGAGGCCACGATGCGGTCCTTCAGGACCCGCTGCCTGAGGCGAACGACGACGGGGCGCGAAGCGCGATTAGAGCTGGTGGCATGCCTCGGTTGCACACGGTGAGCAAATTCAATGTCCGACGGCACTATAGGGACACCGATGAATTGTGTAAGTTTTTGGATCACCGCAGACGTGACCTCTTCCTTCTCTTCAGGAATCCCTATAACCTCAATATTCTGCATTCTCGACCATTGCTGCTGTTTTAAGGTTTCTACCTCCAGAACTTTGATTCTGATAGATTGATGGTTCATGGACTCTTTAAGGGTCTTATTTTCATCCTTGATTGTTTTTAGTTCAGAGGTAGTAACAGCAAAGAGTTTTTTCATGTCAGCAAGTTCCTTGCGCAGCTCATCATACTGCTTACTCACAAAAGATAAGGATTCCTGGTAACCATTGCATTGAATTTTTACCACGTCAATCTGTTCAGATAAACCATTGACGCAGGATTCTACAATTAGTCTCGTCTCTTGTCTATCAGTTTTCAGCATTTCTTTCATTTTTTCCTCTGTTATGTAATTCGTTCTGGAGGATGATGATGAGGATGATGTAGGCTTCTTCCGTAAAGTGACACTACTTCCAGATAATAGGCATTCACCTGCCGACTCATCGACGACTGTGGGTTTCGAGGGTCCTGATGGGCCAGGGCGGAGCGGTGTGTTCGAGTTGTCAACTTTAGGTAGTTTACTGTTGCACTCCTGACATTCCCATTTACGCTTACTCTCTTCGTTCAATAGTTTATAACGTTTTGGAGAAAAATTTGCACACTGTAGATCATACTTCTGACTGCAGTTAGTGCAACTCATAACCCTTTTGTCAATTATAATAGCTTTACAGCCTCCGCACGTAGGTTTCTCCATGTTGTAGTGATAGGTACTTATTTGTAGGGCTATTTGGAAGTCCTTACAAAACCGTTATAGCAAGCTTGTACGTAGTACTCAGGCACTAGTCGCCACCGCTGTTGACCGGCGGCAGGGCGAGGAATAGTTGTGATATGAGTCACCGACACCGCGAGCGCACTGCGGGTTGTTGTAGGTCACGGTACTAGTAAATTACAATATTTAAAAAATGATTTTGCTTACTGCACACTGGTCCGTGAATAGAATTGTACGGTAATTTCACTGTTCGGAAGCTTTTTGCAAGGGCTTTAAACACGTGTATAAAACATGTAACAAAGAACACTTAAAACATATATTTTTTAAAAACATATAGACACAAGAGGTTGAACTTGTTTACGCTTTGACTGTCGGATGACGTCGAAATCATAAAATTCCAAAATAACTTTAGTCATAAGATTACCCTGATCCCATGCTTGAATGATCCAAATGAGCTTTATAATATATTGTCTAATCTAATACATAAAGAACACGAGTATACGTTTCCACAAAAAACGTGCAAAGCTAAATCTGGTTCCATGTTTGCAGATTGGGCAACAGCCGGTATCTATAAAAAGTAGGAGTAGATTGTATGAACTTTATGCAGAAAGAGAGTCAAGGCTACACGATTTATCATTTGTTTCTTTTGTCAAAAACTACTCAAAAGTCTTTAAAAAAGTATATCATGCTGCGAAATCATTGCAAATAAAAAGGAAAATTGAGCAGTCATCAAATAAAATAAAGGCTACCTGGAAAATAATAAATAATCAAACAGGTAAAGCAAAACCTTTGAAAAAGCAGATAAACTTAAAAGTTGGCGATAGAATTTTGACTGATAACTATGAAGTTGCTAATGAATTTAACCGCTTCTTCTCTTGTGTACCAAAAATGTTTACTCGACCATTAAACTCCTCTGTTGATTGTGCTTTAGCCTTTCTTGAAACAAGTGTTGAAAGGTGTAATGCTTCTTTTAGCTTCAGACACGTCAATGCAGATTGTATTTGCTTTTAAGCCAATAAATATTAAAATTACTGAAGATCTCTGGGGGATGTCCGTAAAGATCTTAAGCACGATTGTTTTTGATATAGCACCATGTCTAGCATATATATTTAATAGAAGCATCGACGAAGGAATCTTTCCAGATCTTATGAAATATAGCAAGTTGATTCCTTTATTCAAATCTGGAAATGAAAAGGATCCAGGAAATTATCGACCAATCTCAAATCTGCCAGCATGTAGTAAAATATTTGAAAAACTTATTCTTAGCCAGTTGTTGTCACATTTTAGCTGTAACAGGCTACTTCATGAAAAACAATTTGGGTTTACTAAAGGTCGTTTAACCACTGACGCTGGCGCCATGCTGTCAAAGTACGTTTTTAAAGCCTGGGAAGGAAAACAGGATGCCATAGGAGTATTCTGTGATTTATCCAAGGCTTTCGATTGCGTAGATCATGACACCTTAATCTCAAAGCTAAAACACTATGGCATTCAGAATCAGGCAATAAGCCTCATGCGTAGCTACCTATCGAATCGCATTCAAAAAGTAGACATTAACGGTAGCAAATCTTCGGGAACATCCACTAACATCGGTGTACCACAAGGTTCAATCTTGGGGCCTTTTTTGTTTCTAGTCTATGTAATGATCTGCCTTCCTGTGTAGGGGATTTATGTGATATTGTATTGTTTGCAGACGATACTTCATTAATATTTAGAGTTGATAGGGCTAAAGATAATTATGATAGTAGTAAGGATTCGCCGGTTCTGGACCGAGGTCCAGAACCGGACGAATCCCCGTCACCCCGTAAAAAAAAAAAAAAAAAAAAAAAAAAAAAAAAAAAAAAAAAAAAAAAAAAAAAAAAAAAAAAAAAAAAAAAAGTATATCGACCACGCTGAATCGATGTAGCGCATCCATTTTACGCTATTTCAACTCGTTTCGGAGATAGGAATTTATGTTTTAAGCGCCTAGTACCCCTAATTAGCTAATCAGGGATTAACTAATCACCACCAACCTCGCCACGATGCTAATCACCTTGTTGTGAAGGGAAGCAGCATAGCAATAACAACGAACTATTTTTATTATCCTTTATTTCAATTGAACAAGCATTTAAACATATAATATACCAATATATCATTATAAATACTATCGTTTTTGAATAATCCTAGAAATTCACGCAAGGATATACCCTTGAATTTGTGATATATATATACATCAAGCAGTACTCGCCACATACTGAGGTCCAATCATTTTGTACTCTCCTTCTATTGTAACACCATTGTTTTGAGTTCCTTTTTAAAAACCACAGGTCTTAGACTCTATAAGGGTATTGTAATGAATAACACATATTTCTGGTACAATCATTATTTTATTTCAACTCATTGACATTATACAAAAATAAAAAAAATATTTACACAATGAACTACAACTTTAAAATTACCTTAGCAACTAATTATACACATTTATTAAATCTTAGATACTATTTCTTATTCTAAAATGACCCCATGCTAATGTATCAATACTGTTGGGTAAAATATATCTCTTAGTATCGCTGTATGATAAACATGTTTTGTTAATTTTTTGCGTAAAAATTGTATGCTTTATCGACTTAAATCTATACATATCACAAAATTGATTTTTTTTATCAAACAGGCATGATTTGAAATTTTCTATTTTCATCTTTTTTGTAACACATTTATTGACACCTTTTGCTTTAGCTGTAATTTTATTCTCCACTTCAAACGCATACATTTTTGATCGGAGGCCTACAAATTCTTTCATAATTTTACCGTTATTTTCATCTTTGAAAAAACCTAACTTCTTTTTATTGATTCTCGGATAACCAAATATATTATCTACTGGATAATCCGATGTATCAAATCTGGAGGATAAGTCCGTTTTGATATCATCATAAAAATGATCCGCAAAAGTTTGATAGATAAAACTATCGGTGTCCGTATACAATAGTTTTGTTTTATTTGGGAATTTCTGTAACATGTAGTTGTAATGAAAATCATACATTAATGTTTTTGAAATATCTAATATACTAAACCCTAAATATATTGGTTTGTCATGGTAGAGTTTTGTTTTTTTTAATTGCACTGCGACTAAACTTTCTTTAAAAATTGATAGACTATGAAATTCTGGTTTAGCAATCAAATCTTGAGCACCTAGAGATTTTCCTATATTTTCCCAATGCGTTAGGAGTTTTACATTTACACGTTTTTCGATGTTTTCCATGGTTTTACCAAAAACAGAATTATTCATCAATTTGTAAAAATCTTTCTCAAAATCTGAAGTTGCTTTTGTCCTTAATTGTGTATTTAAATTTATGTACTTTTCCAACCAAGCACTTTGATCATATTTAAGAATTCTGTGAACTTTCGTTAGTTTCAGACCCATATCAAGACATTGTTTTAGATTTCTGTAATGGATTTTATATTTTGTTTTATTGTTGAGATTAGGAATAAGCTTTTTTTCTTTAGAACCTCCTATGCAAATATTCTCGGGACAAAGAGGTAGATCTGAATGTAGATCATGAAGATCTGTGGGGTATTCTAAGTCAACTTCTAATATGAAACCGTATTCAGAGTTATCAGGAACCATAAAGTTGGTGTCAGGACTCACCCATTCAAAGCCTCCCTTTGGAAGGTACTGAGACATAGCCCAACCATATAGATTGTTTGCATCTAAATAGGTGAGATATGATGTAGGTTGATTTTTATCAAAGTCTTCTAAAAATTCATTATTTGCCTTTGCATATCGATTACTACATTGGGACACACCACCTCGTATTCCAGCTCGAATATATGCAATTTGATCGAAATCTGATAATAATTCTAACTCTATTTTTTTTTTTTTTTTACGGGGTGACAATTTTTTTGAGACACCCTTGATCGGCGGGGATTCGTCCGGTTCTGGACCTCGGTCCAGAACCGGCGAATCCTTACTACTTATGATTGTGTAAATGCTTCTCTAGCTAGAGTTCTTGATTGGTTTACGGTAAATAACCTCTTATTAAATGAGAAAAAAACCAAATGCATTAGATTCACCTTGTCTAACGTTCAAGTCAGCAATGCTAACATTATCTTAAATGGTGAAATACTTAACTTTATGGAAGCAACTACTTTCTTGGGTTTAAATATCGATGCAAAGTTGCAATGGGGTATTCATATTAATACATTAGCTAGCCGGCTCAGCTCGGCAGCTTACGCAGTACGTACCATAAGGCATATTACTCAACCACGGCGAGGTTAGTTTATTTTAGTTACTTTCACAGCGTTATGTCCTATAGCATATTTTTATGGGGAAATGCAGCAGATATTGAAAGCATTTTTATCCTGCAAAAGAGAATTGTACGGGCAATTTATAAATTGAAAACTCATGACTCTCTCGGGGAACGTTTTAAAGAGATTGGTATTATGACAGTCAGCTCCCAATGTATTTATGAAAATCTAATGCACGCTCATAGGAACATTGATGAGTTTGGTAAAAGAAGTGATGTACACAGTGTTAATACTAGAAATAAAAATAAACTTAAAAATAAAGTTAACACCTTTATCTTTAATTCCACAAACCTCAAAAATGGCTTGTTTTTTGCAGAAAGTTAAATCCTCAGTAACTCTAATCGGATCTGTTAAAATTAAAGATCCTGCTCGTTTTTTGTTCGTCCTTGTGTTAAATGTAGCCAGATTATAGTCTTCAATATTAAATACAATGCTGTTATTTTTATAAAGTGTTCACAAATACATAAATAGTTTTTTTTTTTAGTTAGTGCCTAGGTATCTTCTTTTATCAATGCCGAGGACAATGATGATATTGGGTTGGGACGGTATATCAAAGCTTCATATGGAGTAAATACCTACCTAGTGGAATAAAGGGGGCCATTAACCGTCTAAGGTCATCAGGCAGGGCCGAGGGATGCCTTCAACCGACATCTTTGGACCTTCCTGCTCGCCTTGGCCACTTGGGGGCAACCGCAGTACTTCGCGGTGTGTCCGTTGCTATAGCAAGTGTTACTGCACTCTGGTCCCTACGTTGATAATGAAGTTCTGTAAGCCTGGAGATGGATCAGGAGACGAGGAACTGGAGCTGTAGGCTGATTGAGGCACTCACTTTTAGTCTCACATGCACCGGCCGGTGATACTCTTGTGCTTTAGGTGTATATACCTAATTATTGTTTTTAATTTGGACACTCATAGGTTCAATAACCCACAACACAGTCGGTAATATTTCGATGGCGATCGAATATTGGTGAAGACGTACTTCTCGCGCGCACGGTGGTTAACGAGTAACTGCCCGTGAAAAATGCTTTTTCTACCAAAAAGCAGCGTTTGCATCTTGGTCTCGGCGGGTACGTGTGTGCATCAGACAATGGATTAGTTGCCCTTGTCACAGGAAAATCAATCCCAGTAGCTAGTCATAAGACCTACTTTTGGCGATACATGAACACGAATGAAACAGTTCTATATCGTTCTATTTGTGAAATGATTTCTTAAATCGGTTAAAACCTAAGTAGTAGTATTAGGTATTGAGTCTATTCAATACAAAAAAAAAATACAAATAATTAAAGTATAGAAATCAAGTATGTACATACCACAGATTTAGAAATATACAAATCTATGGTACCTTTCAGAAGAAAAAAAAACACGTACCTCCGTGGTTTTTTTTTTTCACCTACCCGACCTATTGTATGTTGTTCATAGAGAACGGGGCACCAACGAGTTTTTAATGCATAATAATATTCAATGCATTGACTTGAAAGTTGGTAAAGCAAATTATTAAACATAGGATAGTCTTCTGAGAAAATGCTTTGTTCAGCCGTGGACTTGTAGGTACTTGCCCGAAATGATGGTGATGACCTTGGCTCGAGTGTGCTGCGCGGGGTCAAAAGAAACAATCAAGTGCGAGACGTGACCGCACCCCGAAGGATCCCCATGATACGAACATCAATAAAAATACATAATTGCATTGACAATAAAAACTTTGTATTGTAGCATTATTAAGAACCGAGGTGTAAACCTATTTATTGACACATGATTTTAGGACAAGATAAAATTTAAATTATTAAAATGCGTGCGTGTTACCCTCATTACATAAGTTTGGTTGGTATGTAATAGTGTATGGTCATTGGTCTCGTTGCCTTTCCTGGGAATATAGAAGAGCAATGATACTTTTGTAATTCGTTCATTTATCAGATGGACAAGACACTACCTACATAGTCATCGAGTTGTAGGCTATAAAGTAAACTAAGTAGGTAGCGACGTTTCAAGCTTTAAGTTCACCGAGACGCTAGTTTATAATCAGTTGCAAGACTTGTAGTACCTACCCAGTCCAAACGGACCTCGTTTCACAAATATTGATTTAACTAAAGCTAGTGAGCTACCTACATTGATTGACTAATACGAATAGCATCATCCTCCTACAGCGACAGGTCTTCTATAGGTGGGAGTAACGAAAGTGAGTCTCGTGGGGACGAGGGGTCGCTTGTAGTACACCGGCATGCTCTGGAACATGTAGTTGACCTGGTGGCCCGCGACTCCGCCGGCTCCGAAGTTGGCGATGTTCTGTTGGCTGGCCTGGAACCCCAGTCCCTGACCAGCTCCCGTACTGTACCCACCTACATTGTATTGGTGACCATTGTATCCCCCCAGAAGTGGATGATTCGACGCAGCTCCCATATTCTGCTGGTTAGCATGTACTCCCATATTGTAACCGGTTTGGCTAGACAGCGCTCCAAAGTTGTATCCTACCAGATTCTGTTGATTGGACAATGCTCCCAAGTTATAACCCTTTACGTTTTGTTGACTTAGTAATCCCAAACCATAACCCGAGTTCTGTTGGTTGGCTAAAACTCCCGGATTATTATTCCCTATATTCTGCTGGTAAGCCGCTGTTCCCCAACTTAAATTATCTGAATTATGGTTGTCTGTGCTGCTTTGACCCATTCCATTCCAGGTTCCAGGTCCCAGACCATAAATGCCTTGACTTGCCGAGTTTAAGGGTTCAGTGTTGAACCCCGGAGTGACGTGTGGGACAGTTGCTCCGGTGAAACTTCCATGGTGATCAGAAGCTGTGCTAGACGTTATTGGATACTTATAGATATTCGGATCGTTAGGGTTCTCTATATTTTGGTTATATGTGTCCTTTGATATTTCTTTACCAGCTTCAGAATCAGCGTATTGGGTGACGTCTTTTTTGACGCTATTTTTAATCATATCGGTTATTTCTTGTGCATTTGTTGGTCGAGAGTCAGGAAAATTGGATTCAGCGTTCGATAAATTGTCATTCGAAATCGGTTCTTGCATGTTTTCTGGATTATTGTTAATCATTCCTTCTAGATTGCCGCTACCTATACCACTCTGTCCGTATTTATTTGGATAATTAGAATTTGTGTTATCGGTCGGAACATTAATATCCCCCATCGATTCTTGTTGATTGGTAAGATCACTTTCGGGTTTAAAATTTGCATATAATGAATCTGTAGGAGCTTTAGAAGTTAATGTACGATCGTCATCATGTTTCATGTCATTTACCATAACTTCAGGACTGATATAACTAACATTATCTTGCAAATTACCTTCACCTGCATTCAATGAAATATTTTGATGATTAAAATTTACTAACCCACCCAAGTTTAGATAATTTTGTTGATTCCACATGTTATGTTGCTTAACAATTTCTTGATGATTATTTTGGGTGATTACAGAATTCTGTTGATTGTTAGACTCAGCGTTTGCTTCGGTTACGTCCGAGTTTGTTTCGGCGTGATTTATTGAGGCTTGATTGATCATTATTTTGGGGCTTAGAATTGTAACACCAGTTTGTTTATTACCCGTTCCACTATTCAAAGATATTTGATCACTATCTGAGCTAACTAAACCACCATTATTCAAAAAGTTTTGTTGATTTGCTTCTCGTAACCGTGAGCTACTACTGGCTTTCAAAGTAGCGTCGATTAGTTTAGGCATCACAGGAGCTATTAGTCCTTGATTTTGTTTAGGTATGGATTCAATTGTACCCTCAAGTGGGCTTACGTCAGGCATGACATAGTCAGAGTACGGTAATCCTACATTTTCACCCCTCAAAACATCACTTCTTAGTTTCTCAGAGTCAAATGATGTAAAATCTAGATCAAATTTTGCTGGTGTATATGTGACTGGAAAGTTTCCATAGTCAATCATTGTCGATCCATCTCTAAGTGATTCCGGATTTAAAGAATTGATTTGTTCATTTTGTTTGTGATGCCATCGAATATCATATGAATGATCATCGTTTATCTTACTATGCTTGTTTTCTTTTGTATTTAGATAATTGTTTGCTACGTTAACGTTATAAGTCTGGTGATTGTCTTCAGTTTCAAGTTTACTTAATGTAAATTTTGTATCATTAGTATTTAATATTGCTTCAGACGTAAAGTCAGATGTGATTTCCCGCAAAACATCTAGTTGTTTGTTCAATTCTTCGTTTCCTCCAACTATTTTAGCACCTACTAAAGATCCCGTATCGACTGTTAGCTTAAGTAAGTCATTCTTTTTTAGGTTATTCAAATCTGGTGAAGTTTCATCTATTTTAGAATCACCTAACAGTTCTTTATGTAATTTTTGAGGATTAATTCTCAAGTGTGGTTTATTTTTTAAAAGGTTCTGCACGAACACTAACGATTTATACGGTAATTTATATTTTACATAATAATACGGATAATAAATCAAGGGCTGCGGTCGTTTCACCAAGTATGTTAATTCAACAATTTTCTCAGTTTCCAATTTAGAGAGATTAGTCACACGAGGCAAATCGAAGTTATCAATAATTTCCCGATATTCGTTTAGTTGTTTCACGTAATTGATTAGTTTCTTATACAGTTTGAGAATGGTGCCGAGTTCATCGTTGTTGATATCAGTGTCTTTTTGAACGAGAATATTCTTGATCTTTGCAATGATGACTAATGTTGATGAATCAAATTTTACGGCGGGTATCAATCCTTCGATAACTTCAATCGCATCTCTGATAAATCCAATTACCCTTACACTCGGGACTAGCTCTGTTTTTGGTGGGGCGGTGGGATCAGACACGTAGGAAGCAGTATAGCCTGGAGCCGGAGCTTCTGAACCGGTCAGATGCCACGGGTATGGTATCAGTTTCGATAGTGGATGTTTTAAGGTTTTATCAGAATGTGTCAAATCATAGATCGGTTGGTGAGTTTCTGAATCTGGATAGTCAGGATTATAATTGTTAGGATTATTGTAATGAATGTGGGGATATTCTGGACGTTTTTGAGCTTCATCCGGATATGTCAAATGTACAGGATGGTTAGGGTTTTTTTTAGGGTGTAGTTGATCTGAAGGGAATTCGAAGTCATTGATTGGATTATCATCGCTCGAAATGATAAAATAAGGTTCATTAGGACTCGATTCGTTTGGTTCTAACGTGCCATCATCTTCGGGATTAGAAAGGTTATCCAAATTGTTTGGGTTGAGGACGTCGTGGTTTGATAAGTATGGTCTATTGGGGCCGTATGTTTTAGTGGGACCGTAGGGTCTATTTGGGTTTAATGTAATGTCTGGACCATGTAGCCCATTTAAAAGAGATTGAATAGGTATAAATTCTGGTACCTCGCCGTTTGGTAGATCTGCGTTTGGCTGTGAAGTTACGTGATTATGATAAGGCAATTCAAGGATTTCTGGTTCAGCATCATCCGTACTGTCAGACCATAATGTTTTTTCTGGTTCAAATACCTGATTCTTAACAGGATGTTGGTTGTGTGGATATAAATAGTTTATAACATTATCTGGAGTGCTTTCAAAGGAAATGAAGGGTTTTTTCGGATGTGTTTTTACTGACTGCTCATGTTTTTTTGTATGCGGAATTATTTTGAAAGGATATACATGTGTTTTTGGTCCATGTACAACAGGATTTTCATCATCTGTAGGAAGGTAATTATGAGTATCTGGAATCATTTCATTCAGATATCCTTCCGGTTCAGTTTCTAATGGAAACACGAAACTTTCTTTCGGACTTTTCTGAAGCTCTACAAAAGGGGATAGATGTATTTTGTCATGACGTGGTTTTATTTCAAATGGATAAGGTCTTGTTGGTATCGTTTTATAAGGAACTTGGGATCCTTCAAGATTTTCCCCGTTTGTAAACACGGGCACAGGAGCGTTGTTGTTGTGTGGGTTAACGTGATAGGTATACAGAGGTGTTTCTGGTATTAGAGGAACTTTTGAAACGTCTTCAGGATTATTTTTTGGATGATGCGGACGTTTTGGTATTTTATCCAAAAGTGTCTCAGGAACGTTGACATTTTGTGGAGTATCATCATCGGAGAAATAAGGATTTAATGGACTTGATTCAGATTCTTTATCAAAAGGAGAGCCATTGGTCCATGGATAGGGTATTTTGGAATGTGGTAGGTGTCCAAAAATATTTGGATGTTGAGGGTGGGGGTAGGGGTCATATTTGGTGTCAGGAAAATGTTCTTCAGTAGGATGTAGGATAATCCGATGTTTTGGATTATTTTCGTAAAAAGGTTGGTACTCTTTTGGTGGCGACGAAGTACTTTCTTCTGAATGTGGCTTACTATGATGGTCATTTGGATTTAAATGATAATCAGGATTTTGAATTGATTCTGGTTTTAAGATAAAGGGGGCAATATTATTTTTATCCAGTATCGAAGGGAGGGTTAGTATAGAAACTGAATTTGATTTACATATTGGGCTTTTCGCGAAGCTGACGTACGCCTGATAGACGACTTTGATGATGTTGAGCAGCGCTTCGGTGCAGAGTGGATTTCTGAAGCTCGGTAATTCATATTTCAATCTAATATTACCGTTAGGCTTGCGTTGTCGTACCATAGTCTTTACAGGAGTAGTATTGACCTTTTTGGGGCCAGTTCTGAGGATTAATTTGCTTTCATCGCCGTCAGGATCTTTATACTTGTCCAGAGTCCGGACTAAATCGTTAATTTTATACATAACTTCATCGTTATAAGGCGAAGTGTTCTTCAATAAATCTGTCAACGCCTTTAATATCAAAGTACTTTTGACATTGTCCGATACATCTTTTCGTAGCATCGATATCATTACTTCTAGTATATTTTCCAAAGAGGCGGCCTTATCACAATCTGCTTGATCTCGGACCGCGGGAGCCGTCTCAACATCATCATCGTCAACGAACGGAGTCCCATCATCCTGAAAAGTGAGGATTAAAGTCATTTCAACTACCTATTGTAAGATGGCGTGGCGGAATGTTATCACGAATTTGTCGGATGCAAAATTATATCAGATTGTTAATTATGGTATTCGATAATGGCTTTTTAGCCATTATCGAATACTGATATCGCAAATGAATCAAGGACGTTGATACCAGGTTCGAACGAGACAAAACTGTGTTCAGAGACAATAAGGTATCGTCGTCGGCGCAATCCCGAGGGAATTCCCGTCACCCGCCTCCCTCTCGGCCTAGGATACAGGACGGGGCTGAGAGACTCACGTAATACTCGGAGTGCAGCGGGTCGTCGACGATACTCGATACACTCTGAACCTGCAACAAACTATCATTCACATCAAACATGCCGCGGCCACAACCGAGTACAGAGTCACTGCCACGTACCGACACACACAAAACTAAAATGCACAACTGCGACTGCGATAACATCCTCTCGCCAGCTGAAGCGAGTCGATAAAGACTGCAAGGATTACTTGCACTTTTAAATGAAAAATAATCCAAATAATCACCTGTGAAATTAACACCATAATTTTATTAAATAGCTTGTACAGATTCGATACAGTGTTTTTAAGATATTTACCTGAACATTATGTACATACCTTTGGAATGTAACGTTAGACAGTTTTCAATGCATGTTAGGTACACAGGTAATGGTTGGTATGATGTCAGTATAAAGTAAATATTGAGCTGTAGACCTCGCGACCCTGTCTTCACATAACTTTAAACTCAATAAATGTTCACCTTAACGGGCTATAGTACCTCAGATTAGCAACACAACGCAACTTCACTCTAGTTTCGAACTAAGATATGGTTATAATAAAGGTGACATTGCTGTGCGCTCAACCTATACCTATTATTTATTTATTGAAAAAAATAAAACACGGCGCTTATGACCACCAGATGACAGAAATACGAGCGAATTTCAACGTTTGAATTTTTTACGCTATATATTTTTTAAGAGTACTTAGCTTTGCTTTGGATTTTTTTTTCTATCGAGATAATTTTATGTAATCGTGTTTTGCGAAACACAAGCGTTCTAGCATCAATCCTGAACTGTAACATATATTAATTTGAAAGTAAAGATATGATCGCTGAAGCTAAGCCATTCATTGGGCACTACCGCCGCCGCCGTTATATCATAAGCTTCTTCAATCAATTCTCCATTAATGTTTCCATTATATGATTATTATTGATTTGCATGGTCTGAGAGCCTGATATTACTGTCAATATCAAAGCTCTCTGAATCTAAAATAAAAAGCTGTCAGACATCGTCGGTGCGGGCCGCGCGCGACCTGATGCTATCCAAGCTCCCTCAATTAATATTTCCCCGCGGCCGCCGATGTTTAAACTTCATTCTTCATCGAAAACAAAAGCTGACAAACATTTTTACAGATTGCTCTGAGTTACCTTCATACGCATTTTGTAGTTTTTTGTAAATATGGTAATTATGGCTTTAAAACAAACTGTGGATTCATAATTATTGTGAAAATCACCACAACCTACAGGCTACATGTTTTTTTTTTTAAATAGAACCTTCTTGGTGAAGTTTTATGAAGGTTGATTCTTCCCTTCACGGTAAAATGCGAACTGTTTCGTTGCGGGTTAGATAGAGATTAAAAAAAAAGATGGAATTGGCGCAAAATCTCTAGAATTTTCTTCATTCCAAATCACAAACTTTTACATATAACTTCCCGACTTTTACTTCCAAATTGTGAACGTGAAAAATGTCATCAAGTGATAGTGAAGATGCTAATATGCAAATGGAAGAAAAGAGCAAAGAAATAATTATGTTTCTGTTGCCGACAAAATCACGTGGAATATATTTAAAGAGTTACGAAAATTTTATAAAATGGAGAGATGAGAAACGTGTGGATTCTTTTACTGAAGGGGTTTTTCTCACTTATTTTGATGAATTATCGAAAAAATTCAAATCGTCGACTCTTTGGAGCACATATTCAATGTTAAGAATTACCTTACAAACGAGACACGACGTCGATATTAAAAAAAATGAAAATTTGACGGCTTTACTGAAGCAATTGTCCACTGGATACAAGGCAAAAAAATCTTGACACAAGAAATCGAAACATTTTTAAATAACGCTCCAAATAAACAATACTTGGCAACAAAGGTAACCTACTTATCTACTCTACTCACACAAAATAAATAGATACCTACCTACATACCTAAAATAGGTACCTAGGTTATTACGATTATTAACACACCCATTTTTTTGTTCAACAGGTTGCTTTAATTCATGGAATCAGCGGTGCATGCAGAGGAATAGAGCTTGCTAATATAACGCGAGAAGATGTAGAAACGGATACAAACCTACAAGCTGTGAGTCTGCCGAACACGAAAACAAACAAAGAGCGTAAATTTGTCATCAGTGGAGAATACCTTAATATAGTTAAAGCCTATCAGGAGTTACGTCCCACTAATGTTTCAACGAGAAGATTTTTTCTAAATTATCAAATAGATAAATGCACAAGGCAAGTCATGGGCAAAAATAAATTTGGTAACATGCCTAAAGATATTGCGACTTATCTAAATTTACCAAATCCGGAACTCTACACGGGCCATTGTTTCCGCAGAACATCCGCGACTCTGTTGGCGGACTCTGGTGCGAATATAACGACATTAAAACGGCACGGTGGATGGAGGTCCGATCAAGTGGCTGAAGGTTATATAGAGGACTCTATACAAAACAAGTATCACGTCACGCAGCGGATTACGGAAGGAATCAATATTCTACCAAACATTACAGAACCCCGAGCATCTACATCGCGGGATTGGATGAATATGTCAACTCAGCTGAAGCCGCACTCAGATCTTAATAACGCCGGAAACTCAAGCATGAGTCGAGTATCTCCAACTTTTACTCCACAACAATCAACTCAAAATATTATCACATCCCAATCACAGAGAACCGAAAACTAAACATTAAAAATTGCTCTAACTGCACATTTAATTTTTAATAAAATTACTGAAAATTGTTTAAATTTTGAATTGTTTTATTTTCTCGCAATCGAAGTGAAAAGTAGAGTGTTTTACTCGGGCCAAAACCACCCATTATAACTCGGTCTTGTCATCCTCCCTCGCTACGCTCGGGAGTATAACAACCTCGTATATAATGGGATGGTTTAGTCCCTTGTAAAACAATCTCCTATTAATACCTACCTGAATAAAATAATAATTGCATGACACGTTTTTCTTAACACTACAGATTTCCTTAAAAGTTAGTTGCATTTATACATGCATTATACCTATATTTTATAAAAGGTCTTTTTATTTATTTTTAACGGTGAGGTCAAGGCCAAGCGCCTCCATCGCACTTCACCCGGAGATGGAGGAGCACTTCACCCGGAGGTGGAGGCGCACTTCACCCGGAGGTGGAGGCGCACTTCACCCGGAGGTGGAGGCGCACTTCACCCGGAGGTGGAGGCGCACTTCACCCGGAGGTGGAGGCGCACTTCACCCGGAGGTGGAGGCGCACTTCACCCGGAGGTGGAGGCGCACTTCACCCGGAGGTGGAGGCGCACTTCACCCGGAGGTGGAGGCGCACTTCACCCGGAGGTGGAGGCGCACTTCACCCGGAGGTGGAGGCGCACTTCACCCGGAGGTGGACGCTTTTTTTTAAGAATTAATGTTGTTGTATGGCAACAGAATTAGGTAAGATGTAGGTACTCCCAAAGTCACACCAGCTTGAACAGTTGCTACCACTCTCTCGAACCTACAGCGGGCTCTCAATGAGTCTGGCAAGATGTACACGCCATTCAAACTGTCTGGCTACTGAGGTAACATATCTTTATAGGTCCCCAAGCAACATACATAACATTCAGCTTTTATACTATAACGAAAGTATAATTAAAATTTATTAGAGTTTAGGGGTGGCTGACAGCCCCCTGCCAGCCACCCCTAAACTTTAATAAATTTTATATAATAAATTATACTAGATCTCGGTATTCCAAAATCTCATACCGAGATCTTGCACCAATTTTGCAAGATTAATTTTGCACCAAAATCGCGCGAAATCTCGCAACATTTGCAAGCTTGCAATCTTAGGACTAATCTGAATTATAAGTAGGCACTTATTATGAATATGCCGCTTTGTTAGACTTAGAAAACGTGTTCCAACTTAGAACCCGACTTAGAGATGATGCTATGAGACTAGAATCTGTGAGCGCCCAACAATTAGGTATGACTGCGTTGTTATATTTGAGAGATCCTGCCCAATACGATGAAGATTTAGAATCCCTGATCAAGAGCGCCCAATGCCAAAATTACGCAACAGGAGCATTTTAAAACACACTCTTTAATAATAACGAAAGCAGTTATTCCAATAAAAAAATTACTGAAAGCTGGGAAAAATCTTGTTGAAGTACAATGATCGAATAGAATTTAAATAAAAAAATCTGAGTACTTTTAAAAAAAAAAATAGATACTACACTAAAAAAACGCTTTTAATTCAAATGCTCGAAATTATCAGCGTGAACCCCATTTTTTTATTAGATCATGGCTTCTTGGTCAGTTGTCGGGCAGCGCTCGACGTGGAAGGTCCCGGCCGCTTTGTTTCGTAATCCAGCGCGTAATTTGAATTATGTTTTGAATATCTACTGGTACTTATCTATTTTTATTAATTATGTACCTACCTATGAATAATAAAATTAATTGAAGATGGATTTTTAATATAATATTTTGATAATGGTAGCACCCTATACTCGTACAAATTGAGTCTAAATTTGATTGGCTAGTGTTCAAACCCGGCCGGGCCGCGCGTTTGCACTGATCATTTCTACGTAATCTTGACAGTGTAGCGACATTGTACCTATACGCTAACAGCGTTTCACTGCGGTAAGCAAATATCGTGTAGGAGGGGGCCAGTCGTCGGCTCACGTCCCATCCGAACACACACGGTTACAGGCGTAGATTCTTAGCCTTTAATTAACTGTAATTCATTCATGTAACGCTCTCCAAAAAGTAATAAACTACCGATATAAATAACTTGGACTTTGAACTTTATTCCACAAAGTGAGGTACCAGAACTGTGCTGTAATAATCATAGATAGTACCTCCAGGTACGTCAAGGTTCCCAGTCATTACATATAACAACGGTAAAGTGGTGACCCCGCAATTTTGGGTGGCGACTCAATTATTTTGGTGAGTTAACCGTGTGTGGGGGCGCAATTAAAATTTTATCCGGACATTTAAATATCATAGTGCTACAAAACTTTCGTTAACACATCAGTGCAGTGGCGTGTATAATCCGTCGACACCATGTCTCACGTGCCGAATGGACAAGGCCCGCCCGCCCAGGCCGGACAAGGCCCGCCCGCCCAGGCCGGACAAGGCCCGCCCGCCCAGGCCGGACAAGTCATACCGTTGGTTGCGGCCACGCCACACGTAGCGCCGGGACAGGCATGCCCGGCGGCATCAACCAGTGGACAAGTCAGGGAGGAGAAAGCAGATTTGGCTGCCATCACCGTCTCATCACGTGTACCGGAGTTCTGGGTTGATCAGCCGCGGCTTTGGTTCTACCAAACTGAGGCCATCCTGTCACCACAGAAGATGTCGGACGAGGTGAAGTTTAATCTGGTCATTACCAAATTGACCAAAGAAGTAATACAGCAGGTAACTGATATCTTAATGAATCCCCCGGCTAGTCAGAAATATATGGCACTGAAAGACCGGCTCCTGACCATATACGAAGAGTCAGAGACCCGCCAGGTGCAAAAGTTAATGAGCGAAATGGAATTAGGTGATCAAAAACCGTCTCAGTTATTAAGACGAATGCGTGATCTCGCGCGCACTAAAATACCGGACGACACGTTGAAGATTTTATGGCAAGGCCATCTCCCGCCCTCCGTTCGAGGAATTATCGCAGTAGCAGAGTCCAGTGACCTCACGATACTTGCCAAGATCGCAGACAAGGTCATGGAAACACAAAGTACTACCCTGTCAGCATCGGAACTTAGATTGGTGCACCCGGCCGCCGAACCTACGGCCAACGGTATTGACACTCAGGCGATAATAAATGAGATTAAACGGATAGATAGACGGATTGACGGACTTCAACGGAACGCGCGACAGAACGACGCTCGAGGGCGTACTACAAATAGAGGTAGAACTACCAGCGCACATAGATCACCGTCGGTGACAAGACCTCCGAATTGGAAATGTTTTTACCATTACCGTTACAAGGACAAGGCGCACAAATGCGTACAGCCCTGTAACTGGAAGAAGGCGGAAAACTAAGTGAGGTACAGTCTGCGACGGGTGCCTGTACATCAGTAAGTAGTAACCGTCTTTGTGTCACCGATCGCAACTCCGGGTTACGTTTTTTAGTGGATACGGGAGCGAACATTTCGGTGCTTCCCGCACGGAAACCACAGTGTAACAGTGATAATAGTGTTGGCTACAAACTTTATGCAGCAAATGGTTCCGAGATTAGTACGTACGGTATTAAGACTCTTGTGTTGGACTTAAAGTTACGGAGACCGTACCGTTGGACCTTTGTGTTAGCAGCAGTGAACCAACCTATTTTGGGTGCAGACTTTTTAATCCACCATAAACTGTTAGTCGATTTAAGTAACCGTAGATTAGTAGATGAGGTGACCAACCTAAATGTAATTGCCTCAATTGTGACCTGTAACCAGCCTACCTTGAGCACCTTAGAGGCGACCCACCCTTACTTCGAACTGTTGTCTAAGTACCCTGATATAACAAAACCTGTTTCATTTAGGGACACACCTAAGCACACAGTTTTTCACCACATAGAGACGACCGGGCCCCCAGTGCATGCACGCGCGCGCCCGCTGCCTCCAGACCGGTATAAGAAGGTAAGGGAAGAATTTCGTGTCATGCAGGAATTGGGAATCTGCCGGCCTTCGAAGAGCCCATGGTCTAGCCCATTGCATGTAGTTCCCAAGAAGAATGGAGAAATCCGTCCGTGTGGGGACTACCGTCAGCTGAACGCCATCACGAAGCCTGATAGATACCCAATCCCGCGCATACATGATTTTACTTATATTTTGTCAGGAAAAAATATTTTCAGCAAGATTGATGTAAACAGGGCTTATCATTGTATACCTGTTGCCCCGGAGGATGTCGAAAAAAGTGCTATCATTACCCCTTTTGGTTTATTTGACTTCCCCCGGATGTCCTTCGGGCTTCGCAACGCTGCCCAAACCTTTCAGCGATTCATGAATAACACCGTTTTACAAGGTTTAGGTATCGAACGAGAAGACGGAACGTTTGAACACAGTTCAGAGTTCATTTTTTGTTACATTGACGACGTAATTGTAGCCAGCGACTCGAAAGGCAGGCATGAACAGCACCTTGAAGTCTTGTTTAAGCGCTTGGATGAATATGGCATAACAATTAATTTGTCGAAATGCTCGTTCGGACAGGATCACATCGAATTTTTAGGACACGATGTGACTACCGAAGGAATTAAGCCATCTAGCGAGAAAGTCAAAGCTATTATTGATTTTCCGAAACCAGAAACAGTAATTGAACTCAGACGTTTCATTGGTATGGTTAATTTTTATCGCCCGCATATGCCGAATGCTATTTCATATCAAGCTGAACTCCATAGGTACATTCGTGGTTCGAAGAAAAACGATAAGTCGAAAATCGACTGGACCACGGAAGCTAACGAAGCTTTTATTAAATGTAAGGAAAGCTTGCAATCAGCTGCTATGTTATCTTACCCAATGCCTAATACTCCGCTAGCGTTGATGACTGATGCATCAAATACTTGTACAGGAGCCGTGTTACAGCAGTTGGTAAATGGTAATTGGAAACCATTAGGTTATTTTTCGCGAAAACTTACCGATACGCAGGTTAAATATAGTACATACGATCGGGAGTTATTGGCAATTTATTTAGCTGTCATAAATTTCAGAAGCACGTTTGAAGGTAGAGAGCTAACCATCTTTACAGATCACAAGCCCTTAACTTTTGCTTTTTCTAAATTATCTAGCGACAAGGAAACGCCTCGGCGGACCAGGCAACTAATGTATATCAGTGAATTTACAACAGACATTAGGTACGTTACTGGTAGCGATAATTTAGTCGCTGACTCGCTTAGCCGTGTCGAAACAATAACATGCCCCGGTGTACTTGATTTCGCAGAACTAGCTACCGCACAGCGCGACGATGCTTATTTAGCGAAAGGAAACGCAATATCAAATAACAGCGTGGTTATCAAGAAAGTTACAATGCCTGACTGTAACATTCAAATTTATTGCGAAACGTCAACCAATAATATTAGACCCTATTTACCAAATAAATTCAGGAAATTAGCGTTTAATTTAGTTCATAATTTAAGTCATCCAGGAATAAATAACACACGTAAACTAGTGTGCCAGCGTTATTTTTGGCCAAACATGAAGAAGGACACTAATAACTGGTCTAAAACGTGTATACAATGTCAAAAGTCAAAGGTTCAACGTCATTCGGTTTCGATTTTAGGACAATTTCCTCCAGCAGGTCGATTCGAGCACATTCACACAGACATTGTAGGACCGTTACCGACCACGTCGGACGGATATAGGTACGTACTCACGATCATAGATCGCTGTACGCATTGGCCTGAAGCATTCCCTATTAAAGACATTACAGCCGAGACGGTAGCTAAATGTATTTACGATGGCTGGATTACTAGGTTTGGAATTTGTAGATATTTAACATCAGACCAGGGTCGCCAGTTTGAAAGTAAACTTTTCTCGGAGCTGATGAAATGCATGGGAATACATAGAAATAGAAGTTCACCTTACCATCCACAGAGCAACGGAGCTATTGAAAGATGGCATAGAAGTCTTAAAGTAGCGCTCCGTGCACGTTTAGTCTCCACGTCATGGATAGATGAGCTACCTACTGTTCTATTAGGGCTACGATCCACCTTACGTAGTGACTCCAACCTTAGTGCCGCGGAATTAACATACGGATGTACTCTAAGGTTACCCGGTGAATTTTTTGTCTCAGGTAGCTCAGAAGCCTCAGATCCCCACACGTTAGTACATGAGTTGCGCGACCGGATGCGTGATTTGAGAGCAGTACCGGTACAGCAACGCGATTCGCGTACAGTATTTATTCACCCGGATTTGAAGTCGTGTGCATATGTTTTCATGAGGGTTGATGCAGTCAGTAAACCTTTACAACCCCCATACGATGGTCCATACCGTGTTTTAAAAAGAAATAGTAAAGTTTATAGATTACAACTTCCTAATAGGCGCATCAACGTTTCTATCGATCGTCTCAAACCCGCGTACTTGCTTAACGAACCATGTGTAGCGGATAGCTCTGTGTCCGATAACACCTACATACACCGATCGCGGTGACGTAATATCCGACCCCGCTTCAAGTACCTCTAGTAATGCTACTTCAAGTAAACAAACCCGGAGCGGTCGAGTAGTACGTCCTCCAACACGTTTTGATATAGATAAGTAGCTAGAATATCACGTTACTCGCTACGAATTTTATTTTATGACTTTACCCAGGTACTTAGTGCACCCCTACTAAGCTGTTCAAGGTAAAGGTCTTCAGGAAAATAATAGTGAATAAGGTGTAACTAACTTTAATTTTTTTTTATGTTGATGTTGACGTATATTTAAAAAATGTATTACTAAATATAAAAATACGTAGGTACTGTTTTTAATTTAACTAAGTTCAATCATTGAACTGTAATGTCGAAATATTGTATCTAGGTTATGATGATGCTGATGTTTTGAGAACCTACATTGTTATAACCAAGTGGACATAATTTTGGAAATTGTAAACATTTATTATTACACAAACTTTCACTTGAACCACACGTACGTTCATACATGTTACCATGGGTAAACAGCAATCTAAAGAAGTTGAGGATAACAGGGTGGTCATAGCTCAGAATTCTACCCAAGGTTGTGTCCACTAATAATCATTGTTTTCAAAAATAAAAATCTTATCATTTTTGTGTAACCCAGTGTAGATATTCTTATTTTTAAGATCGCATCGAAAACTTTATAGCGATTTGTTTTTGTATTTTCAATTTAATTCAATTAAATATTTTTAGTGTAATGGTTTTACACATCATTTTAATATAATTTAAATAATATTTTTTATAATACCCAGTGTGTCTCCAATTGTAAAATCGCATCATTATAATGCGACTCCTGTTTGTATTTCCGAGACTATTTATTCAATCAAAAATTGTATTCTGTTTTGTGCCTGTACCGTGATAAAATGTATCATATTGTTTCACCATATCACAAGTAGGTCTTGTAATCGTAATCGTTGGAATATAAGCGCTCAGGTTTCTTCGCGTCAGCAGTTCGCCGCGCGATGTGAGTCCATTGTATACGCTGGACATTTTGTTTAATTGTAAAGTTTTAACCTTGAATTGTATAAGTACTTACTTATTTTTGACATAATTTTTTTTTTCTTCCTTTTAAAGGGGGAGGTTACTGTAGCGACATTGTACCTATACGCTAACAGCGTTTCACTGCGGTAAGCAAATATCGTGTAGGAGGGGGCCAGTCGTCGGCTCACGTCCCATCCGAACACACACGGTTACAGGCGTAGATTCTTAGCCTTTAATTAACTGTAATTCATTCATGTAACGCTCTCCAAAAAGTAATAAACTACCGATATAAATAACTTGGACTTTGAACTTTATTCCACAAAGTGAGGTACCAGAACTGTGCTGTAATAATCATAGATAGTACCTCCAGGTACGTCAAGGTTCCCAGTCATTACATATAACAACGGTAAAACAGTATAGGCATATAGGCAAGATTTTCAGATAAATCATTGTATCCTCATAGCCTCATAGCTCAGTTGGTAGTAACTCTGCCTTCTGCGCTGTAGGTTGTGGGTTCGATTCCCACCCAGGACAAACATTTGTGTGATGAATATAGATGTTTGTTCTGTGTTTGTGTGTTTGTATTGTATGATAAGTATGTTTTTACGAAAAAAAAGTATTTAAGTATTCTATCCGTAATCTAGTTCCCATATTACAAGCTATGCTTAGTTTGGGGCTAGATGGCGCTGTGTGAAATTAATAGCCTGTAATATTTATTTGTAATATTATGTAATATTTATATATGTTTACTCGGCATACTTGTACTACCTACACAAATGAATGTTGATTATTACAATTAGTAATTATGTAACCAAATCCAGTACTTATGTAGAAAACTTCTTCAAGCGGGTTGAGCACGAACAAAGCAAATCATGGAACTCGCGTCATCGTCACCGAACGCTTTCCATGAGCTATATGTATACTGTGTATATACATACATGTACTTTTTGGGTGAATTAAAAGCGAGTAACTCGCGTCACCGTCACCGCACGCTCTTGTGAATTGTATCGTCGAGCTATACGATTATTATGCGCGACACTGTTACGCTTACCGACACCACTTTTGAGTTTAAACACATTGGAATTCAAGTACCAACAATCTCAGCTGTCTTCTTAGGCAATGATAAACTAACTTCAAGTTTTCACTTCTGTCGGCACTCCCAGAGTGCCACTGTTTTTGTTATAACAAAATTTGTTCAGTTACATTTACCTTCAAAAATTCGTTGCCCTGGCGAAAAAGTGGCAAATTTCATGATTTGACTTTCTAGAATAATCAGAATATGATACAGTGTAGATCTGATGCTTTTAAATAATCTCTAAAAAAATACCCACAGAAAAAAGTGCCGGCAAAAAACCACATGTCTTTACTATGGTGGCAAACTTATACGATCAACTTTTGGTGTGACCCAGCAAAATGGTATGGTCTGAGATAACGATATAAAATTAGAGTGTTCTGAGTTGTAATTATGTGCCAATATATATATATATATATATATATAAAATAGGATTTGTGCGTCTTATTCTTTCGGAGATATTTTACTATAAACAGATTTTGCGGGGTATGGGGTATGTCTGAAACATTACTCCAGCAAAATATTGTGTCCGATACGGGAACCAAATACATCAATCGTTCTAATTATAACGTATGTACTCTCCCAAGGTGCGCCACTGAGCCCGATCTTTGGCCTTTCATCCACTCTCTGTCCGCCACTGTACGAAGGTCGTGGCTCCATCTAGCGGAGGACGTCCTACACTATACTTGGTCACGTGGTCTCCACTGAAGGACTCGTTGAACCCACCGGTTATCGGTCCTTCGACAAATATGGCCAGCCCACTGCCACTTCAGCCTGCTCTTTGAGCTATGTCGACCACCTTGGTTCTCTGTCGGATAACCTCATTCCTGATTTTATCCTTCAGAGAAACGCCAAGAATAATTATTTGTATAGCTCGCTGAGTGATTTTAAATTTGTGCACGAGCCCTATTGTCAGTGTCCACGTTTCGGCAGCGTAGGTCATCACAGGCTGGTCGCACTGGTGGAAGGCTGTAGTCTTCGGGCACTGCGGGGTGGACGACGAGAACACCTGACGAAGTTTCCCAAATGCTGCCCAGCCCAGCTGGATTCTTCGGTTCAAGTCTTTATCGAAGTTGTGTCTTCGTAAACGTAGAGTCTGCCCGAGTTAGACATACTCTTGCACAACATCGAGAGGAGTCCCGGCGACAATAATCGGCTCTGGGGTAACACGATCATTGATCATAATTCATACCCAGACCGATTTGACGAAGAAGCATCAGCTAAGCTGTTCAGCTTTTCAGATAAACTTTCAGCTTTTATAAAATAACGAAGGTCTGGCCGTCTTTTTTTTGTTTTTTATTGTACGACGGGGATGCGCTTGGCCTTCATCTCATCTGGTAACAAGTTGAGATAAGGCCGAAGGTAGAGAAGCTCGTCACCCTGAATCCTCAACAAACTGAGGAACTGGCTACCTCACCTCTGAATGCCGGAACACAACATTTTTTAAGAATTTATATTATGGCGACAGAATTAGGAAAGATGGTGGTAGCTAGCCATCCTACCACCAACCAAAACTGTCGTGGGCTCTTGGGCTTTTAATATACCCATCCCACTCCTCACAAACATTATTTAATATACCCATCCCACTCCTCACAAACATTATTTCATTGAATTTCTCGATTTTTCATACGGTCTGTAGGTAGATATGTTTTTTGTTTTCCCTACCAATGGTGCAAACAATAGTTGCGTTTGCACCATCAGTGGCACAGATGTAGGTAACTTTTTAGTTACATCTTTATTGATGGTGCATGTCAATGGTGCATACCACAGAACACATGATATACGGTACGACGGGGATATTTAGCTTGTCATTTATTTAGTGTAGTGTAGGACCAACCTACTTAAGTTTGCCCCCATGACACTCGTGGACATATTTTGCCGAAACTCTTGGAAACGGCGCAGGTTGTCAATGAAACGAAATGTCTATAGTGTGTAGTAAGTAACTATAGTATTTGTACCTTAGATTCATTAACATAAGTTACCTAGATTTAGCATCGCCTTAAGGTTAAATAAAAAACCTGTAATTGTGTTTTTTCTAAATAAATTTATTTATTTATTCATTTGAAAGAGTATCGGCTGCACATTCATAAAAATATTTATTTCACTTTTCGATATGTTTTTTTTGCAAAGCGTTAATAGGGTAAAACGCTTGTAGGATAGACTGTTAATGGGGGTAGACTTTACAATTTACTGGTTTTTGATTTGCTGAAACCAACCCTGCATTTAAGTTAAGGGTTGCTAAAGGGGTAAATAAGATTGAAGTCTTGAAAATGTGTGAAAACGTGAAAAATCATACGATAGTGTAGTTTAGTTTGCAGATTTAGTTTAGTTTGCAGATTTACTAATTCGTTATTACTTATTGCCCTTATTAGGGCTGGCTTTTACGATGAAAACACAAAAAACACTTCCTTTGAAACTGTAAGGTTCGGCCGTAACCACCACGCTTGGGAGACAGATTGGTGCTCACAGCTAAAGTTATGTTTACACATAGAAAAAAATCTGCTGCCTTTTTTGTGAAGACTCTTGGTTGACTTTACGACATACGTGGGCAGGAGGGGTAGGTTTGTAAACCACAACTACTAAGGCAACGGTTTTAAGAGTACTTTTCAAAACGACATCAACCTTTGTTTCATGTTAGTAAGGGGTGACATATTCTCGCATTTTTTGTTTTCTACTCACCTACTATGACGTAGTTGGTGGTTTGGTGCTTTGCTCTCATTCTGGGTTTTGCATAAAATAATAATAGTAATAAATAAATAATAAATATTTTCTATATATTCGTTCGTTACGCAGACCGAACACATAAGTGTACCTAATCCACAATCGGTGTAGGTATAAGTATTTTTAAACATTATGTATTTTTTGACACTAGGGTAGTTTTAAAGAAATAAAGATGATTTCATGTCATGTGGGTTGTCATTTGGAAGAGCATCGACTGCATAGAGATGCCAGGGATTATCATCAGCTCTGTAAAGATAGTGACGAGAAAGTATTTGGTTTCATATTTGAATTAAATCTGGTCTATTAATTTTTTGCCTTCCCCGTCGTACAATAAAAAAATAAAAATATTCACGTCACGCCGTATTAGATATGCCTAGGTACCTACCATACCAGCGTTACGTAGGTAACGCACCGTGGTAGTATTTACCAGTACAGTAAGCGAACTAAGAAGCGAGTCAAAGTCAAAATTTATTTATTAATTTTTTAGGATCATTTTGAAACGTCAAACGCCTGTTCGGAATCGAGACTGCTGGTCTCGAGGTAACTGGTAAGTTTCCCATAAGGGGAGTTACAACCTTCTGTTTTAATTCATTTATTCTCGAAAAGACATTAAAGTCACTTACACGAGAACTATGTTATCTTATGATTATTATTATAGTAGGTCGTTCTAAAAGTAAGCTAGGTTAGTATGCTAAGTATAAAGTATAAGGTAAGTATGGTAAATGCATAGTAGGTATGTGGTTTTATAAGTACTTAGTTGCCTTTTAGCTAGCACTCATTTAACGTAGTTAAATTACATAACAACGATTTATGTAGATAGGTATGTATTATTAAACAAAGTTAGTTGATAATGTGTTGAGCAAGTCTTATTTTAAATACGTTAAGCGAGTTTACATTTTTAAGGGATGATGGTAACTTATTGTAAAGTTGAGCGCCTTCGTACGTAATTCTTTTCTTGCCGTAGTTGGTTCGCGCTTTTGGTAGCACGATAAAACTCGCTCGGCGGGTACTTCGATTCGTAACTTGCCGTTTAATAGTAAAGGCTAAGTTAGTATGGATTTGTTTTTTAAGGATTTTGCGGACTAATATGCAAGTACAGTAGTGATATAATTGTTTTAAGTTCATTAAATTGGTTTCTTTGTAAATAGTTTCTGAAGGTGTTAGATAGTGGTAATTAAATAGTGTTTTGATAATTTTATTCTGAACTTTTTCTGAACTTACCTTTCATACGCGTACATTTAATACATTTATGTTAGGTAGCCTTAGCTAAACTACGGCCTCCCAGAGGCCAATACATTTCTCGGATAGACGCTAGCATTAACTGTGGGCCGGCGTGCATAAGCCTAACATGTTCAGCCTTAAACAATAGCCTTGTAAAGGGGTGAGTGGACTGTAAAACAACGGGATGTTTATTGTTGTAAGAAAACTCTGATGCATTATCCAAGCGACCACCTACACGCAGTATCTTATCAGTTTGATGTACAAAAGCATTCAATTTTATCAGAGAGCTTTTTATCGGCAAAGTCACAAGGAAACAGGCAAGAACAATAGGTACGGTGCTCTTGTGTGCCTACAACTGACCTGCAATGTGATGAAATAAAACAAAAACAGTCGTCGAACAAAATGTAATGCCATTGTGATACAGCTAGGTAGGGAATGACAAATAGTCACTTAATAATATTGGATAGCATAGTGCGTGTGTGGTGTTCGATACGCATACCGCTTCGCGAGTGTGTCGATGGTTTGTGCGGAGTCGGTGTACGACTTGTTGCAGCACTCCTCCAACGCCCGCAGCACAGACTCACCGTCCGCTATGAACTTCAACACATCAGCGTCTGGTGTTCCGAGACGCCTCAAATATGCAACATGATAGAGGACTCGGATGGACAAGTCAGATACACGTTTGTTGAGTGACCTGGCGCCGTACCCCTCCAGATACCGGCGGAGGTCGCCTTCAGCTGGAGACGCTGCTGCGGCGGAAATGTATGGACTCAAATAAAGTTGCTTTTCATTGTTACGAGCAACGATTTCGTTTTTCTGAGTTGCATAATATATATCGTACATTTTGTGTGAGTTCATATTTTGTAAGTATGTTTCGTGTTCTTGGATTAACTGAGATAAATAATTTAACTGTTCTTCACTTATTTCGGTGACGCCTAAGATTTGTAGATGTCTTAGAATCGTTGCTTTTCTGATTTTATTTTTGTCTCCAATTTGACCAGCAGCATTATATTCTGCGCTCAGTTCGTCGATTATATTATGAGATAGTAAATGAATAAGCAACGATTGCGAGAGTTGACTATCGATATTTTTGTGTAAGTATGAATATCGATTCGCATCATTTCTCGTATAGAAGACTTGGTTCTTGTTGCCGTCGTGGGTTTGAAGCGGACTGCTTTTGAAATAATCATGATCTAGATGATGTCGACTATGATCGGAAGCACTGTTTGTGGCGTCTTCTTTCTGTGTTACACGATTCATTTTCCCAGAAGTTTCGTAGTGAGGATATTCTTGATAGATCCCACCAGCCCCACCTCTAATCACATTATCATCATTCCTCACATTCATTTGGTATTTATTATTAAACACATTGTCACTGCTTGTGTGGCTATCCTTGAATGTAGAATCCATGTCGGTTTGCTTTGTCTGATCTCCATGGGATTGTTCATCTCCATGTGTGTGTAAATAAGCATTAGGCGAATTGTCTTTCTGATGATCGTTACCTTCTTTTATAAGATAGCATTGAGAAGCTAGTGATTGCGCAAGTTGGATTACCTTTTTAATTATTGGTGAGTCTGTGGAAACCACTTCTGGATTTCCACCATGCGTAAGATGACTGGTTTTATTCTTACTATTATTCTGTCTTTCTAAATAATCAAGCACTTTGTTTGGTGGATTTTGAGTGTCATTTTCTGATTTAGTATCTGATACAGTTTCTATTATATCAATATATTCATTCAGTTTCTTTGGGCCCGCTGTGATTTCGTTTTCCGAGCCACTAACAATTTTTTGAGGGTAACGACTTGAATTAATTACTTTATTCATCACATATTCTGGTAAAACGTCGGTATTCGATTTTGAGAGTTTTGTTTGTAAAATTGATTCTTTTTCAACTCTTGATACATATACATCATCATCATCCCTATGCGAAAAATCTGTCTTTGGAGTAGATTTGAAGTGTTCCTCCTCCAAGCCAGTAAAAGTTCGAGTTTCTTCTACTGCTGGAACTATTTGTGTATGATTATTAAGAGAGTCTGGTAACATTTTATTTTTAGTTGTCTCTTCGTGGATATTTTTAACAAAACTAGTTATTTTGCTGGAAGAAGTATGAATGTTATCTTTAGTTTTTTTGGGATGCACTCGAACACCATTCGTTTTGATGGTGTTTATTGTTGTTGGCTGCATTACCGTTTCATCAATGTGCGAGTTTATTTTCGAATGTTTATCATTACTCACCACAATAATACCATGCGGTAAAATTTCATTATTTTTATAACTGTTATTACTTATTTGACCAGTTTCTTTAAGTATAAGTCGCTTATTTGGTGATAAACTATTTAATTTAGTGTTGACCTTTAAAGGTATGACTTTTAATTTGTCGTTCCCTTCAAACGAAATATTATATTTCATAATATCGGTTTGTGCTGTTCGCTCCTCATCTTCATAACTTGTTAACCTGCTATTTTCATCATCAGTTTTAATATTATCTTTTTCGTGGGATGATAAGGTTAAATGATCATGATATAGAACAGGTTCAGAAGCTGTATTATAAGTGTGGTTTTGTGTAACCTTTGTCGTTTCAATGGTTGTAATTTTCTGTTTGCGAAGTCTTGGGTTATTAGCTGCAGAACTATTTTCATTAGTACTATCCAACAACCAATTTTCGTTACTTAAATTCGTTCTGGATTTAAACGGCGTAGTCGTTATATCAGAATGTTGAAGGTTTGTTTTAACTAAAGTTATATCACCACGTATCTCTTCGTCACCATTTTTATCGTCTTCTACAAGGCCGCTTGTTTTGTTATTTAATGATATTGTTTGTGTTTTTTCTATTCTTTCTTTATTAACGTTGGAAATTCCTGCTGTATTATCTGAGATTATCGTAGAACTTTCACCTCTCATTTCGGAATTTGATAATATGAATTTTAAATCATCATTTATATAATTTTCTGGTTTAGTGCGCGAATTAGTTGATTTGGTATGTATAACCGCACTATCTCGATTATTCTTGTCAGTTGATTTGGTATGTATAACCGCAGTTATCGTAGAACTTTCACCTCTCATTTCGGAATTTGATAATATGAATTTTAAATCATCATTTATATAATTTTCTGGTTTAGTGCGCGAATTAGTTGATTTGGTATGTATAACCGCACTATCTCGATTATTCTTGTCAGTTGATTTGGTATGTATAACCGCACTATCTCGATTATTCTTGTTAATTGTAAATGTTTTGAAGCTAGCATCGATGTGTGCATTGGCTTTGTTAGCTTTTTTCGCTTTATTGCCATCGATGTAGTATTTCTGCGTGGAATTAATATGAAATTGTCCCTTTGGTTTCGTTCGAACAAGTGTCGGCATTTCAATAGTATCGTATTCATAATCTTCATCATCTTCGTGTATTATTTTGAATCGTCCTCTTTTCCCAGGCAAAGTGAACGTTTCATTAATGGGTATAGAAGTTGGTACTTCTCCTTTTTTTGTAATCGCTGGTTCTTTGAAAAATTCATCCCATTTTATAGGCAAATCTTGAGAATCAATTGTAGTAACCTTAATTGGGGGTTTAAACTTTTTTGTAACAATTTTAGTTTTATAATGCTCGTTGTAGTCTGACATTTCTTCATTTGTGCTTCGACTTGTACTTTTTACGGATTCTTCATTTTCTAAAAACAAGAATGAGATAGTTACTATCCTCGCCTGTATTAGGTATGTTCGTAATTACTAGTAATGTATTATATACATTTATACTATAAATACTTTTAACATGTTCGTTTTCATTAATCTGTATCGATGTTTTATATAAAGTTAATTGGTACTTACCGACATCTAGCGGCGCTTTGAACTGTTCAGTTGATCCGTGGATATTTACTGCTATCAAATCAGGATGTTCCTGTAACAAGGATTTGCAGCTTCAATTAATCATCATTAAGCTATTCTTAGAAAACATTTGGTAGCTATCATTATAGTGACACTTTCACAAAAGTGTTTGACAACTTCCAGAGACTAACCTTCTGCACTGTTTCCGAGTACACTTTGTAAGCATTCGAGTGTTGGATCTTTTCACCGTTTAGTTCATGATGTGGCATCGAGCTTGGATCTTGGTAGTGAGTGACTTTCACTTTCACTTTGGAATATCCTTTATTACTAGACCGGTATTTGGCTTCGTCTTTCCTTCTATGTGAAGTATTACCTGATACGTTCGCATTATTCATCTGTTTGATTTTCTTTTCTTTACTGCTTTCAAGAAATACAGATTTGCTTGAGCTTGTACTTGCTTCGGGTTCCTCTAGTTGTAATTTATGGCTATAGATATTTGCGTGTATATTGTTGCTCACATTCGGTGTCGCATCGAGAATTCCCGATTCGCTTTGAGCTTCGCTGGTTGTACTGTTTTGATCAGAGCCGAGCGACGTTTGCAGATCGGTACTTGCGGTAGCAACAACGTCTCCCGGGCTGTAGACATGTCCTTCAGGGACAACAACGTATCGGGATACCTCATGAGTGGCTCCGTCGGTGTCAATGGTCTTGGTTTCTATTGGTATCAGCTTTACATTTAGACCGTCCTGGAAATGCAATGATTTATATAAAATAATTAGCTAACTACGATGGCACTACCTGTCTTATGTTTGGGCGGTGTCTGTTAGTTCAAAAACATTCCACCAGCATCTGAGTACCTTCTATTTAAATTTTAACCGCCTGTGTGGTTCAAGCACCAATTTCAGATCCAGAGGTCCCGGGTTCGATCACCATGGGGAGTACAATATATTGTGCTTGGTTGGTTGGTTGTAGGACTTTGTTTAAGTCCGCCTGGCTAGCTACCACCATCTTACCTAATTCTGTCGCCATAATAACAATTCTAAAAATTGTTATTTTCCGGCGTAACACCTAGGTACTACTAGGTACTACTAGGTACTACTAGGTACTACTAGGTACTACTAGGTACTACTAGGTACATACCTCGGCGGTTATAGCCATAAGATACCACGGGCGCATGTGTGATGGTTAGGGTGAAAACCGGCAGCTATCACCGCGAGGTGAGGGGGTCATTGAGTATCAATGTTGAGGATAGATCGGTCTCGTGCGATACTCACCCGGTGGGTGGCGGTGGCGGTTGGGTCACAGGTACCTACTGGCTGAATCACTGGAAGAGCTTAGCAAGTTGAGGATAGATCGGTCTCGTGCGATACTCACCCGGTCACCCGGTGGGTGGCGGTTGGGTCACAGGTACCTACTGGCTGAATCACTGGAAGAGCTTAGCAAGATGCTCAGAGAATTCACCATTGCATCCCGACAGGGCGTTTTTAAAATGAACTTGAAAGAAAGTAACACGTGTTTTATAAACGGCCACGTCGCATGCCTGGCATATTAGATATGGAAGTGATGTTATCAAGTTGTCGCTCATTACGTGTATCGTAGATACCAGGGTCAGATGGTCTCAACCTCGAAAGGGGGTCAACCGATGAATCCAAAACGGATGGGCAGCGTTCGGAACGCTTCTAGTATCTTCTCGTCAATGATACCGCAGAGCCTCAAGACTAAAGACTTCGATCAGTGTGTGTTACCAGTGATGACCTATGGATAGACACGTGCTCACTGACTGTAGGCCTCGTGAATAAGTTCAAATTCGCAGAGCGGGCTATGGAGAGAGCTATGCTTCGAGTTTCACTACCTACGTGATAAAATCGAAATTGTTGACATGCATAGAAGAACCAGTCTCGGACATAACTCTCAGGATCAGCAAGCTGAAGTGGCGGTGGGCGCCCACATAGCTTGCAGAACCGACAACCGCTGGGGAATAGGTAAAGGTTATTGCATGGGAGTGTGGGAAGAGCTTACACTCGATGGACCGACGACATCCGTTCCCTATCCCCCGCCCTGAAGTCATCTTCACCATCGTCACGGATTCGTCATTCGTCGTATTCTTAAAATGTTTGCCCATATTTTTCCACTGTTGCACCTATGTGCAACACCTACCCAAACTACCGAGCATTACAGTCACTCCTCTGCTTTGTGATCGGCAAGTGGGTAGTGGGTAGAGGGTAGTAGGTAGAGGGGGATCTTCCAAAGTCCCTCCCCTCAGGCAGCATCCCGCATTGATAGCACTCACCGCGCCGCGTCTCCACAAGATGGCCGCCACCGCCACGGCGGCATACAGCCGCGCTCTCATCTCGATACAAATATACCGAATAGTTTGGTTCACAATTTATTGGTTTCTCACCTTTGTAACCCAATTCACCGTGTAATGGGTCGATGTTAGCCCTTCAAAGCTATGGCCAATCGATTTCAAATGATCGATTCTGATTTCAATAATTGCCGTGGACCGCTCGCGGGACTCAATGTCGCGTAACTTCCATTGAGTTTTGTTGTCACACGTGGCTATAATACACACTTTGAGCCGGTAACATTTGTGGTCGATATTTGGCGGGCACTTTCATAAAACTTTAATCCTACTACCTACCTCCTCCGTTCAGTCACTGTTCCGGTCATTACATTATTCTCTAACCAGCTGTCTTGAGAACGCTCAGTCCTACCCCTCCCTCCACTCCACTCCACTCCACTCCACTGAGTGTGACTAGAGCCTCGACTACCTAGGTATTGGCAGAACCGTTACTGATTTTAGCAAGCAGTTGTTGTTGTTGTTGTTGGACCTGCCTACACATATTTCAGTGTCCGGAACCGTCTGATAATTATCATACAAGTACCTACGACAATTTCAGGTCTTAGTATGATGTACGACGGTACACTACTATCGTACGCAGGTTGTACGATAATTTTCTTTAAATAAATTACACGACATTAATTGAACACAGCGCCATCTAGCCCCAAACTAAGCATAGCTTGTAATATGGGAACTAGATTACGGATAGAATACCTACAATTAAATGCTTTTTTTTTTGTAAATACATACCTGCTTATCATACAATAGGTACAACTCTCAAACACAGAACAAACCTCTATATTCATCACACAAATGTTTGTCCTGGGTGGGAATCGAACCCACAATGCGCAGAAGGCAGAGTTACTACCAACTGAGCTATGAGGCTTGTTTAATTATAAATTAGTATGATACACAATTTGATAATTAAACTGACAGCTAATAGCCCAATAACAAAAACGATTGTTTTCTACTGTCAGCGCCATCTATTGATTTATTTATTTCTTAGGAACACATAAACATGGTGCCGCTTCATGTCTCAATCAATTCATTGACTGCTAATTGTCCGCTACAATCATCATGGGGTCAGTGGCAGCATTCAAGTATGTATGTATGTATTTATGTATGTGGTAATGTTTGTGACGGCATAACTCTCGAACGGTTTATCCGATTTTCATGTAATTTAAACATAGAGATAACGTAACCGTAACGTCTTTATACGATAACGTACATAGAATTTGATTGTCAAGGATGATTTTTGATAATTTCAACCCAATATCTCAAAAACTACCCCATAGTTTTTGAGATATTGGGGTGAAATGAAATACAATTTTTCGCCCATGTCTTTTGAATGGCTTCGCCATAATCATCACGCTTGGCAGACAGATTGGTTCTCACAATTAAAGTTTTGTTAACACACAGAACGAAGCTTTTTTGTTGACTTTACGACATCCGTAGGCTGGAGGGGTATATTACAGAACCACGACTACTAAGGCAACGGTTTTGAGAGCACTATCAAAAAGTCATCAACCTTTGTTTCATGTTACTAAGGATATTATTATAAGTTAACAACAAGAGAGAGCCTCGAACATTTAAGGTAAGTTAGGTGTAATGAAGCACACTTTTATCGTTTGTTAATTACGTTATATTTGAGAAATAATCTCCGTCACAAACCAGACATCACGAGTTCTCAGTTTGTGGCGAACTACATGTTATTTTAAAGGAAGCAATTTTCTGAGTCAAAAATTGTGATTGATTGTACAGAGACATTATATGTCTATATGTAAGTATATATATCAAACAAATTCGTTCATCGGTCGTATATATGTTAAATAACTATTTTTTTCACTCGGTGAGTTTCAAGTCTGGAGAATGGAAAATGAATTCTTCAAGTGAAAATGATGATTTACACGCGACACCCCCGAGGAAAGTTGCGAAAGTTAGCGCGTTTATAGGTAGGTACACTCACAGTGGAAGGGGCCTAGCTCAGCATCAAACATTCGGAATGCCTTTTCAGATCGAATTCGGAAACTCCCGATTCCGACTTTCCGGAGATTCCGGAAAATGCTTTTCAGAAATCCGAAATCGAAAACTTTTGACATAAAGATTCGAGACTTCCACGGAAGATTTTCCGATAGCTACTTAATTGTGTCGGAAAAGTCTTCCGTGTAAGAAAAAATTGCAAAGAAAATCAAGAAACCGCCTCTGTGGTTCAACCCACCGATTTCAGATCCAGAGGTCCCCGGTCCGATCCCCAGGGGAGCAATATTGTGCTTGGTTTGGTTGGTGGCAGGACTTTATTTAAGTCCGCCTGGCTAGCTACCACCATCTTACCTAATTCTGTCGCCATATTAACAATTCTGGAATGATTGTGTTCCGGCATTTAGAGTTAAGATAGTCAGTTCCTCAGTTAGTTGAGGATTCCAGGTGAAGTACGCCTCCACCTTCAGCCGATTCGTTAAATAAGTCAATGTTTAGTTTAAATTCCATAAACGAACATACAATAGTTACTCACTTTTATAACTAGAGGTTCTGTGCGAGCCGTCGACCTCGCGAGCCTTTATAACGACACTTTCCTCTTTCACTTTTACACTTTTGAGTAAATAGGGGGAATAAGTTTTAGCTATTACTCGCGTTCTTGCTCTGAGGAGATCGAACATGGTGTCTACGGATTTGCTTGCAAAGGCGGAGAGGACTGCTTTAGTAAACTGAGTCTGATTAGTAAACGTAGGTATAAATTTACCGGGAAAAAAAAATACAAGAATTGAAATCCTACAGAAAATTATACTATTCTCCCTCCACTTCCCCTTTTTGTGTTTTTTTTTTCACAACATTTTGTCTAGAATTAAATCCTTAGTGTGTATTTCAAATTTAATTTAAATCCGTTGATAAATAACGCTACAGTTAACTTACCCCCATTCCCACCCATCAAAAATCGCGATCGACACACACAAATGTTCCTTGATTTACTATTTTTTTTTATTTTAGTAAATCAAGGAACATTGTGTGCCAATTTTCATCATAATCGGTTGAAAAATGCGACCTGTAGACGAGAACAAACCGACAAAGGACAAAAGCATTTTTGGCCAATCTCGAAACGGAGACGCTTCGCTCGCTCGGTCACTTATAAAAATATTCTGGTATTTTCAGAATATTTATAATTGCCGCCAGAATAGTGCGCAGCACTGATCAATTACTGGGTGCAAAGAGTAGTAGTCACTCCGGCGCAAACACGGGACACAGTGTAGGAACAAAGATAACTTGATGTTTTACGACGCAAGTTTAACCTTAAAATTAGATGATTTAATTTTAATTAAAAAACCAAACAAATGCGTTAGTGCATGAAAAAAAAATGTATGACTGTTAAATAGTTAAACGAGTTTAAAATTTAAGAGGCATTATCATTTCATATTTTCCACAATTAAATTTCTACCATGAATCAATTTTTCTATTTCAAAACATTCTCCGTAAACTACCAATCTTCGGATTCTGTATCCGCTGTCGGGTGTTCGATCAGAAATTATTTGATAATAGCGTTTTAGAGATTTATCGGATTCCAAGTCAAATCCGACAAAAAGTGACGTTTCCAATCCGATAAATTTCCGTGTGTTTGAGTATCGCTCTGCAGGTCTGTGCTACACGACGAAGTTTTTTTTTTAAACCGTAGTTTACAAGATTTAAATTACAAAGCATTTGCGTTACATATATATATTTTTTTATGTAGGTACTATCCTGATGGATACGATAATTTTGATCCACATACGATAATTTGACGGCCCTGGTACGATAGCTGCCTGTCTTCAGGTTGTGAACACACACCGGTATCCCCAAGACAAGGCGGTGCGTAGCCTCTACTGTTTTTTAGATCTTTGTTTACTTAATGTGTGATATTCTTCTCCCTTAAGCAGTTTCACTGTTTGTTAATTGAAGTATGATGGGTGATCGTATTTATTATTATTGCTATATTACTGTTAACTTACCTACATAGTATATTATCAACATAGTACCTACCTATACCGTAGGTAATTGGCTAACTATTTCAGTTTTTAAACTTATATATAAGTAACTGTTAGTTTTCCGAATTTAAATAAATAAATAAATAAACTGTTTAACTTGTATCTACACACACACATAGCTTATTACGATACGAGAAATTTTAATGAGATTTCTACTACTCTGTGCTAAAATTTCACAAAGGTATCAAAAGTAAAGCATAGGTACATTGCATAACATAATTATCATACACCTACCTAAATAAAGCAAGATATGATCATTTGATTCCCAGAAATAAATGGCACAACATATGACCGATAAACGGACAATGTAGGTAGGTACTTAAAGATTGTGTATTACTGTACAATAAAATAAAGCAAATGTGTTACATATCCACATAATGCAAATGTGAGTTGATAGACAAGTGGCTAGCGCGTGCTCCTACAAGATCACCACAAGAGCTAAGAAAAAGTCATAAATGAGGAGCTATTAGTAAAACTAGAATTAAAATAGGTACATCAACATTTAATAGTTTATTTACACTCTGGATAGAACATTTCACATTGAAACGCTATAAAAAATCTATAGGATTACAATATACTATATCACAATAAAGCTTTACTTATTCTAGGGTGAAACGTGTTTCATTGCTTATAGATCGCAATTTAAAGAGATAGGTACCGATAGTATAGATATTTCAGATCATTGCGACATGAGAAAGGCTTTTCTTAACATCATGACCAAATATTAACACAATCATATATGTATACGACTAACGATAAATGTTGACTCAGTTCACATTGTAATTATTGACAAGAATAAAGTTGGTAGAGTCGCACAAGGTTTGATTATAGATCCAATATCGTATTTGCTCTACAAAAACGCAACCATTTGTAATCGAATATTGCAGAGACCCGATAACTAGATACGTTGGTTCATGCTTCAGAGAAAGTCAATATAAGTAATTAAAGTATTGTAGGTACGAACGTAACGGGGCCGAATGGTTCTATAGATCTGACGGAGTTTAATCTGGAATAAAACAAAAACCCTATCGGTGACATAATAATACCTAGTGCCTATACTAACAAGCATAACACACATACATGTATACATTAATAAGTTTAAGCTGTACGTACATTATTGTAATTACGATATACATCATTCAAAAACTTTTCTAAAAAAAGTAAGTATTGATAGCATGGTTCAGCTTTGGGTACCGTAAGTAACAATAACATGGGCGCTACGAATAATTTATACAGACACCCACACATATATATCTATAGATAGATCCACGCCTGTTTCCCGGAGGAGTAGGCAGAGGCAACGGATATTCCCATCGCAGTATCCGTGTTCAGTTCTTTGGTATAGGAAGAGGGATCCTCCTATACCAAAGAACTGAACACGGATACTGCGATCACCATTTTAACACCTCTGTGGGCTCAACCCACCTATTTCAGATCCAGAGGTCCCGGGTTCGATCCCTATGGGGAGTACAATATATTTTGCTTGGTTTGGTTGGTGGTAGGGCTTTGTTAAGTTCGCCTGGCTAGCTACCACAATCTTACCTATTTCTGTCGCCTTAATAACAATTCTGAAATTGCTGTGTTCCGGCATTTAGAGGTAAGATAGCCAGTTCCTCAGTATGTTGAGGAGTCCGGGTGAAGTGCGCCTCCACCTTCGGTCTTATCTCAACTTGCTACCAGGTTATGACACACGTGGTACACTATGGTACACTATGGGACACTACGGTAGATCCACAGGATCTATGTGTTCAGTATTGGCACTCACCCGACGGCTGGCCACTGGCCACGTCGCTGGAGAATATCTCGATCCAGTACCCGTCGGGGTCCTGGATGAAGGCCAGTCCCCGCATCTTGCCGTCCGACGGACGTTTGATGAACTTCACGCCGAGCTCCTCGAACCTGCGACCGCGTCACACTTCACAGGATCATCAACACCAACCTCTTGCACTAACACAGGATCTAACTAATTCGCTTCACTAATTCCGCTCTTGGCAGGCTCGGCACAACACTTTATAGAGCTACGTAAAGTTACCGTTGTGGTACTGGGTGTGTATAGTTACCGTTGTGGTACTGGAAGTGTATAGCTACCGTTGTGGTACTGGAAGTGTATAGTTACCGTTGTGGTACTGGGTGTGTATAGTTACCGTTGTGGTACTGGGTGTATATAGTTACCGTTGTGGTACTGGGCGTATATAGTTACCGTTGTGGTACTGGGTGTATATAGTTACCGTTGTGGTACTGGGTGTATATAGTTACCGTTGTCGTACTGGGTGTATATAGTTACCGTTGTGGTACTGGGTGTATATAGTTACCGTTGTGGTACTGGGAGTGTTAATTACCGTTGTTGTACTAGGTGTGTATAGTTACCGTTGTCGTACTGGGTGTGTATAGTTACCGTTGTCGTACTGGGAGTGTATAGTTACCGTTGTCGTACTAGGTGTGTATAGTTACCGTTGTCGTACTGGGTGTGTATAGTTACCGTTGTCGTACTGGGAGTGTATAGTTACCGTTGTAGTACTGGGTGTGTATAGTTACCGTTGTCGTACTGGGTGTGTATAGTTACCGTTGTCGTACTGGGTGTATATAGTTACCGTTGTCGTACTGGGTGTATATAGTTACCGTTGTGGTACTGGGAGTGTATAGTTACCGTTGTCGTACTGGGAGTGTATAGTTACCGTTGTCGTACTGGGTGTATATAGTTACCGTTGTCGTACTGGGAGTGTATAGTTACCGTTGTGGTACTGGGTGTATATAGTTACCGATGTGGTACTGGGTGTATATAGTTACCGTTGTGGTACTGGGTGTATAGTTACCGTTGTCGTACTGGGTGTGTATAGTTACCGTTGTCGTACTGGGTGTATATAGTTACCGTTGTCGTACTGGGTGTATATAGTTACCGTTGTGGTACTGGGTGTATATAGTTACCTTTGTCGTACTGGGAGTGTATAGTTACCGTTGTAGTACTGGGTGTGTATAGTTACCGTTGTCGTACTGGGTGTGTATAGTTACCGTTGTCGTACTGGGTGTATATAGTTACCGTTGTGGTACTGGGTGTGTATAGTTACCGTTGTCGTACTGGGTGTATATAGTTACCGTTGTGGTACTGGGTGTATATAGTTACCGTTGTGGTACTGGGAGTGTTAATTACCGTTGTTGTACTAGGTGTGTATAGTTACCGTTGTCGTACTGAGAGTGTATAGTTACCGTTGTGGTACTGGGTGTATATAGTTACCGTTGTGGTACTGGGTGTATATAGTTACCGATGTGGTACTGGGTGTATATAGTTACCGTTGTGGTACTGGGTGTATAGTTACCGTTGTCGTACTGGGTGTGTATAGTTACCGTTGTGGTACTGGGTGTATATAGTTACCTTTGTCGTACTGGGAGTGTATAGTTACCGTTGTAGTACTGGGTGTGTATAGTTACCGTTGTCGTACTGGGTGTGTATAGTTACCGTTGTCGTACTGGGTGTATATAGTTACCGTTGTCGTACTGGGTGTGTATAGTTACCGTTGTCGTACTGGGTGTATATAGTTACCGTTGTCGTACTGGGTGTATATAGTTACCGTTGTGGTACTGGGTGTATATAGTTACCTTTGTCGTACTGGGAGTGTATAGTTACCGTTGTAGTACTGGGTGTGTATAGTTACCGTTGTCGTACTGGGTGTATATAGTTACCGTTGTGGTACTGGGTGTGTATAGTTACCGTTGTCGTACTGGGTGTATATAGTTACCGTTGTGGTACTGGGTGTATATAGTTACCGTTGTGGTACTGGGAGTGTTAATTACCGTTGTTGTACTAGGTGTGTATAGTTACCGTTGTCGTACTGAGAGTGTATAGTTACCGTTGTGGTACTGGGTGTGTATAGTTACCGTTGTGGTACTGGGAGTGTATAGTTACCGTTGTGGTACTGGGTGTATATAGTTACCGTTGTGGTACTGGGTGTATATAGTTACCGTTGTGGTACTGGGTGTATATAGTTACCGATGTGGTACTGGGTGTATATAGTTACCGTTGTGGTACTGGGTGTATAGTTACCGTTGTCGTACTGGGTGTGTATAGTTACCGTTGTGGTACTGGGTGTATATAGTTACCTTTGTCGTACTGGGAGTGTATAGTTACCGTTGTAGTACTGGGTGTGTATAGTTACCGTTGTCGTACTGGGTGTGTATAGTTACCGTTGTCGTACTGGGTGTATATAGTTACCGTTGTGGTACTGGGTGTATATAGTTACCGTTGTGGTACTGGGAGTGTATAGTTACCGTTGTGGTACTGGGAGTGTATAGTTACCGTTGTGATACTGGGAGTGTATAGTTACCTCTGACAGGCTCGGTCGACGTCGGGCACCCACACCCCGATGTGACCGAACCCGCGCGGGTCTGAGTTACCGTTGTGGTAATGGGAGTCATCGCTCTCAGTGCCCCAGTTACTGAAACCAAACAATTACCATTGATGTGATGGACTAGCATTGTCAGTAATAAAACATCATTGAAACTCGTTTTACTAAAATAATAAGTACAATAAAATAAGACCCTAAAAATAAAAATGCATGCCCGATTTTGTATGAAAACTATAGGCAGAATCAGAATCAGAAATTATTTATTTACTGTTAAGACACACATATAAAAAAGAACATGATGACATTACACACAAAAGAAAATCTAAACAATCTAAATACAAATAAATAAATTGAAAGTAAAAAGAAAACATTATTAGAAACACGAAAAAAATAACCTAGAAAATTACATAAAGTAGGTAGGTAATACAATTGTGTGCCACAACAGCAAAAAGGCACCGGCTCAGCATGAATGCCTTACTACTGAGAAGTAGAAAGGCGCTGGTATTCTGCCGAAACCTTGACGAGGGTTGCTAGACCTCGCGAGATTAGCAATTTTGTGAAGTGTATAGTGAGTGTGTTTTGTATTGGGTGTGTACAGTGTGAAAATATAACATATACTTATGATTATATACCTCTATATATAGTTACTTACTACTTACACTTAATTATACAAAAAAAAAATACATTCAATAAGTTACTTACATAAACATCATAATAAATTTTATAAAAAATACCATAAATCACAAAAACAATAAACCAATAAATATATACCATTGTATTGTAACCAACCTAGCAAGCAAAAGGCGCACTAAGGCCAATTGCACTGCTTCATTTCATTCAAAAGACCTAGAAAAGATTGTTAGCAAACAGGCTGATTCTCTTTTTTGAGAAACACCAGGTCATCTCTGACAGGCAATTTGGTTTCAGAAAGGGAAAATCAACTGAAGACGCGGCTACCCTGTTTACTAACCTTGTTGCTGAAAACGTCGAAAACAAAAATCGCTGTATATGAGAGTTTCTAGACCTTACAAAGGCGTTTGACACTGTGTCGCTGGGTCTCTTACTGAACGGATTAGAATCATACGGCGTCAGAGGTGTAGCTCAAGAATGGTTTAAGAGCTATCTACAAAATCGAAGTCGAAGCAAAACAATTAACTCTGACTTTACTCAGCACTCAGTTGCTTATAAATTTCGGGGTTCCTCAAGGTATCATCCTCGGGCCGACTCTGTCCAAACCTTAATACCTATCCATTTTGCAACAGAAAAGCATCTCGTGCAAACAGTCCCCGCACATATACCTACTTTTTTTATTTTATTGTACGAAGGGAAAGCGCCCTTGGCCTTCATCTCACCTGGTTATAAGTTGGGATAAGGCCGAAGGTGAAGACGCACTTCACCCAGAATCCTCAACAAACTGAGGAACTGGCTATCTTACCTCTGAATGCCGGATCGCAACAACTTTTTAAGAATTGTTATGAATATAGCGACAGAATTAGGTAAGATGGTGGCAGCTAGTCAGGCGGACTTAAACAAAATCCTACCACCAACCAAACCAGCCACAATATTGCTATACGGCTAGTTTGGGGTCTCATTGTAATAAGTAGTAAGTTAAGCAGTCTTGTTAACTAGTGAATTAAGCATCTCTGTGAGGTGATTATTTGGCCATAAAAAAAAACTATATTCTATTCTAGATTGACAAAGAACGAATGTATATTCTACTAGCTTTTGCTTGCGGCTTCGCTCGCGTTAAGAAGTATTATTATTAATTAGGTATAGTTTTTGTGGCTTTACTTTTGTTTAGCGTGTGTAAAAAAATTAGGGCCTACAAAACTTAAAAACGACAGTACATTCTTCAACTTCTCCATTAACGTTCAGATGTTCTTTAGCCATTTTAAAAAAGTCTAACCGACAAAACCTATACTTAAACCAAACGAAAACAAATGCCAAATACAAAGCAGAGTCTATAACCAAAACTACTAAACCGAAACAAAACAAATGCAACATCTCAAAATCCTTTCTTAGGAGATGCCTACGTCATAGTAGCTTTATGCATGCAAAGTCTCAGGCCGATCGGTTTAAAATTGACAAAGTTTCATACAAACTTTCATCCCCAATTTTATCCTCTTATACAAATACAAATATATTTATTGGCAAAAAAGAGTTACATTTCAGTAAGATTACTATAATTGACCCCGCACTAGGACTCGCCTGTGTCCCCTTGGACCCTTGGGGATAGAATTAATCAAAATCCTTTCTTAGCGGATGCCTACGTCATAACATCTACCTGCATGCCAAATTTCAGCCTTATCCGTCCAGTGGTTTGGGCTGTGCGTTGATAGATCACTATGTCAGTCAGTCAGTCAGTCAGACACTTTTGAGTTATATATATTTAGATAGATATATATTGTAGGAAAACTGTGTTTCCCTGCATGATTTTGTACTTTTATCTACATGTATTTTATACTTTCTACATTAAAACATGTACTTCTTTATCGTTTAGTTCTAATTTAGTTCTAAAACAGTACCTTTTTATGTTATTCCTTCACAATTCGTACATTAATATTTTCATTTTTATCCCTTGTTTTGCTTTCAAAAGTACATCTATAGATTCTCTGGATTTATCTTATTACGATAAGCTTATTATTGTTTCTTCAAATGTAATATTTAGCTGAAATCAATAGACCTTAGATTTTCAAAGATTGTTTATATTATTTTAGGTTGTCAATTATGGCAAATGTCATTTATCTTTTTTATGTCATAAAAAGCTCATAGACGTAAGTTTCCTTTATATTTTATATGCTATCTCTGTCTAACACGTACATTTTTATCTGAACTTGTATTAAAACCTTAGCAATTATCTTTGGCCATGTATAATATTTGAATTAATCAAATTTAGAATACTAGCGTTCCACCAAAGTCTTCTTGCGAAAGCTGGTGGCTGAGGAAAAGGAATTGATATCTAGCATCCAAACGGAGCAGAGATAAGTTACATCTATTAGCTCCCAATCGGAGAACTCCAAATTAAATACAAGACCATTCCCGGGTCAAGTGGCCCGGGAAAGTTGCTGGTCTTCAATATATTTGTCTGGCTGTCTTTAAAAAGCTGCTGTACGGGATACTGAAGACCCTCTTACTGGCTGGACGTTGAAGACCCTCATACTGGTTGGACATGAAGACCCTCTTACTGGCTGGACGTTGAAGACCCTCATACTGGTTGGACGTAGAAGTCTCTGATTGTATTTGTGGACTTTCTTTTCTTTAATATACTTTTATTTTCTTTTACTTTCATAATTCTTATTTTTATCTCTTTAACACCTCTAGTAGGATAGGTCCTTTAGTATTTCTTATTATTGTTCTTACTGTTTCTCTTATAAAAACAGTAACGTTACAATATAGAAGACTACTAGTACTGCGCTATGAGAGAGCGGAAACAGCCATGATAAGATAAGATAAGATAAGATAATTACTTTATTTACCAACAAATGTTTACAATATATTTATGTTTCAAAATATAACATGATTCGTATAGCTTTGTCTTTTTCGTACAGTTGCTACGGAACACATTCCAAAAGAGATGGAGAAACTTTAGACTCCTTAATTAGAGTAAACATAGTATCAAAACGCGAAACTCTAACTTTTATGTGAAATTATGAACAGTGAATTAATGAGAATAATTATTAGGGATTGTTGGGGCGCCTTCTCGAATAGTTTTCTTCGTTGGCAATCTACAATATAATATAACATCACAATTTTTGTATGATAACTATTTTCCATTGATTACCTACACAGTACAGTTTATGTACTTTTTAATATTAAAGTACCTACTTACCACTTATTGCTTATTTTAGGAATATTTTATAATTTTTCTAGGAAAACAATATTGTTTCTACAATATTGTATTCGTGTGTATTATTGCTAAATTTGATGTGTCAACAATTATACTTGCTGTCAAGAGGCAGTTCATGGTATGCTTTATGCGAACGACTTACGAGTACTAAAGAGTGAACTTACTAGGTGAGTTCGAGCGTGGCTCTCCTGGTGACGGCCCACGCCTTGCGCGCGGCCGCCTCCTTGGGAATGTCGGCCGGGTTCTCATAGCTGTAATCACAAACACATATCATCGACATGCCATTATAACTTAGGTGAGGTTTATCTTTCATTCTGCTGTTATTGATTATTCTATATTGTATACGTTTTTTTTTTTATTGATGATACTGATTTTGACCACGAACTACTTGAAAACAAGTGACGATGTGCCTTAAGATGGAGCACGCTTGTCGTGAAAGGACCCTGTTCATTCTGAACTTGACGACTCCTCAGATTCACATAATCTATTATCACAATCACAATCAATTTTGTTTTTGCTGTAAACGCATTTTGCTGACGTGGAAGTGCCAGTCCTTCATCTCAACTCATTTTCAAGTAATGATAAGACCGAAGGAAGTGCACTTAATGAGGAACTGGCTAAGTCCAACCACAAACCATCGCATCACTTACCCCAAGAAGAACAGAGAGAACTTCATTTCTGGGAAGTGCAGCTGCTGCAGCAGCGTCATACCGAGCACCCCGGAGTAGAACGGCAGCGAGCGACGCGGGTCCTTGATGCGGTACATGGTTTGCTGGAAGAAGAACTCCTGCAACACCAACACATACGATACCATCAGCTCTTCCCTTGTGCATTACGTAACGGCTCAGCTTGTTGAACCTTATTCTACTAGGAGACATGACAAGCAAGTAGCGCACCTGGTGTTGTGTACTCTTGCCTGTAACAAAGCCTTACTGCATAGGTCACATCCACGAAGAACGTAGCCTACACGGCACTGCATTGCGCTCGTCAACTTGAGGCATAAAGGCATTAAGCCTCACATACCCGTAATTTCACCGGCAGCCAAACCCTTCAGACCGAAACACAGCAATGCTGCTTGGCGGCTGAAATAAGTATGGTGGTAGTAATTCTCCGGACAGCCCTTTCACTAGGGGCTTCTGCTACTCTTAAGATACTCTTTGCCTTTATTATTACCATACAATTTGGTTGAACTTGGCACAGTATTGTACTCCCCTGGTGATTGAACCTGGGACCTCTGGATCTGACACTAGGAGAGCTACTAGACCACAGGGGTGGTTGAAACACTTATGATATGAGCCTCCTGGCCCAGCGCTTGTGGAGCCGAGTACAAAGTTGTTATTTGTGTGAACCACCGCAACGTGGCTGCAATACTCCTCACAAGATTGAAACTGATAGTGAAATATTGCTTGACTTTATTAAGGATCCCAGCTTTTGGAACTACATGGAGCATCAGTCAATTAATGGTATGAACATTAGGCCATGATGATGATAAAATGATGCCATCATTACAGGTCACTATTTCCTAGATTCCATAATGACTGTTATCCGTGAACTATCACATTGTTGACAGCACTTAAACCCGATTATACAACAAGATAACAACATTTCAGTTGTTTATAAAAACTAGGAGATTGTATAACACTTATAAAAGGCATGTGATCAATGCATGATGTACAAATAGTAATTAATGAATTATATTAATCTATTTCAAGTGGTGATCGTACTGCGTCACAACATTTACACTTGTTATAATGACACAAAAATTCACAAACCTCGACGGCACTTGAATCTGCATATTTTCCTAAAGCCGGAAATTCTATAATCAACTGAGCAACGAGGGTCCTGATGCAGATTCCCAATTTTTGTGTCAAATCCATGCTTGAGCTCTGATTACCGACATCTAGCAGAGATTCACTAAATCTGTCCTAGTGTCCGAAATTACATTTAGGAAAAGATGCGGTTTCAAGCCCCTTCAAGGGATGTGAATTATTGTGTTAATTAATTCATAGTATCCATACTATTAAAAAATTCTAAATGGCTAAACAGATTTTGATCAAATGCAGGGATGTAACAGTTTTGTTGTGAAGAATGGAAGGACACTTCTTAAGTGGGGCACATTATTATGAGTTCTGTGTCCAAGCAGGAGAAGCCACACACACAAGCTCGTGTTCAAATACATAATACCTTAAGATTAGATTTGTAAACTAATATTATTATCCACCTCTGTGGTCTAGCGGTTTGCCTACCGGTGTCAGATCCAGAAGTCCCGGTTTCGAACCCCAGGGGAGTACAATATTGTGGTTGGCTTGGTTGGTGGTAGGACTTTGTTTAAGTCCGCCTGGCTAGCTACCACTGTCTTGTTCCAGAATTTAGGTGTATGTTACCATACTAATAATTCTTAAAAAAAATGTTTTGTTCCGGCATTCAGAGGTAAGATAGCCAGTTCCTCAGTTAATTTATGTCATACAATAAAAAAATACAAATACTTTATATTCAGATTTGTTGGTACCTCACCTACTTAGGTAAGTACTGGTTTAGATCTACAACAGCAGACGGCAGACCATTAGAACTGCAATATTTTATTCTAGGTATTTCAGTTAGCAAGCTGATCCTGCAGCTGTTTGTCTTTAATACAGCAATACCATCCATAGAGATGGTTCATGTCATGCAACACTACACTACACTTATCAACTTCACTTGTGTAGGCAGGTAGGTACCTAGGTACCTAAAAATTTTTGTTGCACTTGTGTGCTTTAATGGTAGGTACCATATCTGTCTGACAATGCTCAAAAGAGTAGGAATTAGGAACCTACCTAACTATTACCGTGACGGCAGTAAAAGGTAGGTATGAGAGATAGAACTTTCCCAGGCAAGCCCTTACACCCATGTTTCATAGGGAGTGTATATGGGAATGGGAAAGCTCTTTAACAAAGAGAATCGAATCCCTACGTTCTCCTTAGCACCTGTAACAACTCATATTGTTTACAGGCACTTGATAAATAATAATTGGGATTGCGAATGAATGAAATCAATTTGTAGGGGTATTGGAGAGGTGACGTAGACACCTACCTTAGTGGCAGCATCAGGGGCCTGGCACAGAGCCTCGACTTCTTCCGGAGAAATGCCAGCCATGGTCTGAAACGTCTATACAAAACAAAACCAAATAAAAAATAAAATTAAAGACGAAACAAAACAATTATCAACATAACCTCACTTATTAGTATCACATCACTATATATTTTTTTATTTACCCATTACGGAAAGGCCAAAGTTGTAAAACCATAACGCCTTCAACATTTTAGGAATTCAACTTTCTGATCCTAAAGACTAAAGACCAAAGAAAAGAGTACTAAAGTAACGACACTAGGCTTGCAATATGACGAATTAGTCATTTAATTTAAATGAAACAACTGCCGACTAATAATAAAAAAATACAAATTAGGTATGGATTAATTTTTGTTAAAACTGTTTACATATCTGTCTCAAAAACTGGTATAAAAATTACAGAATTTGAATTAGAACGACCTTTATGAATTTCGCTAAACACTATGTACCTAAGACTTTTATTTAATAATCTAAATAGAAAAAAAATATTGCATTCGAAATATATAGGTAGGTACATAAGTACTTAGGCACTGTAAGAACACTAATATACAAGCAACTTTTTTTTGAAAACGGGATCTTAGACTTTTGAGAAAATAAAAGTTTATGCTATAGTGATTACTCGGGATTCGGGATTTAGGGATGAACGTGCGAGTGATGATGGCAAGCGTCCATAGCGACATTTTATGAGTAGTAGAGCCTCTTGTGAAAGGTTTCACCCGGGGAAATACTACCACCATTCCTATTTCAGTCGTTAGTTTCAGTTTTCAGCAGTTAGGCATTGTTATAATCAAAAGATGCACTTAACATCAGGTGGGCTACTTGATTGTTCCGTCTTTTAATTAAAGTAAAAAAAAATAGCTGACAGTAGGTATAACTACACTTACGATCAGTTGGACCGTAGGTACCTATGCCTAATAATTGCCACCTTAGTAAAATAAAAAAAAACTGCCTTAGTGGTCGTGGTTTAAAATCTACCCCTCCAGTCCACGGGTGTACGTAATCAAAACTTGAATAAACAAACCTTGTGTGAACGTAAATGGGAGCACCGATCTGTCTACTTAGCATGGTGGTGATACTGGCCGTACTTTACAGCTGCAGAGGAAGTTCTTTCCACATTATATTGGACAATAATGAACTGTTGATATAGAATATGCGCAAACCCCTTGCATGAAAACCCAAAAGTAATTCTCGGATTTTATCAATTGAATTCAATTCAATTCATTTATTTAAACCGTAGGAACACTAGGAACACTTAGTTTCGTCAACAAATTTAACAAATTTTTGTACATAAAAATAAAACAAAAGGTACTAAACAACAAAAAAAATCAATGCCTGTAAAAAGGCCTCATCGCAATAAATAATAAAAAGTCTAATTTAAAATACTTACAAAGACATTTTGCAGCTGTAGGTCCTGTACCTACAGCTGCAAAATGCTTTTTTAAACTATAAAATAATTTAATTCTAATAATTCCATGCTTTGGTGCCAGATAAATAATCGTTGATGCCATAGTATGTCTTCATTAGAAGTGCTTGTTCAATATGGGTCTTGAAGGCTTTTTATCGACTCTCTTCCCTATCGAGTGAATAACAATAGCTAGATAGACCAGTTTTAATGTAATTTTATATACCCTCCCTTATCTTATCTGACCTGAAAATCATCCTAAATCATAATAATCACCTCTGTGATTTCAGTCGCGCGCGGTGCATAGGTGTCGATCGCACGTAGCAAATAAATTCATTTTTTATTGTTTGTTATCTAAGCGTTGCGGGTTTATCCCGCTAGTTAAGAGTAATAATGGATGAGGAGGTGTTATCGAGTATTGGGTGTTCTGACAGAAGTGATTCCGAAGTGGTGAATATTTGTGAAAAACAACTGCAATGTATGGAGAAGGAGACAGTAGTAGCGAAAGGCGATTTTAGCACTGTTCGTGAGAAGAGGCCCCTACAAAATAGTGAAGAAAGTAGTCAAGATGGCTTTATTACCATTACGAGACGAAAGACAAAGCGTTTGATCAGAAGTGATTCAATTGACAACAACCAAGCTTCTGTGAACACAATGGGAAGATTACGGATGGCGAGTATGAAGTTAGTTTGACGTCTCAACAAATTCTTCCCAAACAGATGGCATTAGCAAAACTGCTTCGTGATCAAAATATTTGCCAAATTATAGGTATTAAATACCGGAGTCCCTATAAAGTATTCGTAGTGCTCGACGATAAAACACAGACAGAAAAACTTTTAAAGTGTGAAAAGTTATTGTCATTGGATGTGCGCATTCAGCTTTCAGACCAAGGCAATCTATCCTATGGCATGATTAAGGGAGTTGACTTAGAGATGGAAGAAACAGAGATAAAAGAAGCAGTGACAAGCTCCATGCCTATCGTTTCTGTGAAAAGATTGAGACGTATGGATTATGACGGAAAGTGGACAAACAGTGAAACTGTTAGAATTTGTTTCAAAGGCACATCGTGTCCTAATTTTGTTCAAGCCTACGGGTGTAGATTTGCTGTTGAGAAGTTTGTCTTCCCTGTAACACAATGTTCAGGTTGTTGGAAGTTTGGACATTCTAAAAGGTTTTGCCCAATGAATAGATCTTTTTGCCCTAAATGTGGCAAGGCACATGAAAATTGTGAGATAGAAACCTTTACTTGTATTAATTGCATATGGCACTAGACAAAATTTGTCCAACTTTCCTTAAGGAAAAACAAATTCGTATCATAATGAGTGATGAAAATATTACCTACAAAAGAGCGTTGGAGATTTATTTAAAAAATAAAAAAGATAGAAACGACTTGCGCTCACATAATTTTCCGCAACTTAAAGAAACTGGGCCCCAATTAACTAGGACACAGTTAACTAAACTCCCACAGATGAGTCAACCCTTTGCACAAATAATAAGTGAACTCTCTTCATCAGAAGACGTCCCCTGTGCACAGTACAGTTCAGCTGCGCAGAATACGGTTAAAACGAAGAACAAAAAGAGACATCAAGTATCTAAGCAACCAAGGTATTCAACAAGAGATATGAATGATATTGATATGCAAGAACCTAGTGCAGAACTATCGAGGGATAAAATTCCAGATTAGAACAGTAGAAGGAAAAAGGAGTGGAAGTTTGAATGGAGAAATATTTTTGAGAAAATTAAATAAATTGTATTTTCTGAAGAACAGTTGGAAGAAAAACTGAGTCTTGTGCTGAAAGTAATATTTTCTGAAGTCAAATCATTTGTTATAAAAATATTTACTGAAGGGGATATTTAAAAAAAAATGCTGAACCTTCTTAGCATTTATAATGGATAGCACTCCAGAAAAGGATTTTGGAATCAATATCGTCCAGTGGAATTGTCAAAGCATAAGACCAAAGTTAGCTAGTTTTGAAGCATTACTGTATCAAGAAAAAGTACATATAGCTATTCTAAGTGAGACCTGGTTAGAACTGGGCAGTACATTGCATTTGAGTGGATATAATATATATAGGCAGGATAGGTATTCTTATGGGGGCGTCGCGATCGTTGTTCACACCTCACTACAGTCTCACTTATGTCACGATAACCTAAATAGTAGGATAGAAATGATTAAGGTTAAAATCTTAAACTGCAATAGCTTAGAAAATATAATATCTATATACTGTACATCCTCAAATAATTCACGAGTAAGTCAGGTAGACTGGAATAATCTTTTTGTACTATGTCCTAGGAAAACATTAATTGCTGGCGACTTCAATGGCCACCATACTAACTGGTCCTATAAAACAAACACAAGAGGAAGTCAGATATTAGACTCTGCATGGGAAAATTATTTTATATATCTTAATGATGGTGGACATACAAGGATAAAATTAGTGGACGGATATTTACAGAGGTCATCGCCAGATATTACCTTCGTTTCTTCAGATATAGCGTTAAAATTTATTTGGCAAATATTAAATGAGAATCTTGGGAGTGATCACTTTATTATTAAATTTACTTTGAAATACAAGGAGAAACTAAAATTTTATAAAAAACTTAATTTTAAAAAAGCTGATTGGAATAAGTACTCTGGGGATCTTGATATTTTATTTGAGTCTGATAATCATTCAGGTATTCGTGCTATCCAGTTAGTCATCTTTTAAGTCAGGTGGAAGTTATAAGATACCTAGGTATGTGGATGGACAGATCTCTTTTATGAAATAGGCATATAAATGAAACTACAGAAAAAACGGCAAAATTTTTAAACATGTTGAAAGTACTAGCTGGACCTACCTGGGGCATGCACCCGAAATATCTACGTTCACTATATATTTCTTTAATACGAAGTAGGATGGATTTTGGTTGTTTTTTTTATGATGTTAGCGCAAAAGTACATTTATATAAATTAGAAAAAGTTCAAAATCAAGCATTAAGAATAATTGGTGGATTTATTAAGAGTACACCCATACATGTTATGGAAAGTGAAGTGTGTGTACAACCCTTGCATTTAAGACGTCTATATTTAGCATATAAAATTTGTACGAAGTGCATGTCTTGGACCAATAATATAACAATACAGATGATCAATAACTTGTTAGACCTTCGAGATAGTAGATACTGGAGTACCAAAAAGAAACCATTACTTGTGACAGTATATGATATTTGTAGACGTTTTAGCATTTATTCCTCTAGCCCACTAGATCTATTCTCTTTGGATGTGTGGGTAACCTATATTAATATTGAAAGTGTAATTAATTGTTGTTTGGATAGTATACAGGGTAGTAAAAGGGATCAAGATCAGGCATCACTTAAATTTAATGTCATCAGGGAACTAAATGAAAAGTATAACGGTAGGCATATGTACTACACGGACGGATCTATGAGTGGTGAGGGTCAAGGGGCCGCATATTATTACTGGAACGGCAGAACAAGTGGCGAATTTAAAATTACATGTCCTAATATTTCTACAATGACACAAGAACTCATTGCAATTTCAAAAGCTTTAGATTCTATAATTTATTTAAATTCCAGCAATCAGCAGGTAGTCATCTTTACAGATAGTAAAAGCGCACTTCAGCATCTAGCTCGATGTGCCTCTGGTATCAGAGGTACTTCGATAGCTTATTCTATTTTAAATAAAATTCATTCATTTTCACATATTAACATACTTAGATTTGAAATTGCAATGGGTTCCGTCTCATATAGGTTTAAGAGGTAACGAAGAGGCTGACAGATTGGCAAAACAAGCATGTACAGAAGGGACAGACTTTGACATACAACCTAGCTATACAGAACAATTATTTGAAATAAGGAAGTTGTGTTATAATATGTATAAGGAATATTTTGATGAAAGAAGTAAAGAAAAGGGAATTTGGTATAAAACAATCCAATGTCAGCCTCCTCGTATTCCGTGGTTTGTCCAAGGTAAACTTAATAGGTCATTTATAGTTTTTATGCATTGAATACGTTCTGGTCACTATCCATCAAGAAAATTTGGATACCTCATGAAAAGAGTAGATTCGCCGAAATGTGAGTTATGTGGAGCATTGGATGATGTGCACCACCTCTTGATGGATTGTGACAAGTACAGGAGAGAGACAGAATTACTGATGCTCAAATTGTGCGTCAACCGGACAGATATTGGTATGTTCATAAAAATCTTATCCGAACCCAATTCTGACGAGGCAATTTTGCTGGGGCGCACATTTTGTTCATCAGTGATTTAGTTATTTATAAAGTAGGTATATTATATTTCATATCCTTTAGATTTCAAGTTTTGTGTTATTGTATGTATTAGGGTACGATGTGACTGCCATGCCATTTATAGCAAAAGTCACGAATAAAAATAGAAAAAAAAAAAAACCTGTGTGATTTAGTGGTTCAAGTTCAACCCTCCGATTTCAGATCCAGAGGTCCCGGGTTCGGTTCCCAGGGGGAGCAATATTGTGCTTGGTTTGGTTGGTGGTAGGATTTTGTTTAAGTCCGCCTGGCTAGCTACCACCATCTTACCTAATTCTGTCACCATACTAATAATTCTTAAAAAAAATGTTGTGTTCCGGCATTCAGAGGTAAGATAGCCAGTTTCTCAGTTTGTTGAGGATTCCGGATGAAGTGCGCCTCCATCTTCGGCCTTATCTCAACTTGATACAAGGTGAGATGAAGGCCAAGCGTTTCCCCATCGAACAATAAAAAAAAATCCTTTGCCCCTTGATTTTAAAATCCACCCCTAATAAGGGTTATTATGTTTATGTGTGCAATAAAGTATAAATAAATAAAGGGTAAAAATAAATTTATTTTGAAATCTGCAGTCTTAACCCCTATTTAAAATCATATTTTAATCTTTTAACACATTTTCAAGGCTTCAATCCACCCCTTTTGCAACCTTTAATATAAATACAGGGGTGGTTTCAGAAAATCAAAAGAAGGTTAATTGTGACTTGGATTTTTTGGTGGGACGCACATTTTGTACATCAGTGATCTAATAATTTATAAGGTATAGTAAATTTATTATTCATAAATTTTTAATATTTGTTTATAATAACTTTTGTTTTAAGATAAAAATGTATTAGGGTACGATATGATTGTCATGCAAAAGTAGCTAGTAAAAATAGAACGGACCCCTTATAATAATAATAAAAATAAAAATAGAGCAGTTTAAGAAAGTATTTAGTATATGGTCGCTTCCCGGGGGCGATCGCCGGGGCACGCCTGGAGCCGATGCTGGGCGTTCCAGCATGCAAGCCATCGGTGGCGAGGGTAATGGACGGCTCTCTGCCTGGGAACCCGAACAATGCGAGTCCACAAGCAGGTATAACCTACGGTCACAGTCCAGACGCCGATGCACACCTATCGGCACTGCTCGTTGCAGCGCGACGAGCACAGACGACGCAGGAGAGGAACGGCTGATTCCAGGTGAGGATTTTAGTCTCAGTAAATCTAGCCGAAGTGTTGGGGCTCAATCGGAACCCGAAGCCCGATCATCTTCATCTTCATCCTCGCCTTCATCTTTATTTCCCTCACTTCCTTCTTCAAAAGGACAATTACTTAAATTCAGAACATTCTTCTCCTTCCTGTTCTCCTTCACCGAAATCTTCGGTTATACTGGCTGATGTCAGGAAATTGTCGGTTCAATCTACTGACCGACCTAACCAACCATACAGTCGCAAGCTAAGTAAATCAGTCATACCAGTTGCGGATGTTTCGCAGGAGGCACCAGCCATTCAGCCTGTGACCACCAAAGCTGGCAAGCCAAGAGTACCTACGCATGAGATAGAATGATGATATGAATCTATTTATCATGCGTACATATTACTACACTACAAAATTAGAGAAAGATAAAACTATGTACTGCAAGAAACTTCACGACCATTTCGAAATACAATACCCGGATCTGGATGACAGTGTCCAACGAGTGGCTGACCAGCGACGGGTGATTGTAAGAAACAAATTGTTATCGGACGATGTGATGAACACCTTAAAATCTGAAATAAGAGAACAACTTAAAAAGGAAGAAGGCGAAGCGTTGTTACAAAGACCACGCAACACACTGAATACACATTTAGCACCAACAACTAGGGCTAGGGAACCTCGTGACGTTATACATGTGGTGTCACAACCTATTGAGCTCTCAGGTCTTTCACCACTACAATCTCCACTCACTCACTCACTCACTTTTAGGCCCAAAAAAACAAATGATTGTAACAACATTACAAAATTATTACACAAACACAATCAATAGATACGAATACGGTAGACGAAACAATATCTGCTAATGCAGAAGAACTCTCACACCAGCTTGAAAATGCAATATCACAGTTTACCGATATCGACTTAGAGAAAACAAATCCCTGTATTTTACCATTAATATATTCAATAAAGACATACTAAGTCGATTTTACACCGCTGATTCAGATATAAACACTATACATACGCTTATATACTGTAGCGCGTTCATCATTTGTGAAAACCTAGGGTATAAAGTAAGGAATCTGACAACCAACCAAACGGGCCGCAAACCAAGCCGGTATGGCAAATTAGATTGGAGGATGGTATCAAAAAGCTTAGAGCTGACTCAGTACATGAACAACAACAGATCGAATATAGTGTTTAAAAAGGTAGAAGACATATTTAGAAGAATAAAAATACATTCGGTGCATGAAAAAGACAACTTTAGACCAGAAGAGTTCCTAGACACGCTCAAACAAAAATTAACATCTAAATCACAGAGACTAGCTAGATACAAAATAGCACGACAGAGAAAATATGATAACAAGCTTTTCAATAACAATGAAAAAATGTTTTACAGGACTCTAAAAAACCACTCACCTAACAATATTAAAGATATACCAGCTCAAGAAGAATTTAGAAGCTACTGGGTCGATATCTGGAAAAAACAAGGAGATCACAACAGAAACGCAGAATAGATAAAGAAAGAAGAACTTAAATGCCAGTCAGTTGCAGAAATGAAATTTGAAGGGATAGTAAAAGAAGATTTAGAATAGTGGTAAGAAAAACGAAAAATTGGAAGGCAACAGGGATCGATAACGTACATAACTTTTGGTACAAAAAGTTCTTTGTATTGCATAATGCATTAGCAAGAAACATCACAGAGCTTATACAAGGTATCCAACAACTGCCAGCATTCCTTACAAAGGGACTTACTTATATGCTGGCGATTTGGCAAACCCCGCGCAATATCGTCCAATAACGTGCCTTCCAACGCTTTATAAACTTATCACAGCTTGCATAACTAACGAAACCAATAGACATCTGATTAATCACGACATACATGCGGAAGAACAAAAAGGTTATAGACGGTATCATAAGGGCTGCATAGAACAACTTATAATAGACTCTACAATTCTTAAACAAGCTAATACCAAAGGAAGAAATATAAATATTACATATAGATTATAAAAAGGCATTTGATAGTGTACCCCACTCTTGGTTAGTCCATGTACTAGAGATCTACAAAATAAGCCCAACTTTGATAACCTTCCTGAAAGATGCCATGAGTAAATGGAATACGTCACTATTCCTTTCAACAGACAACACTTGAGTTACTATAAAAGATATTCCAATTGAAAATGGTATCTTTCAGGGAGACTCCCTCAGTCCGTTGTGGTGTTGTCTTGCCCTAAATCCACTTTCTAACCAACTCAACAGCACAACTCATGGTTATAAACTCACTACTAACACAGCTGTGACACATCTTTTATACATGGATGACATAAAACTTTTTGGAAAATCAGGAAAAGATCTGAATCAACTAATAACAATCACAAGCCAATTTAGCCAGGATATTCTTATGAGTTTTGGATTGGATAAGTGTAGAACATTACATCTTAAAAGAGGTAAAGTGGTAAATTAAATCTCCGACGTAACGACAAATAACAATTTCTCGGTTATGGAACCAGAAGACACATATAAGTACCTCGGCATTCATCAATCCAAATCCATAAACCACATCAAAATAAAAGCTGATCTTACAAAAGAATACACCAATAGACTAAACCTGATTTGTAGAAGACCCCTTAATTCAAGAAATATCTTCAAAGCAATCAATTCCTTTGTAATCCCAGTTCTGACATTCACATTTGGTATTATTAAGTGGTCTGCTACAGATATTAGGAAATTAGAAGTTAAAACAAGGACGACCCTCACAAAGTTAAATAATTTACATCCCAAATTAGCAATTGGACGAATGACAATTCAACGACAGATAGGTGGTAGGGGACTAATAGATCTGAAAAAGTTATGGGAAGGACAAGTACAAAGTCTTAGAAACTTCTTTTATGAAAAAGCGAGTTCTAGTGTAATTCACAGAGCAGTAACTAATTCTGACCATAATTTTACACCACTAAACCTAAAAAGAAGTGATATACAATATGGTACTCCGCTAGAACTGGATACTGCAAACATAGCAAGATGGCGAGAAAAAGAATTACTCGGGCGCCATCCTCACGACCTCAAACAACTGTACGTGGCTCTGGAAGGCTCAAACAAGTGGTTAAAATTAGGGTATTTGTTTCCTGAAACGGAGGGTTTTATGATCGCCATACATGATCAAGTTATTAACACGCGTAATTATAAGAAATTTATCATAAAAGATTCTAACATTAAAAACCATATGTGTAGGAAATGCAACCGGGCATCCGAAACGATACAGCACATAACTAGCGCGTGCCCTGCGCTGACACAAAATGATTATACCCACCGACATAAACAAATAGTAAATGTTATTCACCAAAAACTTGCATTAAAACATACTCTCTTAGAACAGACAAACACGATCCCATATTACGAATACATACCGAAGCCTGTACTGGAGAATCCCAGACATAGAATGTACTACGACAGAGCCATATTAACAGATAAAACTGTACACAACAATAGACCAGATATAACCTTAATTGACAAGATTAATAAAATTACATATTTGATAGACATAGCAGTACCAAATACACACAATTTACAAAAAACAATGTCTGATAAAATCCAAAAATATACAGAGTTAAAGGAGGAAGTTATGAGAATCTGGAAAATGAATAAGGTGTTCATTATCCCTCTGATACTTTCTAGCACAGGTGTAATACCTAAATCACTTCATCTTAGCGTTAAAACATTAGACTTGCCTACTAACATCTACATTACAATGCAGAAAGCTGCAATCCTCAACACTTGTCGCATCGTCCGAAAATTCTTGCAGGATGAATCTTCCCAAATCCATGAAAATGAAGCCCGCTTGGTGTAAGCCCGTGTGCTTCATTAAACCACCGAAATACTTTATATTTCGAGATAACGTGATGTAAAAAATAATAATAATAATTTATTTATTGTCTCTCACACAAACAGGTCCTTAAAAGTAATAACAACAAGCCTCACAGCTCAGTTGGTAGTAGCTCTGCCTTCTGCGCTGTAGGTTGTGGGTTCGATTCCCACCCAGGACAAACATTTATGTCAAGAATATAGATGTTTGTTCTGTGTTTGGGTGTTGTATTGTATGATAAGTATGTATTTACAAAAAAAAAAGTATTTATGTATTCTATCCGTAATCTAGTTCCCATATTACAAGCTATGCTTAGTTTGGGACTAGATGGCGCTGTGTGAAATTAGTATCCTGTAATATTAATTTATTTATTATTTATTTATTAATAACAACAATTAAGTATATAAAATAGGCTCAGGTGACATTGAACCTGTTTAGTGAGAGACTGGTGCCTGAGATAGGTTTTCGTAAAAAACCTGTATTACAGGTTATAGGATCACGCGTCTGTCTGTCTGAGCGTCCATCTGTCATCAAAATAATTGGAAAAAATAAGTCATCCAGGTAAACAAAACTGTATCAGATTCTTCATTGCAGTGGGTTTTCTTTTTAGTTTTTTATATTTGTTGTATTGAGTATATAGTTACCGTTGTGGTACTGGGAGTGTATAGTAACTACCGTTGTTGTACTAGGTGTGTATAGTTACCGTTGTCGTACTGGGTGTGTATAGTTACCGTTGTCGTACTGGGAGTGTATAGTTACCGTTATGGTACTGGGTGTGTATAGTTACCGTTGTCGTACTGGGAGTGTATAGTTACCGTTGTGGTACTGGGTGTGTATAGTTACCGTTGTGGTACTGGGTGTATATAGTTACCGTTGTTGTACTAGGTGTGTATAGTTACCGTTGTTGTACTAGGTGTGTATAGTTACCGTTGTCGTACTGGGTGTGTATAGTTACCATTGTCGTACTGGGAGTGTATAGTTACCGTTGTGGTACTGGGTGTGTATAGTTACCGTTGTCGTACTGGGTGTGTATAGTTACCGTTGTCGTACTGGGAGTGTATAGTTACCGTTGTGGTACTGGGTGTGTATAGTGTTACGTTTAACTTTACCATGAAAATAATTGTTAATTTAAAAAAAAAAAAAACCTGTAAGAAGATTCTCCGCGTCAGTACCCCTATTGTTTACAGTCATGCCACTCTTTAGAATTGTGCAGTTTAGATAGGTGGGGGCAACACCGTTCCGCGCGTCGTGACCACAGACACAAAGATTTCGCAGGCATCGGACGTACCTACTTATTTAGGATTCCATTCGAGTGTGTAGGAAAACTGTGTTTTCCTGCATGATTTTGTACTTTTATCTGCATGTTTTTATACTTTCTACATTAAAACATGTACTTCTTTATCGTTTAGTTCTAATTAAGTTCTAAAACAGTACCTTTTTGTGTTATTCCTTCACAATTCGTACATTATTATTTTCATTTTTATCCCTTGTTTTGCTTTCAAAAGTACATCTATAGATACTCTGGATTTATCTTATTACGATAAGCTAATTATTGTTTCTTCAAATGTAATATTTAGCTGAAATCAATAGACCTTAGATTTTCAAAGATTGTTTATATTATTTTAGGTTGTCAATTATGGCAAATGTCATTTATCTTTTTTATGTCATAAAAAGCTCATAGACGTAAGTTTCCTTTATATTTTATATGCTATCTCTGTCTAACACGTACATTTTTATCTGTACTTGTATTTAAACCTTAGCAATTATCTTTGGCCGTGTATAATATTTGAATTAATCAAATTTAGAATACTAGCGTTCCACCAAAGTCTTCTTGCGAAAGCTGGTGGCTGAGGAAAAAGAATTGATATCTAGCATCCAAACAGAGCAGAGATAAGTTACATCTATTAGCTCCCAATCGGAGAACTCCAAATTAAATACAAGACCATTCCCGGGTCAAGTGGCCCGGGAAAGTTGCTGGTCTTCAATACATTTGTCTGGCTGTCTCTAAAAAAACTGCTGTACTGCTGTACTGCTGACGCCCACCGTCGGTGACCTTGTGCCTTGCCTCCGTTCGTGCCTGTTGGTAGACGGCTTTAGGCAGTTTTGGCTGTTTCCCCTTTTTCTTGCGTGGGGAAACTAGGGTCCACTTTTGGCAGCTGGGCTGTTCGGAGCCAGGAATAGCATTCCTCAGGTTCGAAAGTTCGATGCTTGTCTCGGAGGATGCTAGGCCCAAGGTAGGCGCTTCCTTCGAGACTGTGCTAGGTTTAGTGCTTGGAGTAGCTGCCTGGGTCTTATAAGGCAAGAGCACAGGCCTCGCCTTGGTAGGGTTTGGCGCATCCATTGAAGACGTTGCTCCCTTGCTTGGTATCGTCAGAGACGGTACCTTTGTAGGGTTCAAAGTCTCCATGGAGCCAGCCGTACCCCTGCTTAGCGTTGTCGTAGCCCTGGCCTTGTAGGACTCTAGCGCTTTAGGAAGCTGGTTGGAGTGTTGTGGCGCGCTAAGCGCAGCCTTTGAGGTTGCCGGAACTTGTCCGTCAGAGGGCGAGGCCCTAGGGCAAGGTGTCACGTCCGGAGACGCAACGCCTTGAGTGGTTCGTTTTTGTTTTTTTTTATTTTGCATGTTATGAAGTGGTTTTTTATGCGTCGTCTATGAAGAGCTCCACCCGCCACGGAGTCCTCAACGGGGACGTTGTACGTCAGATTGGTCTGCGCACATCCGCCAGAGTTACTTCATAGACTTAGGTCCCCGCCCTGTAAGAGTAGCGAGACTGCACGCCGCGAAGGATTCCAGGGTTGCCACGGTGAACCAAACCGTCTAGCAAATATGTCCCCGGGTCCCGCGATGCGCTGCCTGCCATCCGCTAGTTAGGGAACCTCGCCATGCGCCCCCCTGATAGGGCGCAACAGCCGATTGATCATAGGTGGCTAGTCTATGACCGCCCGTGTGTAGAGAAATTGGGACCAAAGAGACGTTTTGAAAGCAGACAGATGTCTAGGACGTTTAAATCACTAGGCAACTGCCATCTCAGCCCCCAGGATTCCCTCATCCCCTTGTACGGGTTCCTGCGCACGGCACAAACACGCAGGAGGTCATTGCTGTCCACCACCGATACGTCATCAGTCGATGATGAACCCGTCGGGACATGACCTCTCCATCCCGACAGAAATCGTCCTGTGGTTTTAGTTATTTCTATTTCTGATGGAACTAGATCAAGAACGGGGGGCACCGCGTGAAGGATAACCACTAGGCTTGCGTTACAGGATTCGATTGTACATTCCTGTAAGGCCATTTGCTCACCTCACTCTCTTGAGGAGGGAGTGAGGCAGGCCTGTGTCTATGCTAAAGCAAGCGGCAGAACTAGAGAGGCTAGAATGCAGAACAGCAAGCTAGGTATTACAACTACTAATAACATACACACAAGCCCCCCCTTACCGTTGTGGAACTGGGAGTGTTAATTACCGTTGTTGTACTAGGTGTGTATAGTTACCGTTGTCGTACTGGGTGTGTATAGTTACCGTTGTCGTACTGGGTGTGTATAGTTACCGTTGTCGTACTGGGTGTGTATAGTTACCGTTGACGTACTGGGAGTGTATAGTTACCGTTGTCGTACTGGGTGTGTATAGTTACCGTTGTCGTACTGGGAGTGTATATTTACCGTTGTGGTACTGGGTGTGTATAGTTACCGTTGTGGTACTGGGAGTGTATAGTTACCGTTGTGGTACTGGGTGTATATAGTTACCGTTGTGGTACTGGGTGTATATAGTTACCGTTGTGGTACTGGGTGTATATAGTTACCGTTGTGGTACTGGGTGTATATAGTTACCGTTGTGGTACTGGGTGTGTATAATTACCGTTGTTATACTGGGAGTGTATAGTTACCGTTGTCGTACTGGGTGTGTATAGTTACCGTTGTCGTACTGGGTGTATATAGTTACCGTTGTGGTACTAGTGTGTATAGTTACCGTTGTCGTACTGGGTGTGTATAGTTACCGTTGTCGTACTGGGAGTGTATAGTTACCGTTGTCGTACTGGGAGTGTATAGTTACCGTTGTGGTACTGGGTGTGTATAGTTACCTTTCTCGTACTGGGAGTGTATAGTTACCGTTGTGGTACTGGGTGTGTATAGTTACCGTTGTTATACTGGGTGTATATAGTTACCGTTGTGGTACTGGGAGTGTATAGTTAACGTTGTCGTACTGGGTGTGTATAGTTACCGTTGTCGTACTGGGAGTGTATAGTTACCGTTGTGGTACTGGGTTGGTATAGTTACCGTTGTCGTACTGGGTGTGTATAGTTACCGTTCTCGTACTGGGAGTCTATAGTTACCGTTGTGGTACTGGGTGTGTATAGTTACCGTTGTCGTACTGGGAGTGTATAGTTACCGTTGTGGTACTGGGTGTGTATAGTTACCGTTATCGTACTGGGAGTGTGTAGTTACCGTTGTGGTACTGGGTGTATTTAGTTACCGTTGTCGTACAGGTGTATATAGTTACCGTTGTGGTACTGGGTGTATATAGTTACCGTTGTTGTACTGGGAGTGTTAATTACCGTTGTTGTACTAGGTGTGTATAGTTACCGTTGTGGTACTGGGTGTATATAGTTACCGTTGTGGTACTGGGTGTATATAGTTACCGTTGTGGTGATAAGTGTATATAGTTACCGTTGTGGTACTGGGTGTATATAGTTACCGTTGTCGTACTGGGTGTATATAGTTACCGTTGTGGTACTGGGTGTATATAGTTACCGTTGTGGTACTGGGAGTGTTAATTACCGTTGTTGTACTAGGTGTGTATAGTTACCGTTGTGGTACTGGGTGTGTATAGTTACCGTTGTCGTACTGGGAGTGTATAGTTACCGTTGTGGTACTGGGTGTGTATAGTTACCGTTGTCGTACTGGGTGTGTATGGATACCGTTGTCGTACTGGGTGTATATAGTTACCGTTGTCGTACTGGGTGTATATAGTTACCTTTGTCGTACTGGGTGTATATAGTAACCTTTGTCGTACTGGGAGTGTATAGTTACCGTTGTGGTACTAGGTGTGTATAGTTACCGTAATCGTACTGGAAGTGTATAGTTACCGTTGTCGTACTGGGTGTGTATAGTTACCGTTGTCGTACTGGGAGTGTATATTTACCGTTGTGGTACTGGGTGTGTATAGTTACCGTTGTGGTACTGGGAGTGTATAGTTACCGTTGTGGTACTGGGTGTGTATAGTTACCGTTGTTGTACTAGGTGTGTATAGTTACCGTTGTGGTACTGGGTTGGTATAGTTACCGTTGTCGTACTGGGTGTGTATAGTTACCGTTGTCGTACTGGGAGTGTATAGTTACCGTTGTGGTACTGGGTGTGTATAATTACCGTTGTCGAACTGGGAGTGTATAGTTACCGTTGTGGTACTGGGAGTGTATAGTTACCGTTGTGGTACTGGGTGTATATAGTTACCGTTGTGGTACTGGGTGTATATAGTTACCGTTGTGGTACTGGGTGTATATAGTTACCGTTGTGGTAATGGGTGTATATAGTTACCGTTGTGGTACTGGGTGTATATAGTTACCGATGTGGTACTGGGTGTATATAGTTACCGTTGTGGTACTGGGTGTATATAGTTACCGTTGTGGTACTGGGTGTATATAGTTACCGTTGTCGTACTGGGTGTATATAGTTACCTTTGTGGTACTGGGTGTATATAGTTACCTTTGTGGTACTGGGTGTATATAGTTACCGTTGTCGTACTGGGTGTGTATAGTTACCGTTGTCGTACTGGGAGTGTATAGTTTCCGTTGTTGTACTGGGTGTGTATAGTTACCGTTGTCGTACTGGGTGTGTATAGTTACCGCTGTCGTACTGGGTGTATATAGTTACCGTTGTCGTACTGGGTGTATATAGTTACCTTTATCTTACTAGGTGTATATAGTTACCGTTGTCGTACTGGGTGTGTATAGTTACCGTTGTCGTACTGGGTGTGTATAGTTACCGTTGTCGTACTGAGTGTATATAGTTACCGTTGTCGTACTGGGTGTATATAGTTACCTTTGTCTTACTAGGTGTATATAGATACCATTGTCGTACTGGGTGTGTATAGTTACCGTTGTCGTACTGGGTGTATATAGTTACCTTTGTCGTACTGGGTGTATATAGTTGCCGTTGTGGTACTGGGTGTGTATAGTTACCGTTGTCGTACTGGGAGTGTATAGTTACCGTTGTGGTACTGCGTGAGTATAGTTACCGTTGTCGTACTGGGAGTGTATAGTTACCGTTGTGGTACTGGGTGTGTATAGTTACCGTTGTCGTACTGGGAGTGTATAGTTACCTTTGTCGTACTGGGAGTGTATAGTTACCATTGTCGTACTGGGTGTGTATAGTTACCGTTGTCGTACTGGGTGTATATAGTTACCGTTGTCGTACTGGGTGTATATAGTTACCGTTGTCGTACTGGGTGTATATAGTTACCTTTGTCGTACTGGGTGTATATAGTTACCGTTGTCGTACTGGGTGTGTATAGTTACCGTTGTCGTACTGGGTGTGTATAGTTACCGTTGTGGTACTGGGTGTATATAGTTACCGCTGTGGTACTGGGAGTGTATAGTTACCGTTGTCGTACTGGGTGTATATAGTTACCGATGTCGTACTGGGTGTGTATAGTTACCGTTGTCGTACTGGGAGTGTATCGTTACCGTTGTTATACTGGGTGTATATAGTTACCGTTGTGGTACTGGGTGTATATAGTTACCGTTGTGGTACTGGATGTATATAGTTACCGTTGTGGTACTGGATGTATATAGTTACCGTTGTGGTACTGGGAGTGTATAGTTACCGTTGTCGTACTGGGAGTGTATAGTTACCGTTGTGGTACTGGGAGTGTATAATTACCGTTGTGGTACTGGGTGTGTATAGTTACCGTTGTCATACTGGGTGTGTATATTTACCGTTGTCGTACTGGGTGTATTTAGTTACCGTTGTCGTACTGGGTGTATATAGTTACCTTAGTCGTACTGGGTGTATATAGTTACCGTTGTGGTACTGGGTGTATATAGTTACCGATGTGGTACTGGGTGTATATAGTTACCGTTGTGGTACTGGGTGTGTATAGTTAGATTTGTCGTACTGGGAGTGTATAGTTACCGTTGTGGTACTGGGTGTGTATAGTTACCGTTGTTGTACTGGGTGTGTATAGTTACCGTTGTCGTACTGGGTGTGTATAATTACCGTTGTCGTACTGGGTGTATATAGTTACCTTTGTCGTACTGGGTGTATATAGTAACCTTTGTCGTACTGGGTGTATATAGTTACCGTTGTGGTACTGGGAGTGTAAAGTTACCGTTGTCGTACTGGGTGTGTATAGTTACCGTTGTCGTACTGGGAGTGTATAGTTACCGTTGTGGTACTGCGTGAGTATAGTTACCGTTGTCGTACTGGGAGTGTATAGTTACCGTTGTGGTACTGGGTGTGTATAGTTACCGCTGTCGTACTGGGAGTGAATAGTTACCGTTGTGGTACTGGGTGTGTATAGTTACCTTTGTCGTACTGGGAGTGTATAGTTACCGTTGTGGTACTAGGTTTGTATAGTTACCGTAATCGTACTGGAAGTGTATAGTTACCGTTGTCGTACTGGGTGTGTATAGTTACCGTTGTCGTACTGGGAGTGTATATTTACCGTTGTGGTACTGGGTGTGTATAGTTACCGTTGTGGTACTGGGAGTGTATAGTTACCGTTGTGGTACTGGGTGTGTATAGTTACCGTTGTTGTACTAGGTGTGTATAGTTACCGTTGTGGTACTGGGTTGGTATAGTTACCGTTGTCGTACTGGGAGTGTATAGTTACCGTTGTGGTACTGCGTGAGTATAGTTACCGTTGTCGTACTGGGAGTGTATAGTTACCGTTGTGGTACTGGGTGTGTATAGTTACCGCTGTCGTACTGGGAGTGAATAGTTACCGTTGTGGTACTGGGTGTGTATAGTTACCTTTGTCGTACTGGGAGTGTATAGTTACCGTTGTGGTACTAGGTTTGTATAGTTACCGTAATCGTACTGGAAGTGTATAGTTACCGTTGTCGTACTGGGTGTGTATAGTTACCGTTGTCGTACTGGGAGTGTATATTTACCGTTGTGGTACTGGGTGTGTATAGTTACCGTTGTGGTACTGGGAGTGTATAGTTACCGTTGTGGTACTGGATGTATATAGTTACCGTTGTGGTACTGGATGTATATAGTTACCGTTGTGGTACTGGGAGTGTATAGTTACCGTTGTCGTACTGGGAGTGTATAGTTACCGTTGTGGTACTGGGAGTGTATAATTACCGTTGTGGTACTGGGTGTGTATAGTTACCGTTGTCATACTGGGTGTGTATATTTACCGTTGTCGTACTGGGTGTATTTAGTTACCGTTGTCGTACTGGGTGTATATAGTTACCTTTGTCTTACTAGGTGTATATAGTTACCGTTGTCGTACTGGGTGTGTATAGTTACCGTTGTCGTACTGGGTGTATATAGTTACCGATGTGGTACTGGGTGTATATAGTTACCGTTGTCGTACTGGGTGTATATAGTTACCTTTGTGGTACTGGGTGTATATAGTTACCTTTGTGGTACTGGGTGTGTATAGTTACCGTTGTCGTACTGGGTGTGTATAGTTACCGTTGTCGTACTGGGTGTATATAGTTACCGTTGTCGTACTGGGTGTATATAGTTACCTTTGTCTTACTAGGTGTATATAGTTACCGTTGTCGTACTGGGTGTGTATAGTTACCGTTGTCGTACTGGGTGTGTATAGTTACCGTTGTCGTACTGGGTGTATATAGTTACCGTTGTCGTACTGGGTGTATATAGTTACCTTTGTCTTACTAGGTGTATATAGTTACCGTTGTCGTACTGGGTGTGTATAGTTACCGTTGTCGTACTGGGTGTATATAGTTACCTTTGTCGTACTGGGTGTATATAGTTACCGTTGTGGTACTGGGTGTGTATAGTTACCGTTGTCGTACTGGGTGTATATAGTTACCGTTGTCGTACTGGGTGTATATAGTTACCTTTGTCTTACTAGGTGTATATAGTTACCGTTGTCGTACTGGGTGTGTATAGTTACCGTTGTCGTACTGGGTGTATATAGTTACCTTTGTCGTACTGGGTGTATATAGTTACCGTTGTGGTACTGGGTGTGTATAGTTACCGTTGTCGTACTGGGAGTGTATAGTTACCGTTGTGGTACTGCGTGAGTATAGTTACCGTTGTCGTACTGGGAGTGTATAGTTACCGTTGTGGTACTGGGTGTGTATAGTTACCGTTGTCGTACTGGGAGTGTATAGTTACCTTTGTCGTACTGGGAGTGTATAGTTACCGTTGTCGTACTGGGTGTGTATAGTTACCGTTGTCGTACTGGGTGTATATAGTTACCTTTGTCGTACTGGGTGTATATAGTTACCGTTGTCGTACTGGGTGTATATAGTTACCGTTGTCGTACTGGGTGTATATAGTTACCTTTGTCGTACTGGGTGTATATAGTTACCGTTGTCGTACTGGGTGTGTATAGTTACCGTTGTCGTACTGGGTGTATATAGTTACCGTTGTCGTACTGGGTGTATATAGTTACCGTTGTGGTACTGGGAGTGTATAGTTACCGTTGTGGTACTGGGTGTGTATAGTTACCGTTGTCGTAATGGGAGTGTATAATTACCGTTGTGGTACTGGGTGTGTATAGTTACCGTTGTCGTACTGGGTGTATATAGTTACCTTTGTCGTACTGGGTGTATATAGTAACCTTTGTCGTACTGGGTGTATATAGTTACCGTTGTGGTACTGGGAGTGTAAAGTTACCGTTGTCGTACTGGGTGTGTATAGTTACCGTTGTCGTACTGGGAGTGTATAGTTACCGTTGTGGTACTGCGTGAGTATAGTTACCGTTGTCGTACTGGGAGTGTATAGTTACCGTTGTCGTACTGGGTGTGTATAGTTACCGTTGTCGTACTGGGAGTGTATAGTTACCGTTGTCGTACTGGGTGTATATAGTTACCGTTATCGTACTGGGTGAGTATAGTTACCGTTGTCGTACTGAGAGTGTATAGTTACCGTTATCGTACTGGGTGAGTATAGTTACCGTTGTCGTACTGAGAGTGTATAGTTACCGTTGTGGTACTGGGTGTGTATAGTTACCGTTGTCGTACTGGGTGTGTATGGATACCGTTGTCGTACTGGGTGTATATAGTTACCGTTGTCGTACTGGGTGTATATAGTTACCTTTGTCGTACTGGGTGTATATAGTTACCTTTGTCGTACTGGGTGAATATAATTACCGTTGTCGTACTGGGTGTATATGGTTACCTTTGTCGTACTGGGTGTATATAGTTACCTTTGTCGTACTGGGTGTATATAGTTACCGTTGTCGTACTGGGTGTATATAGTTACCGTTGTCGTACTGGGTGTGGTACTGGAACCCGTCGGGACATGACCTCTCCATCCCGACAGAAATCGTCCTGTGGTTTTAGTTATTTCTATTTCTGATGGAACTAGATCAAGAACGGGGGGCACCGCGTGAAGGATAACCACTAGGCTTGCGTTACAGGATTCGATTGTACATTCCTGTAAGGCCATTTGCTCACCTCACTCTCTTGAGGAGGGAGTGAGGCAGGCCTGTGTCTATGCTAATGCAAGCGGCAGAACTAGAGAGGCTAGAAATCAGAACAGCAAGCTAGGCATTACAACTACTAATAACATACACACAAGCCCCCCCTTACCGTTGTCGTACTGGGAGTGTATAGTTACCGTTGTGGTACTGGGTGTGTATAGTTACCGTTGTCGTACTGGGAGTGTATAGTTACCGTTGTGGTACTGGGTGTGTATAGTTACCGTTGTCGTACTGGGAGTGTATAGTTACCGTTGTTGTACTGGGTGTGTATAGTTACCGTTGACGTACTGGGTGTTTATAGTTACCGTTGACGTACTGGGAGTGTATGGTTACCGTTGTGGTACTGGGTGTGTATAGTTACCGTTGTCGTACTGGGTGTGTATAGTTACCGTTGTCGTACTGGGTGTATATAGTTACCGTTGTGGTACTGGGTGTGTATAATTACCGTTGTTATACTGGGAGTGTATAGTTACCGTTGTGGTACTGGGTGTGTATAGTTACCGTTGTCGTACTGGGTGTGTATGGATACCGTTATCGTACTGGGTGTATATAGTTACCGTTGTCGTACTGGGTGTATATAGTTACCTTTGTCGTACTGAGTGTATATAGTTACCGTTGTTATACTGGGTGTATATAGTTACCGTTGTGGTACTGAGTGTATAAAGTTACCGTTGTCGTACTGGGTGTATATAGTTACCGTTGTCGTACTGGGTGTATATAGTTACCGTTGTCGTACTGGGAGTGTATTGTTACCGTTGTGGTACTGGGAGTGTATAGTTACCGTTATCGTACTGGGAGTGTAAAGTTACCGTTGTGGTACTGGGTGTATAAAGTTACCGTTGTCGTACTGGGTGTATATAGTTACCGTTGTCGTACTGGGAGTGTATAGTTACCGTTGTGGTACTGGGTGTGTATAGTTACCGTTGTCGTACTGGGAGTGTATAGTTACCGTTGTTGTACTGGGTGTGTATAGTTACCGTTGTCGTACTGGGTGTGTATGGATACCGTTGTCGTACTGGGTGTATATAGTTACCGTTGTCGTACTGGGTGTATATAGTTACCTTTGTCGTACTGGGTGTATATAGTTACCTTTGTCGTACTGGGTGTATTATAGTTACCGTTGTGGTACTGGGTGTGTATAGTTACCTTTGTGTTACTGGGTGTGTATAGTTACCATTGTCGTACTGGGTGTGTATAGTTACCGTTGTCGTACTGGGAGTGTATCGTTACCGTTGTTATACTGGGTGTATATAGTTACCGTTGTGGTACTGGGTGTATATAGTTACCGTTGTGGTACTGGATGTATATAGTTACCGTTGTGGTACTGGGAGTGTATAGTTACCGTTGTCGTACTGGGAGTGTATAGTTACCGTTGTGGTACTGGGTGTGTATAGTTACCGTTGTCGTACTGGGTGTGTATAGTTACCGTTGTTATACTGGGTGTATATAGTTACCGTTGTGGTACTGGGTGTATAAAGTTACCGTTGTCGTACTGGGTGTGTATAATTACCGTTGTTATACTGGGTGTATATAGTTACCGTTGTGGTACTGGGTGTATATTGTTACCGTTGTGGTACTGGGTGTGTATAGTTACCGTTGTCGTAATGGGAGTGTATAATTACCGTTGTGGTACTGGGTGTGTATAGTTACCGTTGTCGTACTGGGTGTATATAGTTACCGTTGTCGTACTGGGAGTGAATAGTTACCGTTGTCGTACTGGGAGTGTATAGTTACCGTTGTCGTACTGGGTGTGTATAGTTACCGTTGTCGTACTGGGTGTATATAGTTACCGTTGTCGTACTGGGAGTGTATAGTTACCGTTGTCGTACTGGGTGTGTATAGTTACCGTTGTCGTACTGGGTGTATATAGTTACCGTTGTGGTACTGGGTGTGTATAATTACCGTTGTTATACTGGGAGTGTATAGTTACCGTTGTGGTACTGGGTGTGTATAGTTACCGTTGTCGTACTGGGTGTGTATGGATACCGTTATCGTACTGGGTGTATATAGTTACCGTTGTCGTACTGGGTGTATATAGTTACCTTTGTCGTACTGAGTGTATATAGTTACCGTTGTGGTACTGGGAGTGTATAGTTACCGTTGTTATACTGGGTGTATATAGTTACCGTTGTGGTACTGAGTGTATAAAGTTACCGTTGTCGTACTGGGTGTATATAGTTACCGTTGTCGTACTGGGTGTATATAGTTACCGTTGTCGTACTGGGAGTGTATTGTTACCGTTGTGGTACTGGGAGTGTATAGTTACCGTTATCGTACTGGGAGTGTAAAGTTACCGTTGTGGTACTGGGTGTATAAAGTTACCGTTGTCGTACTGGGTGTATATAGTTACCGTTGTCGTACTGGGAGTGTATAGTTACCGTTGTGGTACTGGGTGTGTATAGTTACCGTTGTCGTACTGGGAGTGTATAGTTACCGTTGTGGTACTGAGTGTGTATAGTTACCGTTGTCGTACTGGGTGTATATAGTTACCGTTGTCGTACTGGGTGTGTATAGTTACCGTTGTCGTACTGGGTGTATATAGTTACCGTTGTGGTACTGGGTGTGTATAATTACCGTTGTTATACTGGGAGTGTATAGTTACCGTTGTGGTACTGGGTGTGTATAGTTACCGTTGTCGTACTGGGTGTGTATGGATACCGTTATCGTACTGGGTGTATATAGTTACCGTTGTCGTACTGGGTGTATATAGTTACCTTTGTCGTACTGAGTGTATATAGTTACCGTTGTGGTACTGGGAGTGTATAGTTACCGTTGTTATACTGGGTGTATATAGTTACCGTTGTGGTACTGAGTGTATAAAGTTACCGTTGTCGTACTGGGTGTATATAGTTACCGTTGTCGTACTGGGTGTATATAGTTACCGTTGTCGTACTGGGAGTGTATTGTTACCGTTGTGGTACTGGGAGTGTATAGTTACCGTTATCGTACTGGGAGTGTAAAGTTACCGTTGTGGTACTGGGTGTATAAAGTTACCGTTGTCGTACTGGGTGTATATAGTTACCGTTGTCGTACTGGGAGTGTATAGTTACCGTTGTGGTACTGGGTGTGTATAGTTACCGTTGTCGTACTGGGAGTGTATAGTTACCGTTGTGGTACTGGGTGTGTATAGTTACCTTTGTCGTACTGGGAGTGTACGGATACCGTTGTCGTACTGGGTGTATATAGTTACCGTTATCGTACTGGGAATGTATAGTTACCGTTGTGATACTGGGTGTGTATAGTTACCGTTGTCGTACTGGGTGTGTATAGTTACCGTTGTCGTACTGGGAGTGTATCGTTACCGTTGTCGTACTGGGAGTGTATAGTTACCGTTGTGGTACTGGGTGTGTATAGTTACCTTTGTGTTACTGGGTGTGTATAGTTACCATTGTCGTACTGGGTGTGTATAGTTACCGTTGTCGTACTGGGAGTGTATCGTTACCGTTGTTATACTGGGTGTATATAGTTACCGTTGTGGTACTGGGTGTATATAGTTACCGTTGTGGTACTGGATGTATATAGTTACCGTTGTGGTACTGGGAGTGTATAGTTACCGTTGTCGTACTGGGAGTGTATAGTTACCGTTGTGGTACTGGGTGTGTATAGTTACCGTTGTCGTACTGGGTGTATATAGTTACCTTTGTCGTACTGGGTGTATATAGTTACCTTTGTCGTACTGGGTGTATATAGTTACCGTTGTGGTACTGGGTGTGTATAGTTACCTTTGTCGTACTGGGAGTGTACGGATACCGTTGTCGTACTGGGTGTATATAGTTACCGTTATCGTACTGGGAGTGTATAGTTACCGTTGTGGTACTGGGTGTGTATAGTTACCGTTGTCGTACTGGGAGTGTATAGTTACCGTTGTCGTACTGGGAGTGTATAGTTACCGTTGTTGTACTGGGTGTGTATAGTTACCGTTGTGGTACTGGGTGTGTATAGTTACCTTTGTGTTACTGGGTGTGTATAGTTACCATTGTCGTACTGGGTGTGTATAGTTACCGTTGTCGTACTGGGAGTGTATCGTTACCGTTGTTATACTGGGTGTATATAGTTACCTTTGTCGTACTGAGTGTATATAGTTACCGTTGTGGTACTGGGAGTGTATAGTTACCGTTGTTATACTGGGTGTATATAGTTACCGTTGTGGTACTGAGTGTATAAAGTTACCGTTGTCGTACTGGGTGTATATAGTTACCGTTGTCGTACTGGGTGTATATAGTTACCGTTGTCGTACTGGGAGTGTATTGTTACCGTTGTGGTACTGGGAGTGTATAGTTACCGTTATCGTACTGGGAGTGTAAAGTTACCGTTGTGGTACTGGGTGTATAAAGTTACCGTTGTCGTACTGGGTGTATATAGTTACCGTTGTCGTACTGGGAGTGTATAGTTACCGTTGTGGTACTGGGTGTGTATAGTTACCGTTGTCGTACTGGGAGTGTATAGTTACCGTTGTGGTACTGGGTGTGTATAGTTACCGTTGTCGTACTGGGTGTGTATGGATACCGTTGTCGTACTGGGTGTATATAGTTACCGTTGTCGTACTGGGTGTATATAGTTACCTTTGTCGTACTGGGTGTATATAGTTACCTTTGTCGTACTGGGTGTATATAGTTACCGTTGTGGTACTGGGTGTGTATAGTTACCTTTGTCGTACTGGGAGTGTACGGATACCGTTGTCGTACTGGGTGTATATAGTTACCGTTATCGTACTGGGAATGTATAGTTACCGTTGTGATACTGGGTGTGTATAGTTACCGTTGTCGTACTGGGTGTGTATAGTTACCGTTGTCGTACTGGGAGTGTATCGTTACCGTTGTCGTACTGGGAGTGTATAGTTACCGTTGTGGTACTGGGTGTGTATAGTTACCTTTGTGTTACTGGGTGTGTATAGTTACCATTGTCGTACTGGGTGTGTATAGTTACCGTTGTCGTACTGGGAGTGTATCGTTACCGTTGTTATACTGGGTGTATATAGTTACCGTTGTGGTACTGGGTGTATATAGTTACCGTTGTGGTACTGGATGTATATAGTTACCGTTGTGGTACTGGGAGTGTATAGTTACCGTTGTCGTACTGGGAGTGTATAGTTACCGTTGTGGTACTGGGTGTGTATAGTTACCGTTGTCGTACTGGGTGTATATAGTTACCTTTGTCGTACTGGGTGTATATAGTTACCGTTGTGGTACTGGGTGTATATAGTTACCGTTGTGGTACTGGGAGTGTTAATTACCGTTGTTGTACTAGGTGTGTATAGTTACCGTTGTCGTACTGAGAGTGTATAGTTACCGTTGTGGTACTGGGTGTGTATAGTTACCGTTGTGGTACTGGGAGTGTATAGTTACCGTTGTGGTACTGGGTGTATATAGTTACCGTTGTGGTACTGGGTGTATATAGTTACCGTTGTGGTACTGGGTGTATATAGTTACCGATGTGGTACTGGGTGTATATAGTTACCGTTGTGGTACTGGGTGTATAGTTACCGTTGTCGTACTGGGTGTGTATAGTTACCGTTGTGGTACTGGGTGTATATAGTTACCTTTGTCGTACTGGGAGTGTATAGTTACCGTTGTAGTACTGGGTGTGTATAGTTACCGTTGTCGTACTGGGTGTGTATAGTTACCGTTGTCGTACTGGGTGTATATAGTTACCGTTGTGGTACTGGGTGTATATAGTTACCGTTGTGGTACTGGGAGTGTATAGTTACCGTTGTGGTACTGGGAGTGTATAGTTACCGTTGTGATACTGGGAGTGTATAGTTACCTCTGACAGGCTCGGTCGACGTCGGGCACCCACACCCCGATGTGACCGAACCCGCGCGGGTCTGAGTTACCGTTGTGGTAATGGGAGTCATCGCTCTCAGTGCCCCAGTTACTGAAACCAAACAATTACCATTGATGTGATGGACTAGCATTGTCAGTAATAAAACATCATTGAAACTCGTTTTACTAAAATAATAAGTACAATAAAATAAGACCCTAAAAATAAAAATGCATGCCCGATTTTGTATGAAAACTATAGGCAGAATCAGAATCAGAAATTATTTATTTACTGTTAAGACACACATATAAAAAAGAACATGATGACATTACACACAAAAGAAAATCTAAACAATCTAAATACAAATAAATAAATTGAAAGTAAAAAGAAAACATTATTAGAAACACGAAAAAAATAACCTAGAAAATTACATAAAGTAGGTAGGTAATACAATTGTGTGCCACAACAGCAAAAAGGCACCGGCTCAGCATGAATGCCTTACTACTGAGAAGTAGAAAGGCGCTGGTATTCTGCCGAAACCTTGACGAGGGTTGCTAGACCTCGCGAGATTAGCAATTTTGTGAAGTGTATAGTGAGTGTGTTTTGTATTGGGTGTGTACAGTGTGAAAATATAACATATACTTATGATTATATACCTCTATATATAGTTACTTACTACTTACACTTAATTATACAAAAAAAAAATACATTCAATAAGTTACTTACATAAACATCATAATAAATTTTATAAAAAATACCATAAATCACAAAAACAATAAACCAATAAATATATACCATTGTATTGTAACCAACCTAGCAAGCAAAAGGCGCACTAAGGCCAATTGCACTGCTTCATTTCATTCAAAAGACCTAGAAAAGATTGTTAGCAAACAGGCTGATTCTCTTTTTTGAGAAACACCAGGTCATCTCTGACAGGCAATTTGGTTTCAGAAAGGGAAAATCAACTGAAGACGCGGCTACCCTGTTTACTAACCTTGTTGCTGAAAACGTAGAAAACAAAAATCGCTGTATATGAGAGTTTCTAGACCTTACAAAGGCGTTTGACACTGTGTCGCTGGGTCTCTTACTGAACGGATTAAAATCATACGGCGTCAGAGGTGTAGCTCAAGAATGGTTTAAGAGCTATCTACAAAATCGAAGTCGAAGCAAAACAATTAACTCTGACTTTACTCAGCACTCAGTTGCTTATAAATTTCGGGGTTCCCCAAGGTATCATCCTCGGGCCGACTCTGTCCAAACCTTAATACCTATCCATTTTGCAACAGAAAAGCATCTCGTGCAAACAGTCCCCGCACATATACCTACTTTTTTTATTTTATTGTACGAAGGGAAAGCGCCCTTGGCCTTCATCTCACCTGGTTATAAGTTGGGATAAGGCCGAAGGTGAAGACGCACTTCACCCAGAATCCTCAACAAACTGAGGAACTGGCTATCTTACCTCTGAATGCCGGGTCGCAACAACTTTTTAAGAATTGTTATGAATATAGCGACAGAATTAGGTAAGATGGTGGCAGCTAGTCAGGCGGACTTAAACAAAATCCTACCACCAACCAAACCAACCACAATATTGCTATACGGCTAGTTTGGGGTCTCATTGTAATAAGTAGTAAGTTAAGCAGTCTTGTTAACTAGTGAATTAAGCACCTCTGTGAGGTGATTATTTGGCCATAAAAAAAACTATATTCTATTCTAGATTGACAAAGAACGAATGTATATTCTACTAGCTTTTGCTTGCGGCTTCGCTCGTGTTAAGAAGTATTATTATTAATTAGGTATAGTTTTTGTGGCTTTACTTTTGTTTAGCGTGTGTAAAAAAATTAGGGCCTACAAAACTTAAAAACGACAGTACATTCTTCAACTTCTCCATTAACGTTCAGATGTTCTTTAACCATTTAAAAAAAGTCTAACCGACAAAACCTATACTTAAACCAAACGAAAACAAAACAAATGCCAAATACAAAGCAGAGTCTATAACCAAAACTACTAAACCGAAACAAAACAAATGCAACATCTCAAAATTCTTTCTTAGGGGATGCCTACGTCATAGTAGCTTTATGCATGCAAAGTCTCAGGCCGATCGGTTTAAAATTGACAAAGTTTCATACAAACTTTCATCCCCAATTTTATCCCCTTATACAAATACAAATATATTTATTCGCAAAAAAGTGTTACATTTCAGTAAGATTACTATAATTGACCCCGCACTAGGACTCGCCTGTGTCCCCTTGGACCCTTGGGGGTAGAATTAATCAAAATCCTTTCTTAGCGGATGCCTACGTCATAACATCTACCTGCATGCCAAATTTCAGCCTTATCCGTCCAGTGGTTTGGGCTGTGCGTTGATATCAGTCGCATGTGCAGAGTTTATTAATGAAGTGATGAAAAAGACAGAGAGAGGGTAGATAATAGTGTAAACAAAAATTTTCTACACCTACCATTTTTTAAATTTTAATATTATATAAAGTACATTTTTGATGCTAATAGCAAGTAATTACTGAGCACTTGGTCCACCTACACTCACTGGAATAATAATCTTTCCTCTCCACTTACCTGAAGAACACTACTAGCTGTCACCATGGATCTATACACTAAACTCACTGCCAACATGGATGAATTGGCTGGAACATTTGAAACTCGGATGCTCCAAGTAGAGGAAGATTTAAAGAAGCTCTCCAACTCCCCCTCTGCCCAAGACAAGCTGCCCCGAAGCAATGTGGAGACTCTTACTCGTGAGTTTTATGACTTCAGAGCACTTATCTGGAAAACTTTGGCTACAATGCGGTCACAATTTGAACTGCTCAGTCAAGGCCTTGACCGCCAGGAAACTGCATCCCGTCGTAAGATTCTTCTGTTTCACGGGATACCAGAAGCAAATGAAGTTGCTGTGATTGATACCACTATCAAAATGTTAGCCGAACAATTTAAGTTGACTGATGTCTTGCCAGAACATTTTTATTCGTGTCATCGCCTCGGCTCTAATTCAAGTAAGCCTAGGCCTATTATGGTAAGATTTGCCGACTACAAACTGCGGACGCAGATTTGGAATGCTAAAACTGCACTAAAAGGTACCAACTACACAGTGTCCGAGTTTCTAACAAAGGTGAGGCATGATGTTTTTATGGCCGCACGTAAACACTTCGGCATTCGGCGTTGTTGGACGTCTGAGGGCAAAATCGTCATACTGCTGCCAAACAACATTCGCCGTAGGATTGAGTCCCAGTCGGAGCTGAAGCCACTGTTAGTAGAATTCCCGGCGCCGGAGGCGGTGACGTCGTTGGCGGCAGGGTCATCCCATTCCCACCCAGGTAAACGCCCGGCGTCAGTGCAGCATCAAAATAAAACGAAGGCCTCATTATCGGAAGCAGTATCAAAACCAGAAAAGGCTGAACCAAGATCAAGACGCGCTAAGTAATCTTACTTCGTCCTCAACCATTGACCTAATCGTAGTCGTAGGCGCATTCAGTTCACCACCCACTTCTCTTTTCTGCAATGTGACCGCAATTCTGTTTTTGTAGTTATATTTTTTTTTTGTTGTAATTGGAGGCAGTCTATAATAATCATGGTCTTTCTTTTGTTTTGAATATTTAGTTACGGTTGCATTTTGTAGATAGATAAACTTCAACTTCAACTTCTTTGATATGGCGTGCAACCGTTTTATCGATTCTGCCAGTGTCGAGTATTGTGAGTATCGTAAACAGAAAAAGTGGGAAAACAATATTGAAGGCTTACTATGATTAATTCCCTTTTTTTTTTTTTTTTTTTAAATGGAGGGTTAATCTACAATCTATAAAATAAATAGATAGATAAAGTAAAGATACGCCACTAGTTGTCACTAGACATTGACAAATAAATACTTATAGTTTGACATTGATTCGACTGGTGACGGTCACCTCCGGAATTGGTCCTGGATGCAGGCCTTTTGGCTTTTGATTATTTTGATGTGTTGCAATCTTTGATCTTTTTATTATATTTTTTTTTTTTTAACAGATTGTTTCCGTGTTTAGAATTATTTTAGCTGAATTTATCTTAAATTTAATTGTGTTGCTAACTTAAGTCGGTGTAGGGTTTCCTTTATCTTGTTGTGTATTATACTTATCTAGGTAGTTGTGTTTATTCCTTTCTGCAGCAGAATCGGTGAGTGTAGTGGATGTTGTAATTTGTACTTACATCGTAAAATCATATTTTCAGTTTTTTTTTTTTTTTTGTATTATTTTATTTTGCTTAAATACATTAGTATAATTATTATATTTGTAAGTATTTTTTTTTTATATATATAATATTTTATAATGGATCTACCGGATTTTGATGATAGCTTTTTCTCGTGTTCTTCTTTTTGCTCTTCCGACGACTATAAATACCACAGCGCAAGTGATGATGATGTTTTGACAGATGATGCACCGCACTTACGGGTTTTACTAGAACGTAAATTTGATAGATACAAGAAAAATCTTAATATCATTCATTTGAATGCGCAAAGCATTCCCTCCCATTTTCCAGATATGCTCTCATCTTTTGATTATAAAATTGTTGATGCAGTTCTTATATCAGAGTCTTTTCTTAAGCCATCATTGCCGTCTACTCAATATCCTTTACCTGGTTTTATTCTTATTAGGAATGACAGAATCGGTAAGGCGTGTGGTGGTGTTGCGATTTACCTTCGTGCGGATATTCCTTACAAAATTGTAGACAAATCTCCCAATGAATATTGTAAGTTTGCAGAACATATATTTATTGAAATACTTTTAAACCACACCAAAATTCTATTAGGTGTTTACTATCCCCCTTCTAGTAGTATCGATTATTTTTCCTCTCTAGAGCTAAAACTTGAAGCATTTTCTTCTCTTTGTGACCACACTATTCTGCTTGGCGATTTTAACACCTGCCTTCTTAAAAAAGATATTCGTGCAAATAAACTTCTTTCTCTTCTTTCCTCTGTCAACATGCATGTTTTGCCGTTGTCTGCTACTCATCATGCCCCTCATTGCCCTCCCTCTCTTTTAGATCTCATTTTAGTTTCTGACATCGACCGCGTGGCCACCTTTGGTCAATTAACTGCTACTTTCTCTCATCATGACCTTATCTTTATATCCTACAAAGTTCGATCACCTAAGCGTAAACTGAAGTATCTGCTTCTTCGCAGCTTCAAAGATATAAACCTTGAGTGTCTTAAGGCTGATGCTGCAACTATTGACTGGTCGCCTGTAATAGATGGAGCCAGTGTGGATGATAAAGTGGCTTCATTTAACTTAATCCTTTCTAACTTATTTGATATTCATGCTCCTATCAGGAAAGTTAAGATTAAGCACCCCCCCGCTCCTTGGCTGACCCAGTCAATAAAAACGATGATGGCTAAGCGTGATCGAGCGAAACGCTTTTATAAGAAACATCCTTCTGATGAAAACTTTAATAACTTTAAAAAACTTCGCAATCGTTGCAGCAAGATGTGTAGAGATGCTAAAAAGTATCACATTCATAACTCTATTCAAAACTCTAGTCCTGCACAGATGTGGAAATTCCTTAAATCCCTCGGGATTGGAGGTGGATCTGGTGACTCTCATATTTCTTTTGACCTTGACATTATTAATCAACACTTCTCTAAATCTCCCATTTGTCTGAAGAATAGTGTTAAGTCTTCAACTATTAGTGCACTTTCTCATCAACTATTGCCTTCATGCCCCAAATTTAATTTCGAAGTGATTGCTGAGGAGGATATAAACAAAATCCTAAGTTCCATTTCTACAAAAGCTGTTGGCTCTGATGGTGTTAACATTCAGATGCTGCAACTTATTTCTTTTGAACTATGTCCTGCAATAGCACACATTATAAACCATTCCTTAATCACATGCTGTTTTCCTACTGCGTGGAAATCGGCATATATAATTCCTCTTCCTAAAGTTTCTAATCCAACTGAAGTCTCTCAATTCAGACCTATCTCCATTCTTCCCGTCCTCTCTAAAATCCTTGAAAACGTGGTTCATAAGCAACTATCCTTATTCCTTAATCGTAACTGTCTTTTGAGTCCATTTCAGTCGGGTTTTCGCCCGGGCCACAGCACGGTCAGTGCTCTTACAAAAATCACTGATGATATACGTTGGGCCATTGACCAGAAACAGCTTACAATTTTAGTCCTTTTAGATTTCAGCAGTGCATTCAACTCGGTGGACCATGATATTCTTTTAGCCATCCTTTCCTCTCTCAATATATCATCCTCAGTGATAACTTGGTTTAAGTCTTACCTATCGGGACGCCTGCAGCGAGTTCGCGTTGACGAGACTTTCTCGGATTGGTGTAACATATCTGCAGGTGTACCTCAGGGGGGTGTCCTTTCTCCTCTTCTATTTTCAGTTTTTATCAACTCAATCACTAAAACTATTTCTTCTAGCTACCATCTTTATGCTGACGACTTGCAAATTTACTGCCATATCAATGCTAATCGAATCTTTGAAGGTATTAACCAAATTAACTCTGAACTTAGCAACATAGACGTCTGGGCGAAAGCCTACGGTCTCTTGGTTAATCCCTTGAAGTCTCAAGCTTTGATCATTGGTAGTCCCTACATGCTAAGCTCCATTGTCGATATTTCTCTCCCACCGGTACTTCTTGCCGATAATCCTATCCCATTTTTAGTGAAAGCCAAAAATCTGGGTATCATCTTTGATAACAGACTGTCTTGGGCTTCTCACATTAATGAAATTAGCAAAAAAGTGTTTTTCACCTTCCATTCTCTCAAGCGCCTTCAGCGGTTTTTACCTTTTAAAACCAAAGTCCTTCTTGCTCAATCACTTATTCTTCCTCTCCTGGACTATGCAGATGTATGTTTTTTAGATGCCACGGAGGAACTCTGGAACAAACTTGAGAGGCTGCAAAACTTGGGCATTCGTTTTATTTTTGGTTTGCGCAAGTTTGACCATGTCTCAGAGTTCAGATCTCAGCTTAAATGGCTTCCCATTCGCCGTCGACGCGACCTCCATATTCTTTCTTTTCTTTATTTTATCCTTTACAACCCAATTTCTCCAGCATACCTCCGTGAGCGATTTAAATTTCTTATTCCTCGCGGTGTGCCATGCAGGTCGATAGTCTCTCTCCGTCTTGCAACTCCTTCTCACTCTTCCACGTGTTACAGTGACTCGTTCACTGTACAAGCTGTCAGGCTGTGGAATTCTATTCCACATATGATCCGTGCATCTAAATCTTTAAATATTTTTAAGATTAAAGTAAAAGAGTATTATCTGTCTTTGTAGATTGTTATCCATAGCTTAATATAATTTATGTATTCATCTTTATATGTATATATTTATCATTATTGTATTTATTTATATGTGTATGTATAAAACATGTAAATATATATTTTTATGTATTTAGTAGGTATTAAATATATTTGTGTAGGTATACTTTTGATATCTGTATGTATATTTAATTTGTCTATTAACATTGTATTTTAATTCAAGTACACTTTTCTACCTTTTCAGTGTAGCAACTCTCACTCTCTCAAAGGTTTGCTGGTAGAAAACTCTTTAAGGGTTAAGCTCGCCTCTGTACATATGTTTTCTTATGACATGTTATAATCTTATTTATGTGTACAATAAAGAATTACAAAGAATTACAAAGAAGTTACGGGACAACAGTTTCGGGAATATTAATCCTTAGCTGTTCAAACATAGGTATGTGGAACTTCATGCCTGGTATTATATGTCAACAAGTGAGTGAGTAAGTCAGTTACTCATGAATGGAACAGATATCGTTGAATACAACATCATACCCATTGACAAACTCACTGAGGAGGCTCTTAGAGGCTTGAAACAAAGATTTATTTTTTTCAGGTTGATTTCATCCCAAGAACTCATTCTCCTCCTTGGGAACATATCACGTTGAGTACTAAAGAGTGAACTTACTAGGTGAGTTCGAGCGTGGCTCTCTGGTGACGGCCCACGCCTTGCGCGCGGCCGCCTCCTTGGGAACATATCACGTTGAGTACTAAAGAGTGAACTTACTAGGTGAGTTCGAGCGTGGCTCTCTGGTGACGGCCCACGCCTTGCGCGCGGCCGCCTCCTTGGGAACATATCACGTTGAGTACTAAAGAGTGAACTTACCAGGTGAGTTCGAGCGTGGCTTTCCTGGTGACGGCCCACGCCTTGCGCGCGGCCGCCTCCTTGGGAACATATCACGTTGAGTACTAAAGAGTGAACTTACTAGGTGAGTTCGAGCGTGGCTCTCCTGGTGACGGCCCACGCCTTGCGCGCGGCCGCCTCCTTGGGAACATATCACGTTGAGTACTAAAGAGTGAACTTACTAGGTGAGTTCGAGCGTGGCTCTCTGGTGACGGCCCACGCCTTGCGCGCGGCCGCCTCCTTGGGAACATATCACGTTGAGTACTAAAGAGTGAACTTACTAGGTGAGTTCGAGCGTGGCTCTCCTGGTGACGGCCCACGCCTTGCGCGCGGCCGCCTCCTTGGGAATGTCGGCCGGGTTCTCATAGCTGTAATCACAAACACATATCATCGACATGCCATTATAACTTAGGTGAGGTTTATCTTTCATTCTGCTGTTATTGATTATTCTATATTGTATACGTTTTTTTTTTTATTGATGATACTGATTTTGACCACGAACTACTTGAAAACAAGTGACGATGTGCCTTAAGATGGAGCACGCTTGTCGTGAAAGGACCCTGTTCATTCTGAACTTGACGACTCCTCAGATTCACATAATCTATTATCACAATCACAATCAATTTTGTTTTTGCTGTAAACGCATTTTGCTGACGTGGAAGTGCCAGTCCTTCATCTCAACTCATTTTCAAGTAATGATAAGACCGAAGGAAGTGCACTTAATGAGGAACTGGCTAAGTCCAACCACAAACCATCGCATCACTTACCCCAAGAAGAACAGAGAGAACTTCACTTCTGGGAAGTGCAGCTGCTGCAGCAGCGTCATACCGAGCACCCCGGAGTAGAACGGCAGCGAGCGACGCGGGTCCTTGATGCGGTACATGGTTTGCTGGAAGAAGAACTCCTGCAACACCAACACATACGATACCATCAGCTCTTCCCTTGTGCATTACGTAACGGCTCAGCTTGTTGAACCTTATTCTACTAGGAGACAGGACAAGCAAGTAGCGCACCTGGTGTTGTGTACTCTTGCCTGTAACAAAGCCTTACTGCATAGGTCACATCCACGAAGAACGTAGCCTACACGGCACTGCATTGCGCTCGTCAACTTGAGGCATAAAGGCATTAAGCCTCACGTACCCGTAATTTCACCGGCAGCCAAACCCTTCAGACCGAAACACAGCAATGCTGCTTGGCGGCTGAAATAAGTATGGTGGTAGTAATTCTCCGGACAGCCCTTTCACTAGGGGCTTCTGCTACTCTTAAGATACTCTTTGCCTTTATTATTACCATACAATTTGGTTGAACTTGGCACAGTATTGTACTCCCCTGGTGATTGAACCTGGGACCTCTGGATCTGACACTAGGAGAGCTACTAGACCACAGGGGTGGTTGAAACACTTATGATATGAGCCTCCTGGCCCAGCGCTTGTGGAGCCGAGTACAAAGTTGTTATTTGTGTGAACCACCGCAACGTGGCTGCAATACTCCTCACAAGATTGAAACTGATAGTGAAATATTGCTTGACTTTATTAAGGATCCCAGCTTTTGGAACTACATGGAGCATCAGTCAATTAATGGTATGAACATCAGGCCATGATGATGATAAAATGATGCCATCATTACAGGTCACTATTTCCTAGATTCCATAATGACTGTTATCCGTGAACTATCACATTGTTGACAGCACTTAAACCCGATTATACAACAAGATAACAACATTTCAGTTGTTTATAAAAACTAGGAGATTGTATAACACTTATAAAAGGCATGTGATCAATGCATGATGTACAAATAGTAATTAATGAATTATATTAATCTATTTCAAGTGGTGATCGTACTGCGTCACAACATTTACACTTGTTATAATGACACAAAAATTCACAAACCTCGACGGCACTTGAATCTGCATATTTTCCTAAAGCCGGAAATTCTATAATCAACTGAGCAACGAGGGTCCTGATGCAGATTCCCAATTTTTGTGTCAAATCCATGCTTGAGCTCTGATTACCGACATCTAGCAGAGATTCACTAAATCTGTCCTAGTGTCCGAAATTACATTTAGGAAAAGATGCGGTTTCAAGCCCCTTCAAGGGATGTGAATTATTGTGTTAATTAATTCATAGTATCCATACTATTAAAAAATTCTAAATGGCTAAACAGATTTTGATCAAATGCAGGGATGTAACAGTTTTGTTGTGAAGAATGGAAGGACACTTCTTAAGTGGGGCACATTATTATGAGTTCTGTGTCCAAGCAGGAGAAGCCACACACACAAGCTCGTGTTCAAATACATAATACCTTAAGATTAGATTTGTAAACTAATATTATTATCCACCTCTGTGGTCTAGCGGTTCGCCTACCGGTGTCAGATCCAGAAGTCCCGGTTTCGAACCCCAGGGGAGTACAATATTGTGGTTGGCTTGGTTGGTGGTAGGACTTTGTTTAAGTCCGCCTGGCTAGCTACCACTGTCTTGTTCCAGAATTTAGGTGTATGTTACCATACTAATAATTCTTAAAAAAAATGTTTTGTTCCGGCATTCAGAGGTAAGATAGCCAGTTCCTCAGTTAATTTATGTCATACAATAAAAAAATACAAATACTTTATATTCAGATTTGTTGGTACCTCACCTACTTTGGTAAGTACTGGTTTAGATCTACAACAGCAGACGGCAGACCATTAGAACTGCAATATTTTATTCTAGGTATTTCAGTTAGCAAGCTGATCCTGCAGCTGTTTGTCTTTAATACAGCAATACCATCCATAGAGATGGTTCATGTCATGCAACACTACACTACACTTATCAACTTCACTTGTGTAGGCAGGTAGGTACCTAGGTACCTAAAAATTTTTGTTGCACTTGTGTGCTTTAATGGTAGGTACCATATCTGTCTGACAATGCTCAAAAGAGTAGGAATTAGGAACCTACCTAACTATTACCGTGACGGCAGTAAAAGGTAGGTATGAGAGATAGAACTTTCCCAGGCAAGCCCTTACACCCATGTTTCATAGGGAGTGTATATGGGAATGGGAAAGCTCTTTAACAAAGAGAATCGAATCCCTACGTTCTCCTTAGCACCTGTAACAACTCATATTGTTTACAGGCACTTGATAAATAATAATTGGGATTGCGAATGAATGAAATCAATTTGTAGGGGTATTGGAGAGGTGACGTAGACACCTACCTTAGTGGCAGCATCAGGGGCCTGGCACAGAGCCTCGACTTCTTCCGGAGAAATGCCAGCCATGGTCTGAAACGTCTATACAAAACAAAACCAAATAAAAAATAAAATTAAAGACGAAACAAAACAATTATCAACATAACCTCACTTATTAGTATCACATCACTATATATTTTTTTATTTACCCATTACGGAAAGGCCAAAGTTGTAAAACCATAACGCCTTCAACATTTTAGGAATTCAACTTTCTGATCCTAAAGACTAAAGACCAAAGAAAAGAGTACTAAAGTAACGACACTAGGCTTGCAATATGACGAATTAGTCATTTAATTTAAATGAAACAACTGCCGACTAATAATAAAAAAATACAAATTAGGTATGGATTAATTTTTGTTAAAACTGTTTACATATCTGTCTCAAAAACTGGTATAAAAATTACAGAATTTGAATTAGAACGACCTTTATGAATTTCGCTAAACACTATGTACCTAAGACTTTTATTTAATAATCTAAATAGAAAAAAAATATTGCATTCGAAATATATAGGTAGGTACATAAGTACTTAGGCACTGTAAGAACACTAATATACAAGCAACTTTTTTTTGAAAACGGGATCTTAGACTTTTGAGAAAATAAAAGTTTATGCTATAGTGATTACTCGGGATTCGGGATTTAGGGATGAACGTGCGAGTGATGATGGCAAGCGTCCATAGCGACATTTTATGAGTAGTAGAGCCTCTTGTGAAAGGTTTCACCCGGGGAAATACTACCACCATTCCTATTTCAGTCGTTAGTTTCAGTTTTCAGCAGTTAGGCATTGTTATAATCAAAAGATGCACTTAACATCAGGTGGGCTACTTGATTGTTCCGTCTTTTAATTAAAGTAAAAAAAAATAGCTGACAGTAGGTATAACTACACTTACGATCAGTTGGACCGTAGGTACCTATGCCTAATAATTGCCACCTTAGTAAAATAAAAAAAAACTGCCTTAGTGGTCGTGGTTTAAAATCTACCCCTCCAGTCCACGGGTGTACGTAATCAAAACTTGAATAAACAAACCTTGTGTGAACGTAAATGGGAGCACCGATCTGTCTACTTAGCATGGTGGTGATACTGGCCGTACTTTACAGCTGCAGAGGAAGTTCTTTCCACATTATATTGGACAATAATGAACTGTTGATATAGAATATGCGCAAACCCCTTGCATGAAAACCCAAAAGTAATTCTCGGATTTTATCAATTGAATTCAATTCAATTCATTTATTTAAACCGTAGGAACACTAGGAACACTTAGTTTCGTCAACAAATTTAACAAATTTTTGTACATAAAAATAAAACAAAAGGTACTAAACAACAAAAAAAATCAATGCCTGTAAAAAGGCCTCATCGCAATAAATAATAAAAAGTCTAATTTAAAATACTTACAAAGACATTTTGCAGCTGTAGGTCCTGTACCTACAGCTGCAAAATGCTTTTTTAAACTATAAAATAATTTAATTCTAATAATTCCATGCTTTGGTGCCAGATAAATAATCGTTGATGCCATAGTATGTCTTCATTAGAAGTGCTTGTTCAATATGGGTCTTGAAGGCTTTTTATCGACTCTCTTCCCTATCGAGTGAATAACAATAGCTAGATAGACCAGTTTTAATGTAATTTTATATACCCTCCCTTATCTTACCTGACCTGAAAATCATCCTAAATCATAATAATCACCTCTGTGATTTCAGTTGCGCGCGGTGCATAGGTGTCGATCGCACGTAGCAAATAAATTCATTTTTTATTGTTTGTTATCTAAGCGTTGCGGGTTTATCCCGCTAGTTAAGAGTAATAATGGATGAGGAGGTGTTATCGAGTATTGGGTTTTCTGACAGAAGTGATTCCGAAGTGGTGAATATTTGTGAAAAACAACTGCAATGTATGGAGAAGGAGACAGTAGTAGCGAAAGGCGATTTTAGCACTGTTCGTGAGAAGAGGCCCCTACAAAATAGTGAAGAAAGTAGTCAAGATGGCTTTATTACCATTACGAGACGAAAGACAAAGCGTTTGATCAGAAGTGATTCAATTGACAACAACCAAGCTTCTGTGAACACAATGGGGAAGATTACGGATGGCGAGTATGAAGTTAGTTTGACGTCTCAACAAATTCTTCCCAAACAGATGGCATTAGCAAAACTGCTTCGTGATCAAAATATTTGCCAAATTATAGGTATTAAATACCGGAGTCCCTATAAAGTATTCGTAGTGCTCGACGATAAAACACAGACAGAAAAACTTTTAAAGTGTGAAAAGTTATTGTCATTGGATGTGCGCATTCAGCTTTCAGACCAAGGCAATCTATCCTATGGCATGATTAAGGGAGTTGACTTAGAGATGGAAGAAACAGAGATAAAAGAAGCAGTGACAAGCTCCATGCCTATCGTTTCTGTGAAAAGATTGAGACGTATGGATTATGACGGAAAGTGGACAAACAGTGAAACTGTTAGAATTTGTTTCAAAGGCACATCGTGTCCTAATTTTGTTCAAGCCTACGGGTGTAGATTTGCTGTTGAGAAGTTTGTCTTCCCTGTAACACAATGTTCAGGTTGTTGGAAGTTTGGACATTCTAAAAGGTTTTGCCCAATGAATAGATCTTTTAGCCCTAAATGTGGCAAGGCACATGAAAATTGTGAGATAGAAACCTTTACTTGTATTAATTGCAAGGGACCGCATATGGCACTAGACAAAATTTGTCCAACTTTCTTTAAGGAAAAACAAATTCGTATCATAATGATGAAAATATTACCTACAAAAGAGCGTTGGAGATTTATTTAAAAAATAAAAAAGATAGAAACGACTTGCGCTCACATAATTTTCCGCAACTTAAAGAAACTGGGCCCCAATTAACTAGGACACAGTTAACTAAACTCCCACAGATGAGTCAACCCTTTGCACAAATAATAAGTGAACTCTCTTCATCAGAAGACGTCCCCTGTGCACAGTACAGTTCAGCTGCGCAGAATACGGTTAAAACGAAGAACAAAAAGAGACATCAAGTATCTAAGCAACCAAGGTCTTCAACAAGAGATATGAATGTTATTGATATGCAAGAACCTAGTGCAGAACTATCGAGGGATAAAATTCCAGATTAGAACAGTAGAAGGAAAAAGGAGTGGAAGTTTGAATGGAGAAATATTTTTGAGAAAATTAAAGAAATTGTATTTTCTGAAGAACAGTTGGAAGAAAAACTGAGTCTTGTGCTGAAAGTAATATTTTCTGAAGTCAAATCATTTGTTATAAATATATTTACTGAAGGGGATATTTTAAAAAAAATGCTGAACCTTCTTAGCATTTATAACACTCCAGAAAAGGATTTTGGAATCAATATCGTTAAGTGGAATTGTCAAAGCATAAGACCAAAGTTAGCTAGTTTTGAAGCATTACTGTATCAAGAAAAAGTACATATAGCTATTCTAAGTGAGACCTGGTTAGAACTGGGCAGTACATTGCATTTGAGTGGATATAATATATATAGGCAGGATAGGTATTCTTATGGGGGCGTCGCGATCGTTGTTCACACCTCACTACAGTCTCACTTATGTCACGATAACCTAAATAGTAGGATAGAAATGATTAAGGTTAAAATCTTAAACTGCAATAGCTTAGAAAATATAATATCTACATACTGTACATCCTCAAATAATTCACGAGTAAGTCAGGTAGACTGGAATAATCTTTTTGCACTATGTCCTAGGAAAACATTAATTGCTGGCGACTTCAATGGCCACCATACTAACTGGTCCTATAAAACAAACACAAGAGGAAGTCAGATATTAGACTCTGCATGGGAAAATTATTTTATATATCTTAATGATGGTGGACATACAAGGATAAAATTAGTGGACGGATATTTACAGAGGTCATCGCCAGATATTACCTTCGTTTCTTCAGATATAGCGTTGAAATTTATTTGGCAAATATTAAATGAGAATCTTGGGAGTGATCACTTTATTATTAAATTTACTTTGAAATACAAGGAGAAACTAAAATTTTATAAAAAACTTAATTTTAAAAAAGCTGATTGGAATAAGTACTCTGGGGATCTTGATATTTTATTTGAGTCTGATAATCATTCAGGTATTCGTGCTATCCAGGAATGGTACGACGACTTTGAAAGGAAAATAATTATATCTGCCAATAATAATATACCCTTTACAAAAATATGTAATAACCCTTCAGCTAAATTCAAACCCAAACCGTATTGGAGTCCCGTGCTATCCAAAGCAGTTGCGAAACGTAGATTGGCATTGAGTAACTTCAGACGGAACCCCACACCAATTAATTTAACTATTTTAGATGAAATGGTCAGTCAGGCAAGCACATTGATCAGGAAAGCTAAGTCCGACAGTTGGCAGGGCTTTTGCAGTAGTATTAACGAAACCACCTCGGTTGCGGATATGTGGCGGAAGATGCGTTGGTTTAAGGGTTATCGTCAATCGAATATATGTACATCGGATGAGAAACAAAAAGAAATGTTATATTCCCTAGCTCCAGACTCCGCCCTGAATAAGAAACCGAATTTCGCATCGAGAAATTACCTTCTGGAATCACCTTTTACTATGTCCGAATTGCTACACTGTGTAAAAAAAAAAGACACCGCTCCTGGTAATGATGGAATAACCTATTCTATGATTCATCATTTGCCGATTGTAGGTAAAATGAACTTATTGGATCTTTACAATGCTATCTTTATGACAGGTATCGTACCGCAACAATGGCGAAGTATACTTATAGTACCTATACCTAAAGTTAATGCTTCGGTAAACAATGTAAGCTTAGAACAAAAGGTCAGGCCTATATCGCTTATCTCTTGCTTATGTAAGATTCTACACAATATGATTTGTAAAAGATTAGAATGGTATACTGAGAAAAATAATATCCATTCACCGTACACGTCTGGTTTCAGAAGGGGTCAGTCGTGTATTGACTGCCTAACTAAACTCATTACATATATACAAATAGGATTTTCTAAAAATATTCCTACGGTGGCTTGTTTTTTAGATATTGAAAACGCTTATAATAACGTTTTAATTGAGGAGGTAGTTAGGACATTGGATCAATTGAAAGTTGGTTTCAAAATTTGCAATTATATTTGGTCGTTTCTTAGCGAAAGATGTCTCACAATAAAAAATAATAATAACATATTTACTAGATGGACAACAAAGGGTTTAGCCCAAGGTGATCCAATGTCACCGTTAATTTTTAACCTAGTGACACATCAAATATGTAATTTGCTTGATAATACGATACGGGTGTCTCAATACGCTGACGACTTTGTTTTTTATCTAAGTCATAAAAAATAGACATCTGTGAACAATCGTTACAATGTGCCCTTAACCAAATGACAGAAACTTTGAATAACATAGGACTCGAATTATCAACGAGTAAAACTGTAATAGTTTGTTTGTTTAGCAGGGGGCACAGAAGAAACAGCGTTCATATTAAAATAGGTAGTCATCTTTTAAGTCAGGTGGAAGTTATAAGATACCTAGGTATGTGGATGGACAGATCTCTTTTATGGAATAGGCATATAAATGAAACTACAGAAAAAACGGCAAAATTTTTAAACATGTTGAAAGTACTAGCTGGACCTACCTGGGGCATGCACCCGAAATATCTACGTTCACTATATATTTCTTTAATACGAAGTAGGATGGATTTTGGTTGTTTTTTTTATGATGTTAGCGCAAAAGTACATTTATATAAATTAGAAAAAGTTCAAAATCAAGCATTAAGAATAATTGGTGGATTTATTAAGAGTACACCCATACATGTTATGGAAAGTGAAGTGTGTGTACAACCCTTGCATTTAAGACGTCTATATTTAGCATATAAAATTTGTACGAAGTGCATGTCTTGGACCAATAATATAACAATACAGATGATCAATAACTTGTTAGACCTTCGAGATAGTAGATACTGGAGTACCAAAAAGAAACCATTACTTGTGACAGTATATGATATTTGTAGACGTTTTAGCATTTATTCCTCTAGCCCACTAGATCTATTCTCTTTGGATGTGTGGGTAACCTATATTAATATTGAAAGTGTAATTAATTTTTGTTTGGATAGTATACAGGGTAGTAAAAGGGATCAAGATCAGGCATCACTTAAATTTAATGTCATCAGGGAACTAAATGAAAAGTATAACGGTAGGCATATGTACTACACGGACGGATCTATGAGTGGTGAGGGTCAAGGGGCCGCATATTAATACTGGAACGGCAGAACAAGTGGCGAATTTAAAATTACATGTCCTAATATTTCTATAATGACACTAGAACTCATTGCAATTTCAAAAGCTTTAGATTCTATAATTTATTTAAATTCCAGCAATCAGCAGGTAGTCATCTTTACAGATAGTAAAAGCGCACTTCAGCATCTAGCTCGATGTGCCTCTGGTATCAGAGGTACTTCGATATCTTATTCCATTTTAAATAAAATTCATTCATTTTCACATATTAACATAGATTTGAAATTGCAATGGGTTCCGTCTCATATAGGTTTAAGAGGTAACGAAGAGGCTGACAGATTGGCAAAACAAGCATGTACAGAAGGGACAGACTTTGACATACAACCTAGCTATACAGAACAATTATTTGAAATAAGGAAGTTGTGTTATAATATGTAAAAGGAATATTTTGATGAAAGAAGTAAAGAAAAGGGAATTTGGTATAAAACAATCCAATGTCAGCCTCCTCGTATTCCGTGGTTTGTCCAAGGTAAACTTAATAGGTCATTTATAGTTTTTATGCATAGAATACGTTCTGGTCACTATCCATCAAGAAAATTTGGATACCTCATGAAAAAAGTAGATTCGCCGAATTGTGAGTTATGTGGAGCATTGGATGATGTGCACCACCTCTTGATGGATTGTGACAAGTACAGGAGCGAGACAGAATTACTGATGCTCAAATTGTGCGTCAACCGGACAGATATTGGTATGTTCATAAAAATCTTATCCGAACCCAATTCTGACGAGGCAATTTTGCTGGGGCGCACATTTTGTTCATCAGTGATTTAGTTATTTATAAAGTAGGTATATTATATTTCATATCCTTTAGATTTTAAGTTTTGTGTTATTGTATGTATTAGGGTACGATGTGACTGCCATGCCATTTATGGCAAAAGTCACGAATAAAAATAGAAAAAAAAAAAAAAAACCTGTGTGATTTAGTGGTTCAAGTTCAACCCTCCGATTTCAGATCCAGAGGTCCCGGGTTCGGTTCCCAGGGGAGCAATATTGTGCTTGGTTTGGTTGGTGGTAGGATTTTGTTTAAGTCCGCCTGGCTAGCTACCACCATCTTACCTAATTCTGTCACCATACTAATAATTCTTAAAAAAAATGTTGCGTTCCGGCATTCAGAGGTAAGATAGCCAGTTTCTCAGTTTGTTGAGGATTCCGGATGAAGTGCGCCTCCATCTTCGGCCTTATCTCAACTTGATACAAGGTGAGATGAAGGCCAAGCGTTTCCCCATCGAACATTAAAAAAAAGCCTTTGCCCCTTGATTTTAAAATCCACCCCTAATAAGGGTAAAAATAAATTTATTTTGAAATCTGCAGTCTTAACCCCTATTTAAAATCATATTTTAATCTTTTAACACATTTTCAAGGCTTCAATCCACCCCTTTTGCAACCTTTAATATAAATACAGGGGTGGTTTCAGAAAATCAAAAGAAAGTTAATTGTGACTTGGATTTTTTGGTGGGACGCACATTTTGTACATCAGTGATCTAATAATTTATAAGGTATAGTAAATTTCTTATTCATAAATTTTTAATATTTGTTTATAATAACTTTTGTTTTAAGATAAAAATGTATTAGGGTACGATATGACTGTCATGCAAAAGTAGCTATTAAAAATAGAACCCCTTATAATAATAATAAAAATAAAAATAGAGCAGTTTAAGAAAGTATTTAGTATATGGTCGCTTCCCGGGGGCGATCGCCAGGGCACGCCTGGAGCCGATGCTGGGCGTTCCAGCATGCAAGCCATCGGTGGCGAGGGTAATGGACGGCTCTCTGCCTGGGAACCCGAACAATGCGAGTCCACAAGCAGGTATAACCTACGGTCACAGTCCAGACGCCGATGCACACCTATCGGCACTGCTCGTTGCGGCGCGACGAGCACAGACGACGCAGGAGAGAAACGGCTGATTCCAGGTGAGGATCGGAGTCTCAGTAAATCTAGCCGAAGTGTTGGGGCTCAATCGGAACCCGAAGCCCGATCATCTTCATCTTCATCCTCGCCTTCATCTTTATTTCCCTCACTTCCTTCTTCAAAAGGACAATTACTTAAATTCAGAACATTCTTCTCCTTCGTGTTCTCCTTCACCGAAATCTTCGGTTATACTGGCTGATGTCAGGAAATTGTCGGTTCAATCTACTGACCGACCTAACCAACCATACAGTCGCAAGCTAAGTAAATCAGTCATACCAGTTGCGGATGTTTCGCAGGAGGCACCAGCCATTCAGCCTGTGACCACCAAAGCTGGCAAGCCAAGAGTACCTACGCATGAGATAAAATGATGATATGAATCTATTTATCATGCGTACATATTACTACACTACAAAATTAGAGAAAGATAAAACTATGTACTGCAAGAAACTTCACGACCATTTCGAAATACAATACCCGGATCTGGATGACAGTGTCCAACGAGTGGCTGACCAGCGACGGGTGATTGTAAGAAACAAATTGTTATCGGACGATGTGATGAACACCTTAAAATCTGAAATAAGAGAACAACTTAAAAAGGAAGAAGGCGAAGCGTTGTTACAAAGACCACGCAACACACTGAATACACATTTAGCACCAACAACTAGGGCTAGGGAACCTCGTGACGTTATACATGTGGTGTCACAACCTATTGAGCTCTCAGGTCTTTCACCACTACAATCTCCACTCACTCACTCACTTTTAGGCCCAAAAAAACAAATGATTGTAACAACATTACAAAATTATTACACAAACACAATCAATAGATACGAATACGGTAGACGAAACAATATCTGCTAATGCAGAAGAACTCTCACACCAGCTTGAAAATGCAATATCACAGTTTACCGATATCGACTTAGAGAAAACAAATCCCTGTATTTTACCATTAATATATTCAATAAAGACATACTAAGTCGATTTTACACCGCTGATTCAGATATAAACACTATACATACGCTTATATACTGTAGCGCGTTCATCATTTGTGAAAACCTAGGGTATAAAGTAAGGAATCTGACAACCAACCAAACGGGCCGCAAACCAAGCAAACCGGTATGGCAAATTAGATTGGAGGATGGTATCAAAAAGCTTAGAGCTGACTCAGTACATTAACAACAACAGATCGAATATAGTGTTTAAAAAGGTAGAAGACATATTTAGAAGAATAAAAATACATTCGGTGCATGAAAAAGACAACTTTAGACCAGAAGAGTTCCTAGACACGCTAAAACAAAAATTAACATCTAAATCACAGAGACTAGCTAGATACAAAATAGCACGACAGAGAAAATATGATAACAAGCTTTTCAATAACAATGAAAAAATGTTTTACAGGACTCTAAAAAACCACTCACCTAACAATATTAAAGATATACCAGCTCAAGAAGAATTTAGAAGCTACTGGGTCGATATCTGGAAAAAACAAGGAGATCACAACAGAAACGCAGAATAGATAAAGAAAGAAGAACTTAAATGCCAGTCAGTTGCAGAAATGAAATTTGAAGGGATAGTAAAAGAAGATTTAGAATAGTGGTAAGAAAAACGAAAAATTGGAAGGCAACAGGGATCGATAACGTACATAAATTTTGGTACAAAAAGTTCTTTGTATTGCATAATGCATTAGCAAGAAACATCACAGAGCTTATACAAGGTATCCAACAACTGCCAGCATTCCTTACAAAGGGACTTACTTATATGCTGCCTAAAGGTGGCGATTTGGCAAACCCCGCGCAATATCGTCCAATAACGTGCCTTCCAACGCTTTATAAACTTATCACAGCTTGCATAACTAACGAAACCAATAGACATCTGATTAATCACGACATACATGCGGAAGAACAAAAAGGTTATAGACGGTATCATAAGGGCTGCAAAGAACAACTTATAATAGACTCTACAATTCTTAAACAAGCTAATACCAAAGGAAGAAATATAAATATTACATATAGATTATAAAAAGGCATTTGATAGTGTACCCCACTCTTGGTTAGTCCATGTACTAGAGATCTACAAAATAAGCCCAACTTTGATAACCTTCCTGAAAGATGCCATGAGTAAATGGAATACGTCACTATTCCTTTCAACAGACAACACTTGAGTTACTATAAACTAACACAGCTGTGACACATCTTTTATACATGGATGACATAAAACTTTTTGGAAAATCAGGAAAAGATCTGAATCAACTAATAACAATCACAAGCCAATTTAGCCAGGATATTCTTATGAGTTTTGGATTGGATAAGTGTAGAACGTTACATCTTAAAAGAGGTAAAGTGGTAAATTAAATCTCCGACGTAACGACAAATAACAATTTCTCGGTTATGGAACCAGAAGACACATATAAGTACCTCGGCATTCATCAATCCAAATCCATAAACCACATCAAAATAACTCTCAATCTTACAAAAGAATACACCAATAGACTAAACCTGATTTGTAGAAGACCCCTTAATTCAAGAAATATCTTCAAAGCAATCAATACCTTTGTAATCCCAGTTCTGACATTCACATTTGGTATTATTAAGTGGTCTGCTACAGATATTAGGAAATTAGAAGTTAAAACAAGGACGACCCTCACAAAGTTAAATAATTTACATCCCAAATTAGCAATTGGACGAATGACAATTCAACGACAGATAGGTGGTAGGGGACTAATAGATCTGAAAAAGTTATGGGAAGGACAAGTACAAAGTCTTAGAAACTTCTTTTATGAAAAAGCGAGTTCTAGTGTAATTCACAGAGCAGTAACTAATTCTGACCATAATTTTACACCACTAAACCTAAAAAGAAGTGATATACAATATGGTACTCCGCTAGAACTGGATACTGCAAACATAGCAAGATGGCGAGAAAAAGAATTACTCGGGCGCCATCCTCACGACCTCAAACAACTGTACGTGGCTCTGGAAGGCTCAAACAAGTGGTTAAAATTAGGGTATTTGTTTCCTGAAACGGAGGGTTTTATGATCGCCATACAGGATCAAGTTATTAACACGCGTAATTATAAGAAAGGACATCGTTCAAAATGGGCTAAGACATGTACAGTACGTAGAAAAATTGAAAAAAACTAAGGGAATCTATTAAAAACATAATGTGACTGATTTATTAACGAATTCCGGTGTACAAAAATATTTTCTGAAACGTTTTCGCTTGAAAATCAAGCAACACCGCCGCCGCCGCCATTGTGATTTCATTGACTTTGACAGATTTGACGTCATTCGCGTGCCACTTTCGCTGTCTTTGCATATCCTACGTACGTGTAAAAATCTGTTTTTGTTCGGTCTGCTTATCTGCTACGCGCGTTGAGTTGGTTATGTTTTATAGAGTTTTCTTGATAGTTTTGATTTACTTCGTGACCCTAAAGTAGTAATCTATGACCCTAATACTCCGGACTCCCAGACTCCGATTTATTGCTAATATTTTGACCAGGTTCTGTGTTATGGATACTGATTCCTTTACGTGATTTCGGTGTTGACGATCTATCTGATCCAACTTCAAGCAACAGTTCCAAGTTCATGGTCTGGTACTAGGTCGTAAATAGGTCTACCTAGTCTAATCTACGGTGACTATTGTGTGTAATCGTAAGCATGATATGTTTTCGTCCTTATTTCAGTTTGATAATGGCGCGTTGTTTGCTTCTTAAATAGAAAATCATTGACAAGATATTGCATATATATCTTGTCAATGATTTGGGACCTGAAATAAATTCTGTCATTTAACAGACATCTCGGACATCAGGTAATATTATCTATGGATATAATAAATAATAGGAAAGCTAAATCTTTCCCTGGCTCTCTTTAAATCTTGGTATTATTACAGGTTGTCGATGATGGAGTAATGTGCTCTCAATGCCAACCATCCGTGCCTATGAATCAAGATGTGTAACACTACAGATGGGTGGTAGAGACAGTGAATGGCTGTTTAAAAAAGACTAATCTGCTGAGACAAATTTCATGTAATATAGCTGCGACTCATCTGATGGATGTCTGCTGATTTTGTGCAGCTATAATCAATGCATTCCATCCATGAATTGTTGACAAACCAGATGCAGAAGCTAGTTTGAATCATGCACTGATAAGGTTAAACATGCCAAATATGTTAGCAGGAGCAGTAGTAATCATATGAACTGGTACATAGCCTGATTCACTTGAATTGATGCGCAACTTCCAGGGATATTTTTATGTCTGCACTTATTATTTTCAATCCAGGTGTATATCAAATAAAACAAGCTTGGAGTTATTACACTGCGGCTTGTTACGGCTTGTTACACTGGACTATAATGGAACGGAAAGCCTTTTGAAAATCATTTCTTAAAGTATATAATCTCCCTGTTTGCCTACGTTTCTACATTCAACTTCTTTCTCGCATCCTATTTATACCCATCAGTTCCGTTACAACAAACTCTCTCACACACGCACACACACACACCATTACATGATCCGTTTACGACTTAGTCTGCAGAATTTACCCACAAAATAATTTAAATTAAATTAATTTTTCGTTTCACTTGTTCATTTAAAATGTTAAAGTACCTATTTTACTTTTCATTATTTGTATACCAAATGCTATGCCCTGTATAGTCTACCTATAACTTGTAAACAATATTGTATCTGACTCCCGCAACACAGGCGAGTCCTAGTGCGGGGTCGATTATAGTAATCTTACTGAAATGTAACACTTTTTTGGGAATAAATATATTTGTATATGTTATAAGGGAACATATAAGGCAGCATGGGTCATTCCACATGGAAATATCTGACCAACTGGAAGTTGTTGCAGAGGGAACCCCATCTCAACATGATGCTATTTTAATTAGGTTGGTTCAAGTCACTCTATTTGTCAGGCCAAATGTACTACACTTATATATTGTTGGCTCGGGCAGGATCATGTTATGATGATAGGATAATCAGTTATTTCTGTTGTGTTGCTTTGCTGGCCATCAAACAGTGGATTGTTACACACAATGACAATTGTATGGTATTTGGGTTAGCTCGGTACCAGGAACATATAGATCCACCTGCATCATTTTTTAATGGATTATCAGTAAGAGAAGATTTATTTATTTCTAATATATATTATAAGATGTGGAAAATGAACAACAAAGACTAATTATTATTACTATAATGTTGTTTTTATTACACTACCTACTTTTATATATCAATGAATATCGTCCTACGGGTTACACTTTCAATTATTTTTAAAATCTATTCAAAGTCTGTAGTTCAATATCTTTCAGCTTCTATGTATGTAGCTATTGGACTTGTCATCAAAGGTCCTTATCTACGTTAATGTAAATGCGTAGTAAAGAAAGCCTAGTCACTTGTCTCGGAGATGACTAAATATAGGTAAGCACCCAGGTAGTTACCGCAGTACCTAGTCATTTATTTACTAAATAAGCGCAAGTAATACTAACTTATCAATCTTTTTAGTGTTGTAGAACCTGTTTAGTGAGAGACTGGTGCCTGAGATAGGTTTTCGTAAAAAACCTGTATTACAGGTTATAGGATCACGCGTCTGTCTGTCTGACCGTCCATCTGTCATCAAAATAATTGAAAAAAATAAGTCATCCAGGTAAACAAAACTGTATCAGATTCTTCATTGCAGTGGGTTTTCTTTTTAGTTTTTAAAACGCATTTTCGCAACTTTGTTGATCCAACATGTGTTCGATGCACATGTTGTATGAACATTCTGTCTCCTGCAACTTCCGAGGCTGACGCGAGGGAGCGTCAAACAAAGTTCAATCAAATCACTCAACGAGAGAAATGAGCTGGGACGAGGAACACGTGGTTTCTGTACTCGCTAATCTATCGTATTTCGCATCCACATACATTTTTATGTAGGTAATGTTTATGTAATTTATTTAAAAAAAAACCGGCCAAGTGTGAGTTAGACTCACGCACCAAGGGTTCCGAATAACCCTGTAGGTATCTATGTTAAAGTTTTGGTATTTTTATTGCTAAATGAAATCCATAACACTAAAATGTGGAAAGCTAGAGGAGTACAAATTTAAGACAAAGGTCTCTTCATCTTTTCGTTTATAGATATCGTAATATCGTTTATAATTATTAAAAAATATATATATAGGTGTAACGTTTGGTATAAAAATTTAAGGCTTTCGGATTTTTCCCTCTATGTGTGCTATAAAACGTTGCTTCATGCCAAGTTTCAAGATTCTAGGTCGACTAGAAGTATCCTTTATTTTAGGTTTAGATTCCCTTGCTACTTAGTAGTTACGAGTTTCAAAATATGCGGCTAAAATTGCTGTTTCTTTGTATTGCGTTCACACAGAATTTTATATAGACTTGAGTATTTGATATGAATTCCAATTGTATACCACTACGCGTTCATGAGGAAAGGGTTAGTAAGTTAAATATTATTAAAAAATATAGAATATACGAGTAATAATATGATGTAACTAAAATGTATGCTTTTCGATATTTTACCTTTATCTGTGCTAGATGTTGCTTCGCACCAAATTTCAAAATTCACGGGAAGTACCTGTAGGTTTTGATCCCCTTGCGAGTGTCGAAAGTTTGCGGCATAAACGGCTGTATCTTTTGATTGCGTTGGCTTCTAGTTTGACTATTTCACAACTCTAAGGGACGGTAAGTACCTAGATGATGATTTGAAGTTGTCAATCACGAACTTTTTATTCAAATGCATGGTCACGCAGGAATTTGTAGGTATATAATGAGGTGGTGTAAGTCATATCTACAAAATCGCTCCCAACTGGTCAAGATTTCGTGGCTTCAAATCTGCTGCTAGATGCAGCTGTTCCTTCCGGTGTACTTACCTCAGAGCTCACATCTTGACCCTCTTTTCTTTCTCGTTATTGTCAATGATTAATGTGCCCCTATAACATCGAAGTATCTAATGTTTGCAGACGATCTCAAACTTTACATAAGCATACTCTCTAATAATGACATAACAGATCTGCAAATAGATATAAATCGCATTAACGACTGGTGGACTAAATGTTTTCATTTAAAATTATCAAGAAAGGTCAACTATTCTCATGCAACTTACATAATTGACAACAGCCTGATTATATATTTTATTTTATTTATTTATTGGGGAAAACTAACAGTGTTATAACATAATCTTACAAATAGGTTTTAAACCAAATTAATCTAGTTTTATATAACACCAACAACGTTTTCCACGACTTACAGAATTAATCATTTTTAACAGAGATCTTGCTACATTTAGAATAGGTAGTACTTAAAGAAATTAATATTAAAACTAGTTGGCTAACCTACTAACGATGGTTTTTTTAAATTGTCCTATTGACAATGAAAAGATATCTATATCCTCAAAGTAATTATTGTAAGAATTGACGAGTTGGAAAATAGGATTGCGGCGACCAGCATTAGTGCGACAGGAAGTGGTAGTAAATAGTTTGTTGGTTCGCACCGCACGCCTATGCACCGTTCGTGGGGTACCATAACATATTTTGCTAGTGAGTTGTGTACAGTCGAACTTGTTGTTGCATATATTGTATAGCATCATGGTTCCTAAAAGCAGTCGTCTATGTTTTAATGAGAGGAATCTATATTTACTTAAAAGTTCTGTATAAGGGAGATAATATGTACGAGAGCATCTGTAATTAGTTATGCGAAGAAACTTTTTTTGTATTTTCTCCAAATCATCAATGTACTTTTGGTAGTAGGGGTTCCAGATTTGTGTGACATATTCTATTTGGGGTCTAACGAGAGCATTGTATAGATGTATATATGTAGCTGGACGCTTAAAGTATTTGCCTGTTCTTGAAATAAATCCAAGCATTTGAAATGCTTTGTTTTGAATTCTACCTATATGTAGATCTAAGTGTAATTTTGAGTCTAATATAACACCGAGGTCTCGCAGGGATTCAACTTTTGTTAAAGTATTATTCATTAGTTTGTAGCGAAAATTAAATATGTTATGTTTTTTTGTGAACGTTATCCTATTACATTTGGATATGCTCAGATGGAGCTTGTTTTCTGAACAGTATGTATTGAAACGGTTGAGATCCTGTTGTAGAAGTTCACAGTCGTTATAATTGGTAATTTGTCTATATATTTTTAAATCGTCTGCGTAGAGAAGGAAATTGGAGTGGATGAAACATTTGTTTATGTCGTTTATAAATATGACAAATAAAAGAGGACCTAGAATCGAGCCCTGCGGGACTCCTGATGTGCTGTTGATTTTATCTGATAGATGACCATAAATAGATACTTTTTGTGTACGATTCGTTATGTAGGAGATAAACCAGCGTAATAGATTGCCACGTATGCCGTTGAAAGCAAGTTTACTTAAGAGAATTTGATGCTCTACCTTGTCAAAAGCCTTCTTGAAATCCGTGTACACGGCGTCGACCTGTATACGTCTGTCCATGTTTTCAAAAAGGAAGTTGGTAAATATCATCAGATTAGTGCAAGTCGACCGACGCTTTACGAAGCCGTGCTGTTCTTCGATTAGAGAATTATGTAAGATTGGGTATATTTCATTGTGCACTAATCGCTCGAAGAGCTTTGACAAGGTAGACAATATTGATATGGGGCGGTAATTGCTCACATCGTCTTTTGCGCCGCTCTTATATATTGGAATAATGTTGGCTTGTTTCCATATGTCAGGAAAGAATCCAGCATAAAGACATTTATTAAAGATTATATGTAATGGTTCACATATATAATGGGCAGTCTTTTTTTAAAATATGGGATGAATACCATCCGGTCCAGTACCCTTAGATTGGTCAAGGTTATTTAATTCAGTTAAATTTTTTGTAAGGGATATGTTTAGGTTACTAATTAAAGGACTATTATCAGCATAGTTAACTGGAGGAGTCCACGAAATTTGGTCAAAAGTGGAAGGTTCGTAAACTGATTTAAAAAATGTAGAAAATAGATTACTTATAGCAGTAGGGGTTGTTGCGTTTGTGTTGTTGAGACACATTTTGGGTGGCATGCTGGGCTTGCTCTTTAGGCTATCTATAAATTTCCAAAAATATTTAACGTTAATACGGATGCTATCTTGTACCGACTCAATGTATTGGTTGTAACATATGTCACATTGTTGTTTAAATGTATACCTATAGGAAGAGAAAATTTCGTAGTCTGACACATTACCGTAAGTCTTCCACTTCCGCCATGCTTTGGTCTTTCTGTTAAATATTCGCTTTAATGATGGAGTGAACCAAACAGGAAAGTGTGAAGTCTTAGGTACGCTAGTGGGAACGTATTTTTTTATTATTTCATATATTTTATCGTAGAATATACATACAGACTGTTCAGCTGAGTGTTGCTCAAGTAGTATGTACCATTCGGTGGACTTCAGGGTATCTATAATATCTGCATAATTCGCTTTATAAAAATTTGGTTTAGAAATGGGACGATAAGATAATACAGAATTGTTGGAGTTTAAATATAATTGTATAAATGTAGTTAACGGCGGGTGTATTGGATTAACCTTGGATAGGGGCTGGGGGGCTTGTAGTAAAGGGCTATCAAAATTAGTTATAAATAGATCGAGGTACCTACCATTTGAGTTACATATATGATTATATTGTCCTGCATTAATAAGAGATAATAGGTTTGTCATTTCGATACCAAGGGTGCACGAGACCCCGCACGACAATCCGCGCTTTATGTTTGTTGTCTTAGACCATAAAAGTTCAGTAAGATTAAAATCTCCAACAACAATAAATATGTCAACGCAGGGGTCATTTAGTACATTAGCCAATAAATCAAAATATTGTGTGTATACGTCCTGTTTGGTTCTCGGTGGTATGTAGGTGGCGTTTATAATGTTACGCGCACTTCCATTACGACCCATTATCTCAACAAACAAACATTCAACACGGGGAGAAGTACTAAATGGTACATTCAAGATTGTAGGCTTTAGGTCTTTCAGAATGGCTAGTAAAACACCCCCACCGTCCTCTTTATTAGTTGCTAAACGATTACGATCATTTCTAAATACGACCATGGACGAAGGAAATACAATAGACAGCTAATCCCATAGAACATTTTGTAGATCAAAAAATGATCAAAATCCGGTATTATTTCTAGATGGCGCTGTCTCGTAGCCTGGGAGCATTCTAATCAACATCTAAAACGAATATATTTTCAATTATTTGTATGGTAAAATTCTTCGATTGATATCTATTTTTTTTAGAATAGTAAAAATTGTTCACAGTGTAGTTTTATCAATTTTGTTTCACAGCGGTATTACACCACATTTTACGAGCCTGCTAATAGATGGCGTGTAACTAAATCTAAATAAACGTACGTAAAATGCGATGTAACGCATCGTTGTTTAACTAGATGGCGCTTATCATCAAAGTAAGTATTATTTTTATTTCAGACAGGTACCTGCAGACTATAGGAATATTGAAAACTCCGGTATTTACTTTTCTAGTTTATGTCATCAAAGTAAGCAGGTTAAATCGTTAAAATATGTACCTACCAGAAAATTGAATATTGAAATACAGAGAAAGACTAGAGAATACAGAGTTGACTGCTGATAGGAGTGACTGGAAGAGGAGAATATGTTGTGCCAACCCCATCTAAAGTAGGATACGGACAGGAGAATAATGATGATGCCTATAGAAAAAGAATAACAACAATTGATTGAATCAAAAAATAAATTTATTTATGAGAACGATTTTCATATATATATATAGTTCATATCTTTCGTCACAGAATAATAAATAGTACTAGAGTACAGAAGGATCACTCTCTAACCTAATTACGTTTTAAAAACTAAAAAGAAAGAAAACCGACTTTGATGAAGAATATGATTCAATTTCGTTAACCTGGATGGCGTATTTTTTCCAATTATTTTGATGACAGATGGACGGGCAGACAGACAGACGCGTGACCCTATATGGGGTCCGTTTTCTCCTTACTTTTGAGATATACACCCAAATCGCTTCGTGTGCCTATAATATTTGAAGAGTTCCCTCCATTTTTTCAGGATCCCATCATCAGATCCTGACCGATAAAGAAAAAGTCCCCCTGACAGGGGTCTTTTTCTTTATTTTTGAGGTAATACAGCCTAAAATACCCTTATCGCTTTAAGTGTGCCTACAATATTTGAAGAGTTCCCTCGATTTATTTAGGATCTGATCATCAGATCCTGACCTGATGACAATGGGATCACCTAGGAAGTATACCGACCCTAAAAATACCCAAATCACTTCAAGTGTGCATATAATATTTGAAGAGTTCCCTCAATTTCTCCAGGGTTCCATCATCAGGGACCCTACCGCCGACGGCGAAGCCGATCTCCATTGGCTTAAAATTAGCTTCATGAGAACTAGAAACGATTTTTACCGTCAAATGTACTGAACGGATAGGTTTCATAACATGTGTACACTTTTGAGATGGGAAACGCCATTTTGGATATGACAAATATCCGGTAGTAAAAATCTTTTCTAGTTCTCATGAAGCTAATTTTAAGCCAATGGATATCGGCTTCGCCGTCGGCGGTAGCGTCCCAGATCCTGACTTGATGACAATGGGTCTTCCCATTGTCATCAAACCTTGATCATCAAATCTTCCCTTTAAAAAAAATATCTAAATCGGTCCGGCCGTCTTTGAGTAATCAGACGATTTGAGAACCTCCTCCTTTTTTTTAAAAGAGGTTAAAAAGCCATGTTTCGGTACAAAAATGTACTTACTGTTAAGACTTGCACGCGAAATTGAATCTTATTGTGTGGCATTAGCGTTCATAATCCGTTTGTCTCTGCTGACTTGGAAACGGTTTCGCGGTCAGAGCATTTGCCGATATTAATATAGGTAAAATTTATGTTAAAATAAATCAATAATGTTAACTATGTATATAACATCAATACCTACCTTTAATAAGTAAGTGTCGTGAAAACACTTTAACATACATAGGTACCTACTAAGTACAGATTTTTTATTGACAATACATGTATGTCTGTACCTACTTATAGCTTCTCACCAATTATAGAATTTTATCGCTGTCTAGATAACTACAAACATACGCAACTATTACTGGGTAGGTAGAGAAATGAGTAGGTGCGTCACAGTATCATGTACCTAAACGAATTATTTATGTTTCGAAGTCATAATAATTGATTGATCCAAAAATCACAAAAATTAGGTACGCATGGTAGGTAGCGACGCGGTTAGCGTGTGACCAGAGACGAGAGCCGAGTTGCAACCTACTGCCGCTATCTAACCTAAACTTCACAGTGACACCCCCTGCGATCGTTTTGGGCCCTATAAGCCCACAGCTGAAGCATTTTCTCGGAAGGCTCGCTTCATTGTAGACCTCACTTTCTTCCATCACCAATAGTTTTCGCTGCGCATGTGATGCGGTAGGTACAACTCTGGGCATCACTATGCACTATGTATAGGTAGGGTAGGTACCTACCTAACTAACCCATTTTTACTTCACCATTATGTATAGGGGTATAGGTTAAGTACTTACCTACATAATGGTGACAAGGAAGGCAACCAGGCTTTGTTTTCTCAATAAACCTTATTTTGAAGAAAATCTACAATTTACTATCTAATCTAAATATACAGTACAGGATACAAAAAATCGTATGTAGATCGGCGGTGGTGGTGGTGGCGGCGGCGGCGGGGCGGGAGGGTTGACCGCCTGTGTGCAGTTTTACGGTACCCATTTATTTTGCACTTTGCAGTTGCACGCGACGAAGACGACGACGAGACAATTCGAGTCTTAAGAGCGGCAACGCCACCGCCGCTGCCGTGCGTAGGTTTTTGCACATGCTGGCAACCTCGCAGCAAAGAAATAACATTTGTGCTAGTCAGAAAAAGCGCCATCTCTCTGTATATTTTCGTACGAAGAAAGGAGTGGGCTAGATTGAGGTTTAGAAAAAATATGATTCAATTATTATTACTTCGTTTGGGAACACGTAGCGACATCTCACGTCATAGAAAGTATTTATTTATCGTGCCACGCTCGATAGTAGGAAGATTGTCAGTCTATTGTATTTCCTTCGTCCATGATACGACATAGCGAGGGTCAATAAATTCATTGTTGGAGATTTCGGGCGTGAGCCACGTTTCAACAATTATTATTATATCGTAAGAGTGCGATAGAATATTCATATAAAGTGTATTAAGTTTAGTCCGAAGACCTCCACAGTTTTGGTAGTAAATTGCCAGATTACTATCGAATTTTGGTTGATTTTATGACATATGTGGTAATAAATACATAGTTTTTGATATATAATAACATGCTCTTTCTCGCAATATTAAGGGATAGTGATAAATAACAAAAATAAATTCCTTCAGTAGAAACATAAATACAAATTACTAATGACGCTAGCTTTATTGTGATAACAAAGGGGGTACGTACTCTTGTTTTGGGAACGTTGACGGGTATTTTAAAAAAGCAATTTGGAAATTAAATTAAAATAAAACTAAATGAAAATATGTGTTGCCGATTTGGAGGCTCAATCTATTCTGAATTAATTCTAACAGTCACAAGTCACAACAGAGGGCGGATACAGATTGCAGAGTTCGATGAAAGCTGTATCAGCGCTATGTTACTAAGAAATACAAAAGTGCATGAACAAGCAAAAACTATAAAGTACATTAATCTAAAGCAGAAGGTGGAGGCCTATACATAACTCCTCCCTCCTTAAGAGGAAAATTATCGGTAGAATCGATTTTAGATTCGTGACGATAATTTTTCTTAGAAAATAACATTTTTAATAATTTTACACGAAACACATAAAAGAGTAATATAATAAAACTGAAAACAATTAATCCTAGAGACGTGTATCCTAAATTTTCACTGAAGTTACTATTATTTTCTTGTAAAACACCTTTAATCACTTCACTATGTTTTAACGAAAACGCCATACTTTTAAGTTCATCTAAGTTGACTCCAATCATGTTGAGTGCTCGTGCACTGGATAGTGACGTATTGTTACGTAGTTGTGGTAAAGCGATTAGTTGAATAGGATGTATATTATCCGATTCTGTAAATGTGTGATGGGAAATACGAATTCCATTAATCTCCAACTGGCATGAATCGTCGATGGTTACAAGGAAAGTGCCAAATATTGGCTGCTTGCTGATGTCATTATCACAATATTTCGATAATAATGTATGTGTTCTGCTGAAAAGGATCCAATTGTGAGCACCAATTTGCTGGATCTTGATTGGTTCGACTTCCACTTCATGTTGTTTACAATGAGTAGGGTTTTCATCGAATTTCATTAATTGCTCTATGCAGGTAATCTCATGATACAAAACTCTGTTTTCTGAAGTACAGAGATAATGTTCGCCAGTCGATAACGGGCGGCACGGTTTTATAATCGGTAAGTATTTTATTCCTTTCGCCAAAAGGTAGGGGTATTTAGGAAAAATAGATAAGGTTTTATTTTCAGATGGGTGGAAAATAGGTAAGGAGTACATTTTATAGTAGTTATAAGTACAATTATCAGTAATAGGAATTTCCATAATAAACGTGACATGATTATTCTTAATGTAAGATTTAACAACAATTGTTTCTTCTAATTTTAACAAATTATCTTCATTAGGTATATAAACTAAGCTTTCCGATTCAGAAATTAATTTTAAATGGTACAATAATTCGGTAGAGTTTACAATAGACTGATGTAATATAGATACTCTACTCAAAGCTAGAGCTGTTTCAATCTCGCTAAGTCGGATAAAAATAGTTCTAAAACTACTTATATATATGTTGAACAATCCAGATATGTATGCATAAAATATTACATTCTTATCCTTATTAGACAAATCTTTAATTATAATTTCTACCTTTTTTAAACGATTGTCAAGATTTACAGTATTCTGGTTAATGGTTTCTGTTGCATTTAGAAAGCTGTCAAACATTTTAGAGACTAGGGTTAATTTCTTTGAAATAATGATTTGATCCTGATTTAGTTCTGATGTAATTTTATCAAACCTAATAGCATCTTCATGATCGAGGTTTCCTGTGATAATTTTAATTAGTGAACCCAATGGATTTACAAGACCTCTTTTGAAACGCTTTAGCGGAACAAGTTGTTGATACTTATCTTTAGTTAAGTCGCGTATGAACTCTGTATGTACTTTTGCATTTATAAAATCTTGAGAATATGTTAAATTCCAATTAATTGATTGACATAGTAGTTCAAAATTAATACATAGATAATTTAAATCATTGTAGATCTTTTCTAAACTTAAGACTTTAACTATAATCCAGTGATCTATTTGAAAGTATGCTTGACCTTCTTTGACCGGAAGTATTCCCGGGTTATCTTCAAGTGTTTGCAGTTGAAGGGCCAGGGATGGCGTCAATATCAGCAGAATGCTGTACCTGCGGAGGGCGTTTTATATTTTTAATTGGAACTTTAGTTATCCTTTCTCCTACCTGGATAGGTAAAACATTTCTTTCTACTTCACCTATAACTTTTGCTTTAACATATCGGGGTTTATCTTTGCTCTTCCGTTTGTTAATTTCTTTAGCAAAGATCGTTTTTCCTTTAGGAAATTCTATTTCTTTTTCACCACCTTTCTTTGCTCTGTTGATTTCTTTTAAGGCTAATATTTTTTCTGTTAAATGTTCGTATAAAACTTTTGTTCGTTTTGCATGATCTTTAACTATTTTTTGAAAATAACGTTTTTCAAATTCAATGCCATAAGGGCTGCTTGAGTCAGTGTGTCCGAAAACAACTTCAAAAGGAGTGAGTTCAGTAACAGAATGAATAGTATGATTGTACGCCATGACAGAATATGTCATAGTTGATGCAGCGTCAGTACATCGTTTTTCGTATTTTGCCAATCTATAAATTTCGATAATTGTCGAGTGGAATCGTTCAATAAGACCCATTGAGTTAGGGTTATTGGGGGTTCCAATATGGAGTTCTACTTTATGTAAACTTAAAAACTCCTTCATCAACTCGTTATTGAATTCACTTCCCGGATCTGAACTTATCTTTTTTTGGGATACCATAAAAAGAGAAATACTTTAATAATGCTCTGATCACCTCAGGTGTGGATTTACTTTGAATACTAATGGCTTGTCCTAATTTACTGAAGGCGTCAATAAGTGTCAGATAAGTTTGTCCTTCAATGCTGAAAAGGTCAATGAAAATCTCCTGAAAAGGGGAGTCTTGCGTTTGTGTTAACTGTAATACAGGTTTGATTGGTTTCCTATCATATTTCATCTTTTTGCAAGCTTCACATGAATTAATAACTGCTGAAACTGTTTCTTGCATTCTATTCCAGTAATAATTTCTACGAATCCTAAGTAACGTTTCCTTGATGCCACGGTGACATGTTTTTCCTTCATGATGTTTTAATATTACTGCCTTTTGTTCTTTTTCATCTTCAATAACAATTACTCTTTCCGTGCATTCGTAAAAATTAACCATACCTTTCTTAAAAAGCTGAATTATTAAGTTTCCAAATTGTCTGCGGTGTTCCTTTTCTTCGAAATAGATAAAGTATTTGACTTTTGGTTGTATGTAACGTTTTAAAAATTCTTTAACTAAGTCTGGGTTATTTATAGGTAAGAAAACTTCTAAAACCTTTTGTTTGTCTCTTGATAAGGGGAATTAATTGAATTAATTCTTTTGGTATGACAGACAGATTTACAGATTCTTCCATCATTTTTAATTATTTGATTTACAACTGTACACAATTTTTTTTTTTTTTTTATACACACACAATCTAAAAATACACAAAATAAAACACAATAAAATCACACGGTAAAATACACACAATTAATACAAAATAAAAGTTAAGCAGTAGCTAAAATGAAAAATGTGGATTTCTTATTATAAAATTACAATTGTTTTTATTTTATTTAAATTAAATTAAGTTAATGATCAATGTGGAGATCAATTAACACTATTTTTTACAATTACAGAACAATTTCTAAATTTTAAGAAAATGTCCTATTTATAAAGGTTATATATCTATGGTATTCTATTTATAGAATATGGGTCACGGTCACAAGATTATATTGTTAGGACTGTGCCCTGCGTTATAATGAGCAAGGTTTGATCTCAGATATAACAATTAAATTAGTTTAATAAAACACCGTATATGGTAAAAGGAGAGGAAAGGAAGGATTTTTGGCGAAAAGTTTGACTCACCACCCAACCGTAATTTCCATGCTCACTTTATCGATACCCGTTAAGAGAAAATTTGTTTGGTTCGAACGGACTTCACTTTTTCGTTAAATTTCACTTTGGTTTTACGTTTCCTGACGGATTCGGACGTCGGAAAAACGCGAGAAAACCCGGAAAATTGAGTGTAATCCGCTGCGGCTGCGCCACTCTTGTTTTGGGAACGTTGACGGGTATTTTAAAAAAGCAATTTGGAAATTAAATTAAAATAAAACTAAATGAAAATATGTGTTGCCGATTTGGAGGCTCAATCTATTCTGAATTAATTCTAACAGTCACAAGTCACAACAGAGGGCGGATACAGATTGCAGAGTTCGATGAAAGCTGTATCAGCGCTATGTTACTAAGAAATACAAAAGTGCATGAACAAGCAAAAACTATAAAGTACATTAATCTAAAGCAGAAGGTGGAGGCCTATACATAACTACGTTGTTGAATACGAATTACTTTGAGGTAGTCAATAAACAAGGACGACTGCACATTTACATCAATATATAACATAATAGCATTATACATATAAAAAACACACAATATATTACGCATGAAAAATAGTTTTGCCTTTACTTTACGATGAGTCATGCGGTCCACTACGCTTGCGAGGCTTGATTTTTGATAAATCGCTGTCTGTTCTAACAGCAAGTATTGCCGTGTTATCAGTTTCGCGCAGCAAGATAGTGGAGTGCCGGACCCACACATACTTGAACCCGTTTCGCCGGGCAGCTTCACGGGCTTCTCGAAAAAGAATTTTGTTCTTTAGTGTCAAATGTTCGTTTAGGTATACCGCACACGGCGTCCCCTGAATACCCAGTTGGTCAGATTTGATGTTTTTAGCCAAACGAAACGAACTGAGAAAATTATCACGAAGCATTCGCGATCCAAACTTCACGATTATATTTTTGGACTTGGTGCTTCCCGGCTGGGCGTGAGGTACCCGGTGCACGGATATAATGTCCGATTGTATGACACTGCAATTTATTTCACCTCCAATATTCAGTATAAGAGATACCAGGTTTTCGTTCTTCCGTTCGGGAACATTAGTGACTTCAACATTGCATTGACGTGCTTGTTGCTCCAGCGAATTAATTTTCGTCTCTAGTGATGCAATCAGAGTGGACGATTGGCCACATTCATTGGAATGTGTTTCTAGCTTAGCAATCCTTGTGTTGGCGGAGGCTAGCTGATCAGCGTAGAACTGGTTAGATATCTTCAGGTCCGCAATGTCGCCTCGCACTATGGTCTGACTTGCCTCAATTTCAGTCACTCGCTTACTTATTTTTTGTTGTTCAGCCCTGAGTGAGGAGAGGTCACTCTTTATGTCCTCCGTGGACTGCTGTATTTTATTTAAATCCGTCTTCATCAGCGAGCAGTGCTCATCTAGTTTGTCGAATTTGTTATTTATATCCTCCTTCAAGGTTTTGAGTTGAGCAACAAGCTCTTCGAAAGCGTGTGATTGCTCGTCGAGTGGTTGTTTACGTTTTCGAATAATTTTCTTTCCAGTGGTGGGACTGGCATCCACTGCTAAGTCCGATTCCGACAGACAGCGGCTGTGTGTAGGAGAATGAGCGAGAGGCATAGTTCAGGTCCAATGCTTGCACAGGTCACAAAAAGGTAGATAATTCCGATAATAATTAATTACCGCGTGTGGGTAGAAGTGTTCTCTGTAACCGCCCGTTACGACTCACAGCCAAAAAAATAAAAGGTAGGTGTATGTATCACGCACTGGTAAATCGCCGTAATCGTCAAGAGCACTAAACTTTGTAGTTAGTTAGTGTTATAAAGTTAGCAAACTTGGTTTTACATAGATGTTTGTGTAAAAGCTAATACTCGCACAATGCAATCGCGATAAGAGACAAGCGCAAGAAGTTGTAAGCGGTGCGCTTAGCGATACACGTCCGAGGGTAGCAAGGCCTCTGGGCTAACTGATATATAGGTCTCAAGTATGCGCGACCTGGGAGTTATTGTTGATACAAAGTTGAATTTTATGGTATTATATTATATTATTTTTTATGATCACATTACTAAAAAAGGAGCGCGTTTGACAGGCAAACGACATTTTTTAATGACTTCGAAAACCATACTTTTAAATTCTTACATCCGAAGTTTATTAGAATATTGCAGTCCTATAGGTATAGAGTCTTTCCTATAAGGTTCCTATTTTGTAAAATAGAGGGAGTTCAAAAGAACTTTTTATATCATCTGGTATTCGCGAATAATCTCTGTCGCAGTCTAAATTCATATAGTTCTAGGCTTACTCGTTTCCACCTGGATACTTTAGAACCTTCCAGCCGATTCCATATTAGAAAAACGTTTTATCTTCCTTTCTGTCATACAAACTACAGTAATCACTCATAAATTTACCGAATGTGTGCGTCCTACAATGATATATATTCATGAACCTATGTTCATGAATATACATGTATGTCACGAAATTGATATTTTCTCTTTATTAGTCTCTACAAGTCTCTCAAGGGCTATCTGGAAGAAAATGCTTGCTATGCTACGCATTAAGTTCGCCAGTTCGTACTTTTATTTATTAGTGCAATAAAGTGTTTTCTATCTATCTACTATCCATAGACAGCTTGTTCAAAAAAAAAATTGCCTAACGTAGATATTCTTACATTGTGTTTGTTTTTGTTATTTGTCTTAAGGACGCATCAACAAATATCAATGGTTTTTAGGTACCATTTAACCAACTTCAAAAAAAGGAGGAGGTTCTCAATTCGGGTATGTTTTTTTTTTTTACTGGATTTCTGCGTCAATTCGAAATAGATTTTGATGATTCTTGTTATGTTTGGTAGGCCATACTCGCTAGGTGGTCCCATAGAAATGTTTATCAAAATCGGTTCAGCAGTATGGTTTTTATATAACTGGATAATATATGTCATCCAAGTAAACGATATTGCGTATTCTGCTCTCCTGTGGTGTTTACGATCACTAGAGTAGACCTTTTGAACCGCTTACCTTCCAGTATTATCATCATTACATCATCATCAGGGTTTTGCCATAATCACCACGCTTGGCATGTTGTTGATCGCAGTAATGTTGATACGTAGTAGTAAGTGGAATTGACTTTGACGCATTCTGGCTATAAATGCTGTATACATGTATCATCATCATCATTACAGCCCATAAAAGTCAACTGTATAGGACATGGGCCTCCCCCAACGCTAAAGAAAGCAATGGAGGGTTTTGCCATAATACTCACGCTTGGCAGGCGTGTTGGTGATCGATGACTCTTTAACGACTACTACTGCAGTACCTCAGAACTCCGTTATTACTCGACCGATTTGGAAAATATATTTTCATACAGAAAATAACGTATTATTGCACCCTCACACGACTCTTAAATAGTGTGTCGGAGACGTCGTGGTGTCGTAGGTTTTACAACGAAAAAAAGCTAAATATAAACTCTTTTTGGAAAAAAAGGAACTGACTTCACCACTAAAAACTTACAAATAACTCTTTTTGTAAGTTTATATAATTTGAAGGCGGTGCCATACAATACACATGTTGTTGTGCTTGGCAACTCGGCACCAACTTCAAATTATATGAACTTACCCTAAGAGTTATTTGTAAGTTTTTAGTGGTGAAGTCGGTTCCATTTTTTTCCAAAAAGAGTTTTTATTCATGAAACATGTTGTGGCATTATGTAGCAGGATTAGAGGTACGGGTAAGGACCGTTCGACTTCAACTTCTTTGTTTTGTTTTATGGCAATTAGTGATGGGGGTCACTTTTCTGCCAGTGTCTAGGTCATGATAGCTTCATATTCAGATTAAGGGAGTATGTCTAATAATATGACCGGTACTATAAAATGGTATCACCAAATTGATTTTCTAAAACATGGACAACACAAATAATAAATATGTCAATGTTAGTAAGTATCTATATTATATATATTGTATCAAGGGTTAGTATGAAATTTATATACATTTATACACATAAGTACTTTTTTTTTTTACAGTTTTATTTTATTTACAGTAATAAATTTACAAAGTAGCGAAATTATGGAAGGGGAAAAGGATAGGGAAAGTAGACATTTCAATGAAGTAGGACGGGATACATCAGGGGGGAGGATATCATACAATGAGCAACGTAATCTATTGCAACTGAAAAAAATATGGTCCACGGTTCCTATGTCCAAACCACATTCACAGATAGAACTATCCTTGATCCTAAGTTTAGCTAAAACCGTGTAATACCGGAGTGCATGAGTGTCCTAATCTGAGGCGACAGATGGTAGATGTTGAGGCTTTGTCAGCTAATCTGAACTTGAAAAACCAGGGGGTGTTAGGAATGGTGGGTTGTACGTCTGCATAGTGTTTCCCTTTAACTTTTTTAGATATATCCCAAAAATTAGACCATGATTCTTGTAGATAAGTCTTAGGCAGAAGGCACAAGTCATGTGTGTAGGAGGAATTGTGTTCCAGGGAACCTATATTAATGGCTTCTTTAGCATGGGAATCGGCTGCTTCGTTACCTGGGATTCCAGAATGACTAGGGATCCAAGACAAGACTATATTTATTCCTAACTTATGGCACTGGAAAAGGGATTCTTTGATTTTGAGAATTATAGGAAAACGGGAAATTGTGCGGAATGGATTAGAGATTATAGACTGTAGGCAGCTTTTTGAATCAGAGAAGATAATAGAGTTATTGAGATTATGAGATTTAACAAAAAGGATTGCCTCTAATAAAGCAATTGACTCACCAGTAAATATTGATGTTGATTTAGGGCATTTAAAACTGAGACTTATATGAGTGAATGGGATCCAAACGGCTGCACCTACATAGTTATCTGGGGATGATTTGGATGCATCAGTAAAGATCTGGTACCAACCTCGATAATGAGTATCTATTTGTTCGTTAAAGATTACCCGTGCATTTGAAGTATCTTTATCAATTTTAAAGTGTAACAAAACATTTGGTTGAAAAATTAGGGCATCATATGAGGTTAGGTATAAAGGCTGTGATGTGAATTGAATGGTAGGGGATGGAAGGTCAGAGTATAGCTGAAGACTACGAAGCAGACAAGGGAATTTATTTGTATCATATGCATTAAATAAAATTTTTAGGTGGTTTAGTTTTGGAATGAGAGGATGGTTTGAATTTTGATATAATTTGAATAGGAATCTATCAGATAGATATTGTCTACGTAAACTAAGGGGAGGTTCTCCACACTCAACCTGCAAAGCGTTGATGGGGGATGATTTCATTGCTCCTAGAATTATGCGCAGGCACTTAGATTGGATTTTATTGAGTTTTTCTATACCAGATTTGTTGGAAAGATTTAGAAGAAACCCACCATAATCAAAATGGCTTCTGATTATGGCGTTATACAAAAGTTTTTGTGAGTAGGGATGAGAGCCCCACCAGGCTCCTGAGAGAGATCGTAGAATATTCGTATTTTTATCACACTTTTGGGAAACATTGTTAAGGTGAGCAGTACCATTCATACGAGAATCTAGAGTAATGCCGAGAAACTTGGAGTTCTCTAATTGAGAGACTATATCTCCATCAATAATTATTTGTACCGTCGGGATCTGTCTTTTCTTAGTGAAGACAACAGTAGAACATTTTGGTGTTGATAATGTCAGGCCGTGGTTGTTAAGCCAGTCTTTGAGATAGGCTACGGCGGAATTTAATCTGCCTGTTGCTTCATTAATGGATGAATGTTTAACATAGAGTGCTAGGTCATCTGCATATTGAAGGATTTCGCAAAATGAATTGACGGAGGATTCAAGGTCGTATGTATATAAACTGTATAGAAGTGGGCTTAAAACAGATCCCTGTGGTAAGCCCTTCCAGACAGTTTTAGGGGGTAGTAGGCCTGTGTTAGATTTTATGACCACCGATCTTTCCATAAACAGGCAGCTCATGACACGAATTAACCTCTCTGGGATACTCAGCTGTGAGAGTTTGCTCCTGAGCACAGGAAGAAGTACATTATCGTAAGCTGCGGCTATATCTAGAAAGATACCAACCAGATACTGTTTTTCTTTAAAAGCGGAGTAAATATCGGTAACTAGGATGCTCAGACTATCCGTCGTGCTCACGCCTTTTCTAAAGCCAAATTGTGATTTAGATAAGATAGCATTGCTTTCTACGAACCATTCTAGGCGGTGTTTAATTAAACGCTCCATTATTTTGGCCAAAACGGAAGACAAGGCAATTGGTCTCCGGCTGTTAGGGTCCGATGGATCTTTGCCTGGTTTTAATATGGGAATAATAACTTGGGTTTTCCATAGCGGTGGGATGATACCATGTTCGAAAAAAGTATTGATGAGAGTAAGATACGTTAATTTTGCTTTATCTGATGATTTAGTAAGAAAAGAATAGGGAATTCCATCTATACCCGGGGATGAGTCAGTTAGTCCATCTAGTGCAATGGTGAGTTCGCTAAATGTGAAGGGCTGATCAAAGTGGTTATGAAATGGGAGAGGGGATGGGGAGGGAGGAAGGGAATCTATGAAAGGGACTGATGGAGGTGCAAGTCTATCTGAGAACCGTTCAATCCAGGACGAAGGATCATTTGAGGATGGGTTTTCCACATTGCATGAACCTCTAAATCTCCTGATCTGTTTCCACACCAGGGAGGAAGGGGTTCTTGGGGACAATGTTTCGCAAAAGTTTATCCATCCTAGTTTCTTCTTTTTTTTTACGAGTCTTTTTAATTGAGCTGCTGTTTTTTTATACTCTACAAAATTGGTCTCAGCCATAGTCACAGAATACACATGTTCAGCCTCTTTACGCTTCTTAACAGCTTCAGAACATTCAGAATCCCACCATGGGGTAGAAATTCTAAAATGCCTATTGGGTTTTTTGAGAGGGATATATGAGTTAGCACAACAAATTATGTATTCCAAAAAAACTTCATAGGATTGCAGAGGGGATGACTTAATAAAGGAAGTAGGGATATGCGTTAATTTATTGTCTAATGAATCAGAATATCCTGACCAGTCTGCAGCAGAAAGTCTATATTTCAAGGAAGGGTAGGGGTTACAATGAGGGGAAACTTTATTTGTAATAGTAATTACTATGGGGAAATGGTCACTACCATGTGCGCTAGGGAGTATTCGCCATGTAGTATAGGGAGCAAGAGATGGTGAGCAAAGAGAAAGGTCTACAGCACTTTTAGGGTTTTGCGATGGGTATACCCTACGAGTGGGAGATCCATCGTTGAGTAGACATAGATTAGAATCATCAAATCCTTCCAGAAGTGATCTACCAAATGAATCACACAAATGATGTCCCCATACTGTATGATGGGCATTAAAATCTCCTAAAAGGACTATAGGAGGGGGAATAGAGGTAAACAGGAGATATAGATCAGCTATTAAAGATGAGCTTGGATGGGGAATATAAATAGAAATAAAGGAAATGTCTAAGGATCTGACACCAATAGCATTGATGTCAGGGGGAAGGGGAGGAAGGGGAATTAGGGAATAAGGGAGGGTGCGCCTCACTAGCAAAGCACATCCTCCATGCCCGGAAGGCCTGTCATCCCGGAGGCAGGAGTAGCCTGAAACCCTATAATGGGATCCAGGCTTCAACCATGTCTCCGAGACGGCAATGACTGCCGGGCGAAATTGGGAGATTAAATGAGTGAGTTCATGATTTTTCGCACGGATGCTCTGGCAGTTCCACTGCAGAACGACCGCTGGATCCATATTGGACACCACTTAGCGAAACTAACTGTGTAAGTTTAGAAGCAACGTTGGACGGTAGGGGAAGTTGGTTAGTTAGGAATGATATTAATTATAAGTGTAAGAAGAGTTTCTAGCATACTTTCATTCTGAGGAAGGCTCTGGTTACCGCCAAGAGCACATCCATTAGAAAGTGCTGGAGAAGGGTCGGCAACAATGTCACGGTGTGAGGCTTTATCATATGATTTTGAGTTTAGTGTGGTGGTCCTATTTTTGGGGTTGGCATATACTGTCTTGACATAAGATCTGGTTGACTGTGAAGGCTGGATGGACTGAGCTGCATAATGATAGGGAGTTGAAGATTCTTGGGAAATTTTAGAGTATGGTCTTGAGACCTTAGTGAACCGAGAAGCTGCCTCTTCATATGAAATATTATTTTGTGACATTACACATTTGATAGATTTTTGTCTTTCAAGCTCTGGGCACTTTTTGCTGGAAGCAAAGTGTCGACCAGCACAATGTAGACAAGAGGCTTCTGCTTCGGTAACTTCACAGCTGTCTCCAGGATGTTCCTTTCCACAACGGAAGCACCTTGGCTTAGACCTACACTGGCCTTTGGTGTGTCCATATCTGCAGCACATGAGGCATTGGATGGTAGGGTATTGGTAGATCTCAACTGGAAGAGAGGTGTAAAATAAGAAAACTCTCTGTGGAAGTATTTGTCCTTGAATAGTTACTACTACAGTTTGAGTTGGGATCCATGATACTTTATCATCTTCTACAATCTTTCTATTCAGGCGGCGGGCTTTAATAACCATGCCTCCTGTAGGTACTATGAGGGCTTCTGCGAATTCTTGCATGGATAGGTCTGTGGGAACTGATCGGATCAGACCCATTCTGGTTACATTATGCTGCCGAATTACTTGTAAACCAACTAATGGAAATCACCAAGATCAACACTCGCCTTCTAACCGTCCCAAACACTCAACGTATAATTAAGCCATGGATAACTCCTGGATTACTAAGATGTATTCGTACCAGAGATAGAATGCACATTACGTTAAAAAAGAATCCACTTAATCAAATACTTAGAATCACGTATGTAAGACTAATAAACTTTTATTATTAAACTTTTGTACTAATTTATTGAAAAATACTAAAATCAGTTTCGAGAAATCTGAATTAGAAAAACATAAAAACAATACTAAAAAAACCTGGCAAACCATTAGACAAATAACATACACACAAAAGCCAAAAACAAGTAGCGATCCTCTATTGTATAGTAGACCAAGTCCACAACTTTCTGTTGATTACGTCAACCACTATTTTGCAAATGTAGGGAAGAATTTAGCTGCCAAAATTATATGTAACAATGTCCCAGGTAATCTATCTAACATTCCGTATCAGGCCAATTCTATAGGAATACTCGAAACCGATGAAGAAGAAGTTCATGATATTTTAAGAAACCTAAAAAGTGACTGCGCCGTTGGATACGACGGTTTATCATCAAAGATGCTTAAAAAAGGTGGACCTACACTTATACCGGTAATAACACACTTGTTCAATCTTAGTCATACTAATGGTCAGTTTCCAAACGTTTTTAAGACTTCGATAATCACACCAGTGTATAAAGGTGGGCTTGAGGACAGTGTAACTGCACTTTCAAAGATCTTGGAAAAAATTATAAACAAAAGAGTGGTTCAGTATCTAGAAAAATTTAATATACTTTCTTCAAATCAATATGGGTTTCGGGCTACTAAATCCACTGAGGGCGCAGTGACAGGCTTAATCGACCACATTGTCTTAAACATGGATAAAAAGAAAAAGGTCATTGGTGTTTTTTTAGATCTAGCAAAAGCTTTTGACACTGTCTCCATACCCATCCTCATTAGAAAACTAGAACTAATTGGGATTCGTGACAACTCGCTTAGTTTAATGGCAGATTACCTAACCAACCGGACACAAAAGACAAAAATTAATAATGTGTTAAGTCGAGCAGAAAGTGTGAGTTACGGTGTTCCCCAGGGAAGCGTATTGGGACCTACCCTTTTCCTAATCTACGTAAATGATCTTTGTAACCTACAGCTACCACACGGAAAAATAATATCTTACGCTGATGATACGGCCATTGTTTTTGAAGGGAACACATGGGAGGAGGTAAGGTCACATGCTGAAGAGGGCTTGAGAACAGTAACGAAATGGCTACAGGAAAATTTGCTATCACTAAATATCGATAAAACAAAATATATGACCTTTGCAACAGCGCGAACAATTAAACCAGATTTAAGTATAAGGGTCCACCGCGATTGCTCACAAACTCATTGCAATTGTCAAGCTTTAGAGAAAGTTAGTAGTATTAAGTACTTAGGTTTAACTATAGATGATAAAATTAATTGGAATAAACATATGGAATTAGTTACAAAACGGGTTCGAAAATTAATTTATGTGTTTAAAAACTTAAGAGAGGTAGCCGATCGAAAGTTAATTTTGGAAATATATAACGCCCTATGTAAATCCCTTTTAACTTACTGTAACGTCTCTTGGGGGGGTGCTGCAATAACACACCTACTACAGTTAGAGCGAGCTCAACGAGCTGTGCTAAAGGTGGCTACATTTAAGCCTTACAGATTTTCCACCACAAGCCTATACAGAGAGTGTGGAGTGCTCACTGTGAGACAACTCTATATATTTAATATTATATTGTCGCAGCATAAACTAGTAGATCCTAATGATAATTTAGCCACAGGAAGACGAAACAAAGCAAAAATTTGTGCTACCCCTAGTTGTAGAACATCCTTTGCGCAACACCAGCAATATTTTTACAGACCCTGCCTTTATAATAAAGCTAATAAATTGATTCCAAATTTAGTTCAATTAAATAAATTTGAATGTAAGAATGCCGTTATGAAATGGTTAAGAAATCTTAATTACAATGATACCGAAGAATTGTTAAAAATAATTGAATAATATGTATATTTAATTAAAAACCTATTTATTTATTTACTATATGAATACTATTACATTCTTATTATTTCTTCTTATTTTAGTTCTAGTTTTAATTTAATTTTATATCTGAATTTAATTGTTAATTTCATTATTATTTTTTGGTTTATTTTTAATTTTAATTTGAATGGTTCTATTTTGCTAAATATAATTCATTTATTCTAAATTATTTATAGATCGTATACACCGAATGTAATACCTATGTATAATATAGTTTTGTTGATAGATTTAATTTATGACTATTTTAATGTGCATCCAGAAGGCAAACAGGATCTGCAACACAAGTCGATGACTTAGTGTAGATCCTGATGATGCAGAAAACAAGCCATTATCTTGTAGGTTATAGATATAACTTAGGTATACCTATGTGTGTAGTTATAAAGCTTGTTATGTAATAATTTAGAGAAATAAATAAATGAATTGAATTGAATTGAATTGAATTATAGGTTGGGATTGTCGCTTCATATTTGCATAGTGGTAGGATAGGGGATTCAATAAATTTGTTGGCATCTGTACCTGTCATAAATTCCACAGACATTTTATTTCTACCAACCTGTTTTACACCATCTCGAGTTATATTGGTGAATTTATTTGTCATCAAAAATTGACCGAACTTGATAGGTCTCAAAGATGTTCCAGCCGATAAATCTGGTTCGGTACGTGAAACGTGGACCACAAATGGCCCCTTATCAGTTGCAGTGTATGCCTTGATAGCACCAACAACGATCGAAGGGTGGGTGTATATTGTTTGAATTGATGGTTGAGATTTGTCAACAGAGGTGTCGACTTTTTTTGCATTTTGAGTCATAGACTCTTCCTGTAATCTTCGTTTAGACCCTGGTTTTGTTGGAGGATCAGGAGGTCGAGGATCCGGCGGTACCGGATCTGGAGGGACAGGATCTAACTCCATGTCTGAGGACACTAACCTTAGATACTAAAAATATAAGTTTTTTAGTACTTTATACTCAGTAAATACTGTTTCCTAATATTTAACCACCACCACTACACAAGTATAAAACAATTTGGTGACTTAATAATCAAAATAAGCCACTTTTTATCGCTAAAAAACTCAAAAACCCCAAATCGGATACAACCACTCTCAATTCCGAGGTCGAATCACATTGTTTTTGGATTGTATGTATTGGAATGAGGACCGTTCGAAGACAGTCTCCCATAGAAAGACGGTTGACAGCCGTGACAGATGGTATCTATCAACGTCAGTTCTAAGAAGTCATTGTGTCAGTTGTACAGCCCTCACTGTGTATCGCGACTTCGCGACCAACGCGACGAGCAATACAAACAACTTTTTACTTTTTAATACAGTTGCTCAAAAAGTGGCGTATTGCAGGGACGTATAGCGTTCGGGATGTGGGCTATTACATACTCGTGCTTTTTTTTTACCTTTCCCGAACTCGTGTGTAAGCCAATTGCCAATAAAAATAAACTTTAATAATAAATAAATAAATATTACAGGACATTAATTTTACACAGCGCCATCTAGCCCCAAACTAAGCATAGCTTGTAATATGGGAACTAGATTACGGATAGAATACTTTTTGTAAATATATACGTACTACGATACAACACCCAAACACAGAACAAACATCTATATTCATCACACAAATGTTTGTCCTAGGTGGGAATCGAACCCACAGCCTATAGCGCAGGAGGCAAAGCTACTACCAACTGAGCTATGAGGCTTGTTAAGTACCTATTCTATGGCGACAACGTTGAGATTCAAGTTGTACCAACAATCTCAGCTGTTCTCTTCTGCTAAGTTCGAAAAACTTCATGTTGCCACTTCTGTCGGCACTCCTTGAGTGCGTTTCGTTTTTTTCCCATTTTCCTACGTACCATATACTACGAGTATATATGGTTATAGGGGGAGTAGGGGCAGATTGATGCGATTTTTTTTCAAAGGCTAAAAAGGTAGGAAAGCCGTAAAAAAACAAAATAAAAATTATTTTAATGCATTTTGTGTTTATCAAATAACTTAATTATGAATAATTTTGGCTTTAACATGACAGGTAAAATAGTTGTGACAGGTTTTCTAATAGTCGGTCTTCGTATCAATCTGCCCCATGCACGGGGTGCTTTGATATATGCCTGGGGCACATGATATTGAATATTAGATGTGCCTATATTATGTAAATTTTATTAAATATGAACTAAAAAGAAATTGTTTATTAATTATTTATTAAGTTTATTAAAAAGAAAGTTTATTGATCTATTTAGTTTTTATTAAAGTTATAATTACAGCGGCGTTTGGTAGAAACAATGACTCCATTACCTACATTTAAGTTTTTTTATTAGCTTTAGATATTCATTTCTATCTTATTAACTAAATATTCATGCCCAGCACACTTGTTATCGTACCAAGAACTGGGATAATGGCGTTCTCTTCTTTTTTGCGTATTGGTAACTCATACTTTCTATCAAATTAATAATAATTTCTAAAATCATTAGGATTTGGTAAGTCGCGTCAAGATAGTGTGCCCAAGGATCTGAATATCAATTCTTTGAATCTACATTTCTCTACTTCTTCCAATTTTGATGGACTTACAAAATCACAAACCCTAAATTCCATTTCCATGCTACCAACTCTTGATTCTCCTTCTTTTGTGATTCGTCAATTTACTGATTGTGATGTTAAGAAGAGCATTGCTTCTATTTCCTCGAATGCGGTCGGTAGTGATAATCATGTTTTTACTAATACAGTAGTAAAAAAATGATTATCCCATACTTGATGAGATGATACATATCATTACCTACCAGCTTAATTTCTCTATTAAATCCGGTATCTTCCCTACTGTCTGGAAAGAGGCACAAGTTACGCCCTTACCGAAAAAGTCGAATCCAATTTCTTTCTCCGAGTACCGTCCCATTTTCATTATTTCCTTTCTTTCCAAAGTCCTCGAGCGCCTTGTTCACAATCAATTTATTTTTTTCCTCAACTCCAACAACCTCCTTAATCCTTTCCAGTCTGGCTTCCGTCCAGGCCATAACACAGTTACTGCCCTAATAAAAGTCACAGATGAAATCAGACATGGAATGGAAGCCGGATGTGTCACTGTTCTTTCATTATTGGACTTCCGTAATGCATTCAACAATGTTGATTTTGAAATCCTTTTAGCCCTGCTTTGCTCTCTTAACATATCTCCAATGGTATGGTGACTGGTTACCTCGAAGTTACCTGTTTGGACGCCGACAACGGATTCGTATTAACGATACTTATTCGTCTTGGTGTCAGTTAAGTGCCGGTGTTCCACAGGGAGGCGTTTTAGGCGTTCCTCTCCTTTTTTCTATTTTTATAAATTTAATCACCAAACAACTCTCTTCTTCCTATCACCTCTATGCAGATGATCTACAATGTTTTACACAAGCTCCCGTTGAATAACTATGTGAAGTCATTGAGAGTACTAATACTGACTTAACTAAAATCTCAGAGTGGAGTACCTAAGTCGTATGGGCTCATAGTGAACCCTTCAAAAACAAAGGTTATGGTTGTGGGGAGCTCCAGGATGGATCTAGTGTCGAGTGGAGTGGTCTACCTCAAGTTGTTTTTGACGACACAGCAATAGAACTCAGCAAAGTCGTTAAAGATTTAGGTATAGTTATTGATAGGGATCTGTCATGTCATACTTGATTATGCAGACGCCACCTATGCGGATCTCACTCAAGGCCAACTTAGTAAACTTGAGCGGCTAAAAAATGATTCCATCCGATTAATTTTTGGATTGCGTAAATTTGATCATGTTTCGGAGTACCTATCGCCGTAAGCTCAAATGGTTACCCATCCGTCTTCGCCGGAATTCTCGCATTCTTTTTCTCCTTTACTCCATCCTTTTTATTCGTTTAAAACGTTTTCAATTTCTTCATCTCTCTCAATCTTTATCTTTACGTTCTTCCAATACCCGCCAATTAAATATCCCTATGCATTCTTCCACTTTCTATGGCAGTTCATTTACATGGTTCATGGAATGATCTACCGGTATCAATACGCTTTGCTAAGTCCCTATATTTAAAAGTTAGTAGGTACTCAGCATTATTTATCATCATCTTAAATCACATGTGTTTATTTATTATTTTAATATTTCGTATGTAACTACTTATGTTGGTACCTATTGTTATAATATCTCCTATAAAATATTTACAGTAGGTATATATTTTTATATGTATTTATGCTTATTAAATAGGTATGTGTTCTATTTTATATGTTATCTATGTATGTTTATGCATATTTTATTGGAACTTGTATTATTATTATCGGATGCTTTAGTATACTGCATATTTTGTCTGGAAGAGATCGCTTTACGCGCCCATTTGTGCATTATTTTTTGTAAAATTAATTAGTTCATAATTTTATTTACATTTGGTGTTAAATAAAGAATATTGTATTAATCAAACTTTATTTTTGTTTGTAAATAAATTGTACTTTTACACTAACTGTTAAACGAGATGTAAAAATAAAACGTAAAATAGTACCTAGGTATTTACATAAGTAGGTAGGTACCTACTTATTAGGTTAGTTTTTTAAACAAATAGAACCGACTTCAATAAAAGTTTTTATTTTTATTGTACGACAGGTAAGCACTTAGCCTTCATCTTACCTGATTACAATATGAGACAAGGCCGAAGGTGGAGGCTTACTTTACCCGGAATCCTCAACAAACTGATGAACTGGCTATCTTACCTCTAAATGCCTGAACAGAACAATTTATAAATTGTTACTTTAAAAATTGGTGACAGATTTAGGTAAGATGGTGGTAGCTAGCCAGACGGACTTGGATAAAGTTCTACCTTCAACCAAACCAAGCATAATATATTGTACTACCCATGGGGATCAAACCCGGGACCTCTGGATCTGAAATCGGTGGGTTGAACCATTAGACCACAGAGGCGGTTACGGACCACTTAATCACTAACCACCAAACTTATTTATATGTACTTACAGTTTATTATGTAAGTAACCAAAAAAATAATTTCAATGTAGCTATGTAGGTAGGTATTGAGAAAACAATAAATTTAACAAAATACTCAAATATTTATTAATTATAAAAGTTCTTACCCTATTGTTGCTTGTGGTAGGAGTAGATACCTACCTACCTTCATGCTTCTGTTATTTCCATATGTTTCTTTTTACTTAGGGCCATAATATACATTAACCCACAACATAATATAACTTACACAATATAATTCCGTAGGTCCTACTTACCTACTTTTTAGTGCAAAGTGGTCTTATTAGTTACCTATCATAAATTAAATTAAGCTTTTTATCTTTTGTTATTCACAGCCACAACTGAATGAATACCTACAGAGTACCAGTAGGTAGGTATCTTACTGTGACACAACACAACACCTTAGTTAGAGGAAGAACTCCATGTGATGTACAATTGTCCTCTGGGTCTTAGATATGCAAGAGTATGCTAAATCTACTGCTGTTCTGGAATCCTTTAAAACAACTGTTCATATGCTTTCTTCCATTAGTAGGTATTGTAAGATTTTTTATTCATGTTGTGTTTGAAAATAAGCTTCTTTCTATTCTTTGATAGTGATACATTTTTTGATTTTGAGAATCGTTACAATAATGCCCTTGAATTATGATTCAATGATCCCACAAATTGCTGAGTTCACAGCAGCAAATGTAAGCGAAGAGAAGTTCAATAATTTTCATTGCTTGTCAACCTTGCTCCCACAAATAGAACTTGTCATACAAATACCTTAGCTCTTCTAACCACACTATATCCCTCTCCGCACTGGTGACTGTACAATCAAACACAGAAATCATCCTATGTCCAGTTGTATCAACAAAAATGTCACCAACCACTGATAGATAGTATCCTTGCAAAATATTAAGCTTTCTCTCATTAATTTTGTTCATAAGCATGGCCACAGTACTGATATTCTCATCACCAAATCGGCAGACAGCAGCAAAATGATAATTAAGATTGTTGATCATGTCTGCTTTTGGGGTAGAATTACTTTTGGTGGTATCGAAGTAGCATTGTATGGTGCCAGTTGGGTCGCTGAGTTCAAAGTTAGTTGATTCGCTGGTCGTGTTGTAAACTGCGGTAGCTACGCCGTGTACCATCACATTCTTGAACTGAAGTCCCAGCAATTCATACACATATTTTTTATCTGTGCTATTAGCACGGTAAATATCCTGGATGAATAGTTTCAGTGGGCTCATTTGGAAATTGCTCATTGTTTTCTTATTCTGTCTCTGAACCGAAAAATCCTTTCCTGTCTTTAGAAAAATAGTTCAGTAGGTAGGTAAGTACCTGCATAAGTACCTCTTATGTAGGCAGTACCTACCTACCTATTTATTATTAAGACTCTCTCCTCAAAAGAAAAGCAGAGGATGAAGGAAATCGATAAGATTATTAGATTGCTTGTGACAAAATCACATCCGAACTATTTTTCAATTACTATCCCAGTACGTTTGCGTTTACATTCTATTATGTTCCTAATTACCTACTAATAACAATTAGGTAATTGATCTATGAATCTGTGATAACAATTCAAAGTATATTTGCTATTACTCACAATCACAATCACAATTCACAATCACATCACAACACAAGATTCAAATCAAAGATACATAGTTTTTGATCTGTGATTAAGAGCAAAAGTTCACTTCACTCACAGGAGACAATAATGCACAGCCAATAATGTACGAATCGATAATGCAGGACCAATAATATACGACCAATAATAATAATTGGTGATCATATTAAAAAGTGGACTTGGATTATTGGATGTACATTATCAACGAGTGTCAATAATGCACAGCCAATAATCCGTGTCCTCTTTTTTATTTTTTTGTAGTGGACTACCTTGATGCCTTGTTTTCATGGGCGCGTGTAGTTTTATTTCCACAGAGCACCTTACCTAAATAATAATTATTTATTTATTTTGTACGGTTGATTTGTTTCTATCGAGAATCCCGTACGACCCACTGACCCTCGTAGCGAACAAACGATAAAACCGACTTTACCTGGTCTTATGCGTGACATTGGGGTGTGTATATAAAAAAGGCGGAGCAAGAAAATTCCATTCCATTTTCCAGACTATAATCTTATTTACCCCTTTTGCAAACCTTAATGTAAATACAGGGGTGGTTTCAGCAAATCACAAGAAAGGTAATTGTGAAGTCAACCCGCTTTAATAGTATATCCTACAAGACAAACCCAGCGTTTTGAGGAGTAATGAAATAACGTAAATAGAAATTGATTGTCACGAGGGATTTTTGATAAGTGGGGCTAAAAAGTAAGCAAAGTCAAAGTCAAAATTTCTTTATTCATTAAGATTTTTTAGGATCATTTTGAAACGTCAAATTTACCGCCTGTTCGGAATCACGACCAGCACACAAGGAGAAAGGCAAGAACCTCGGGCCGGTAAATTTTTTTTTGATGATCCATTCAACATTTAGATACACAATTTGTTATTATATTCTAAGTAGATACATCAAAAACCTAAATACTTAATCTTAAAATATTTGTTATTACCTATCTACCTAATGGGCAATTTGTTAACATTGAGAAATCACAATTTTGCTGTCAACTGGTATAGCAACATCGGGCCACGCGTTCTTATCGTCGATGTAATCACTAATTTTGTAAACTAATCTTTTTATAAACTAAATCTAATTAAATTATTCTTTATATACAACTTGAATTTCCGAGCAGAGAGTTTGGCGCTTTGAGAAAGCTTATTGTAGAATCTCACACAGTTTCCTAAGAATGAATTATTTACTTTTTCTAAGCGAAACTTAGGTATCTCAAGTTTATTTTTATTTCTAGTATTAACACTGTGTACATCACTTCTTTTACTAAACTCATCAATGTTTCTGTGAGCGTGCATTAGGTTTCCATAAATGTATTGGGAGCCGACTGTAAGAATACCAATCTCTTTAAAACGTTCCCTAAGAGAGTCACGATTTTTCATTTTATAAATTGCCCGTACAGCTCTCTTCTGTAGAATAAAAATGCTTTCAATATCAGCTTTTCTTCCCCATACAAATATGCCATAAGACATAATAATGTGAAAGTAACTAAAATAAACTAACCTCGCCGTAGCTTCATCATTAAAATGCCTTATTGTACGTACAGCGTATGCAGCCGAGCTTAATCTGCTAGCTTATGACTCAATATGAATACCCCATTGCAACTTTGCATCAAAATTAAAACCTAAGAAAGTATTTGCTTCAATAAAGTTAAGTATTTCCCCATTTAAGATAATGTTAGCATTGCTGACTTGAACATTAGGCAAGGTTAATCGGATGCATTTTGTTTTTGTCTCATTTAGTAGGAGGTTATTTACTGTAAACCAATCAAGAACTTTAGCTAGATAAGCATTTACACAATCATAGTTATCTGTTACGAGCTGGGGTTCGTAAGAATTAAAAGCAACCGGTTATTACTCAAAATAAGACACGTTTATTCAGCACTAAACGATTTACTCTCAAACACAGTACAACACTACTTAGTTATACTACCGATTCACTAAACACTGTTATCGCACTCAAATACCACTTGATGTTAACTCGCTGTATAGTATTCGAATACTGACTTGCTTCCGAATAGCGCGTCAATTTATATCCAACTTTATCGAAAACTCTAGTAAGCGCGGGAATGGTCGCGCCGCTGACTGTTGCGTAATCTGGCACGGCGGTCATAAATCATCCTTTTGTGTTATTGATAAACAAATTGTTATTGTCTTATTTTCTCGGAACTATGCGAAGGCTCGCGAATATTCTAGACGTTTCTGACAGGCGTAACATATCTTTAGCCCTATCGACTCTAAACATTAATGAAGTATCGCCAGCAAACAATACAATGTCACATAAGTCCCCTACATAGGATGGTAGATCATTGACGTAGACTAGAAACAGAAAAGGCCCTAAGATCGATCCTTGTGGTACACCTATGTTAGTGGAGGTTCCCGAAGATCTGATACCGCTAATATCCACTTTTTGAATGCGTTTTGATAGGTAGCAATGCATGAGGTTTATTGCCTGATTCTGGATGCCGTAGTGTTTAAGCTTTGAGATCAGGGTGTCATGATCTACGCAGTCAAAAGCCTTAGATAGATCACAGAATACTCCAATGGCATCCTATTTTCCCTCCCAGGCTTTAAAGACGTACTTCAACAGCATAGAACCAGCGTCGGTTTTTAAGATATTGGGGTGAATTGTACCATTTTTCGCCCATAGCTTTTGAATGGTTGATCCAATTTTAAGTGTGCAGAAATTATATAATTAATACTTAACAATAGGTATTAGAATTTTTTTGACACTAGGGTTGTTTTTGAGATATAGGGGTGTTAATAGAGACAAGAAGTTTTTAGGCGCATGGGGTATCATTTGAAAGAGTATTGGCTGCATATTCATAAAATATATATATTTTTATAAGGGTGTTTTTTGTACGAAAGGAGCGCGTTATGAAGGTAAAACGCTTAATAATGTCTTGAAGGATATACTGATAAACGGGGTGGACTTCCCAATTAACTTCTTTTTTGATTTGCTGTAACCACCCCTGTTTCAGATTCAGGATTGCAAAAGGGTTGAATAAGATTGAAGTCTTAAAATGTGTGAAAACTTGAAATAAATGGGGGTTGAGTTTGCAGATTTCCAAATTAGTTTATTTTTGCCCCTAATAGGGATGTATTTTAAAGATGAAGTAGCAAAATATGATCATCAGGTCTTGTAAAATAAGAGAGGGTATTCGAAATCTCATGAAAACTGGTTTATTTATTTTTTCCTAATTCACTCAATAGAGGTGTCAAACCAAGGGTATCGATAATAACCAAGAACTACTTTTAGGATAACTGACTAACCTCTTGCATGACATCCCAAAAGTAATTATTGTATTTTATCGACACCCTTGGTTTGGCAACCCTATTGATTAGACTAACAAATAACAAATTCACCAGTTTTAATGAGATCCCGAATACTCTCTCTTATCTTACCCACTTGAACGTTCATGGTGACTACTGTCACAAAAAAAAACTAGCCTGAACTGTCTGTGGGGAGTACAGTCGACCATTAGCTGACTTAGTTCAGCTTTATTTAATATTTTAACGAATGCAGCCTAAATTAGTTCTGCTACCTGTTACTAGATGCATATTTTATCTCTCAGAGTAATTATTTTCTTCGTGTGGCAACAAAAATTACGTACAAAAAATAAATAAAACGTTTAGGGTCAGTCATTCAGTCAAAACAATAACATTGGTACGTGTTATGTTCGTAAAATATATGGTCTAAATAACTTATTTGTAAGATTATTGTATATCAAATGAATTGTGAAGATGTTAGCTTTTCGAAATATGTATGATTACGACAATTCTAAAAGATGTATAGTAAAGAATGAAACTTGAAAAACTATGACATCGTAACGCGGTCATTGTTTGATGATTTCAGTAAAGCATAGAATACGTTTAATCAAGTTATATAACGTTTTATTTTAATTATATTTCGCATCCTTTTATCTTTCAGTAAGTATTTATTACTTCACTAAAGCTATAGTGGTTTTTAAGTTATAAACGTTTTTGTTGAAAAAGCCGCGGTCGGCCGGTGACGCAGTGAGCGACGATAACGCGCGGACAGGTGACGCTAGAGTCGCTCGCGCGCTCCGAACGTTTCATAATGGTGAAGTAAAAAAGGGTAAGTTAGGTAGGTACCTACCTACCTATACATAGTGCATAGTGATGCCCAGAGTTGATACCTACCGCATCACATGCGCAGAGAAAACTATTGGTGATGGAACAAAGTGAGGTCTACAATGAAGCGAGCCTTCCGAGAAAATGCTTCAGCTGTGGGCTTATAGGGCCCAAAACGATCGCAGGGGGTGTCACTGTGAAGTTTAGGTTAGTTAGATGAAGGCAGTAGGTTGCAACTCGGCTCTCGTCTCGGGTCACACGCTAACCGCGTCGCTACCTACCATGCGTACCTAATTTTTGTGATTTTTGGATCAATCAATTATTATGACTTCGAAACATAAATAATTTGTTCAGGTACATGATACTGTGACGTACCTACTCAATTCTCTACCTACCCAGTAATAGTTGCGTATGTTTGTAGTTATCTAGCCAGCGATAAAATTCTATAATTGGTGAGAAGCTATAAGTAGGTAGGTACAGACATACATGTTTTGTCAATAAAAAATCTGCACCTGTAGGTACCTACCATGTATGTTAAAGTGTTTTCACTACACTTACTTATTAAAGTATTTAACATCAATACCTACGTATTGATGTTAAATACATAGTTAACATTGATTTATTATCAGCAAATGCTCTGACCGCAAAACCGTTTCCAAGTCAGCAGAGACAAACGGATTATGAACGCTAATGCCACAATAAGATTCAATTTCGCGTGCAAGTGCAAACAGTAAGTACATTTTTGTACCGAAACATGGCTTTTTAACCGCTTTAAGAAAAAGGAGGAGGTTTTCAAATCGTCGGAATGATTTTTTTTTAATGTATGTTCCCTGATTACTCAAAGACGGCTGGACCGATTTCAATATTTTTTTCAAAGGGTCTTCCCATTGTCATGGGTGTTACCATTGTCATCAAGTACATCAAGACTATGATTTATTATTGACTAACTTTGTTTTTGTTTGTTTTGTATTGTGATTAATTATTATTATTATTTTTGACATGTGGATTACTAATTTGATGACTACTCTATTGTATTAGGTTATTAGCCTGTAAGGATAGATGTATTGATGTGGTAAATAAATAAAAAAAGTCAGGATCTGATGATGGAACCCTGGAGAAAAATAGGGAACTCTTCAAATATTATATGCACACTTGAAGTGATTTGGGTATTTTTAGGGTCGGTATACTTCCTAGGTGATCCCATTGTCATCAGGTCAGGATCTGATGATCAGATCCTAGAGAAGTCGAGGGAACTCTTCAAATATTGTAGGCACACTTAAAGCGATAAGGGTATTTTAGGTTGTATTACCTCAAAAATAAAGAAAAAAACCCCTGTCATCAGGTCAGGGTCTGATGATGGGATCCTGAAAAAATCGAGGGAACTCTTCAAATATTATAGGCACACTTGAAGCGATTTGGGTGTATTATCTCAAAAGTAAGGAGAAAACGGACCCCATATAGGGTCACGCGTCTGTCTGTCTGCCCGTCCATCTGTCATCAAAATAATTGGAAAAAATACGTCATCCAGGTTAACGAAATTGAATCATATTCTTCATTAAAGTCGGTTTTCTTTCTTTTTAGTTTTTAAAACGTAATTAGGTTAGAGAGTGATCCTTCTGTACGCTAGTACTATTTATTAATCTGTGACGAAAGATATGAACTATATATATATATGAAATCGTTCTCATAAATAAATTTATTTTTTGATTAAATCAATTGTTGTTTTTCTTTTTCTATAGGCATCATCATTATTCTCCTGTCCATATCCTACTCTAGGTGGGGTTGGCACAACATATTCTCCTCTTCCAGTCACTCCTATCAGCAGACAACTCTGTATTCTCTCTAGTCTTTCTCTGTATTTCAATATTCAATTTTCTGGTAGGTACATATTTTAACGATTTAACCTGCTTACTTTGATGACATAAACTAGAAAAGTAAATACCGGAGTTTTCAATATTCCTATAGTCTGTAGGTACCTGTCTGAAATAAAAATAATACTTACTTTGATGATAAGCGCCATCTAGTTAAACAACGATGCGTTACATAGCATTTTACGTACATTGTACGTTTATTTAGAGTTTAGTTACACGCCATCTATTAGCAGGCTCGTAAAATGTGGTGTAATACCGCTGTGAAACAAAATTGATAAAACGACACTGTAAACAATTTTTATTATTCTAAAAAAAAATAGATATCAATCGAAGAATTTTACCATACAAATAATTGAAAATATATTCGTTTGAGATGTTGTTTAGAATGCTCCCAGGCTACGAGACAGCGCTATCTAGCAATAATACCGGATTTTGATCATTTTTTGATCTACAAATGTTTTATGGGATTAGCTGTCTATTGTATTTCTTCGTCCATGGTACTACCTTTCCAATTAAGCCATCTGATCTAGATTAGATCTCTTCTAGAAAGTGGTTACCTACTAACGATTCAATAACAACAATTGACAGTTCACAAACCATTGTCCAAAATCGAGTCGTTTATTGCACAGCCATAGTAAACCTCTGCACGGAATCATATGTACTTGACTATAGAGCTACGGAGCATTTCGATCCTAAGATGGACTTGAGCTCAAGAAACCAGTCGATGCTGGCATCGAAATCACTTTTAGTGGATGATTTATTAGGTTCAAAAATAATGTGAAGATTGCGAAATATCGCAACTTCGTGTTTGTCCCAGGGTGGTGCCGCTAGCCGCTACCCCCCACTGTCTCATAGATCGTTCATAGTGCACGGCCGTGTAGTTGTAGGTAGGTATACTCGTAGTAGGTACCTGCGAATACTACTGTATGTTTAAGTTCCCCGCATACAATGTGTTCTATTCTATGAATTTTTATACGACAGCAAATACGAGAGGGGTTCAAATTGTTTACCGTGGCTGCCTGTACATACATACACTGAAGATACGCCGCTACCTAAATAATGTGTTTGCTGGGTACTGATACTAATACTGATGAATGAATGCTGAGTATGAACGTGAAGCCGGCCGACTGTTCATACACTCGGGTCTCACTCACAGACTGTCCGGTATGAACCTACTGTACTGTACTGTACCGGACACCGGAGGATGTTCTCTGTCACCTCTCTGGGTACAATCGGACCGGAACCAGAGGAGTGAGTGATGGAGTGGAACCGACGACGACACGAGGGCCCGAGTCACGAGGTCACGAGGTCACGACGCGACGCTCTTGTTCTGTTGATGTTGAATCGTTTCGAACCTAGTCGAGTTATGTCACTGTGACGTTTGCTTGGAGTTGGATTGGATTGGACCACTTCCCATTTTGAAGTCATCATGGGTCACTGAAGGTCGTTCATTTATTAGTGACTGACAAATTTATTAGTGACTAATAAATTAACGACTATACTTAGGTACCAAAGCCTAGTTTTTCGTTAATAAGTTGCAGGAATCTAATTTCATTCTAAAAATCTTATTATTGTACGGGTCAGTGTTTGGCATTCTATCTTTCATCATACTTGGTTTCAAGTTATGATAAGGCCAGAATACAACGATATGAATTGTTATGTCGACAGACTTAAGTAAGATGGACGTAGCTAAGCCCTACCACCAACCAAAGTTATATAAAAAGGATACCTCGGTATTTAACCATGAATTAACCAGCTTTTTTTATCAATATATCTACGTAGAGAGATACAATATAAAATAAAAACAATATTACCTATATAGGTAGGTACCTAGGAGGAAATGGGCTGGTTATCTTATTATCTAATCTTATAAAAAAAAGTTTTAAAATCTTTTAAGAAAACCGACTTCAATGAAGAATATGATACAAATTATTAACAAACATTCCTACTATAAGTACGTAAAATAGTGAATATAATTTTCTTTCGGGATGTGTTAAAGCAGAAATTACACGATTGCGTAATCTTTCCAAAAACTGTATAAGTAGTCTTCTTTAAGAAATGGATTTGATGTGTAATCAGTTACAGGTGGTGGGTTCGATTACACCCGGGACAGACTCGGGTGGGGCAAATCTTTGTGATGTGTGTTCCCAGTTTCTTAGGACATTGCAGGCTCGAATCACGATAAGGAAGATGCTAGTGGTCGTTAATGAGCCATGTTAGACGCATATAGTGGCGGCTCGTAAAGTCTGATACCAGAACTGTTACACAGTCCACTCGGAGAAAGAAAGAAAGACAATATGTTTCGACAAAAAAAAAGTATAAGTGTAAGTAACATTACTGCGATCACGCCTGCCAAGCGTGGTTATTATGGCAAAACCATTGCTGTTTTCAGCATTGGGGGAGGCCATGCCCTGTAGTGGACTTTTATAAGCTTTAATGATGATGATGATACAAGTATACGGCACTTATAGCCAGAATGCATCTTAAGACAATTCCACCAAGCTACACTTTACGGAGTTTCGGTGAACTGCCTACCCTTTGTCTTCATCATCAGATGACGATGATATCGGAAGGCAGACATTTCAGTGGGACTACTTACTACCTGTCATCATTACAGCGATAAACAACACTCCTGCCAAGCGTGGTGATTATGGCGAAACCCTGTAAATGATGATGATACTGGAAGGTAAGCAGTTCAACAGGTCTACTCTACTCGAGTAAACTTCACAGGAAATAAAAATAAACATGCAGCTGATTTTTTTTTGAGGTCGCTTAAAAAGGATTCTCAATTTGAATGTAAAAAACATTCAAATTGAGAATCCTTTTCTTCTTTTTTTATGTTTTTTACCTCAGAATTCCATCATTTCTCAATCGATATTTTGTTTTTTTTTGTTTGAAAGGATATGATTCCAGATTGGTCACATATAAATTTTATCAAAATCGGTTCAGTAATTTTTTATGGTATATATTTTAGGCTTTTAAATAAAAAAAAACAGGTTAAAGAACGAAAAATCGTTACCATTATCCTGACATAGTGCACCCCTACCATCTACTGTGGTTATTAATATATATTTTAATTATTAACCGATTATTAATATTTGTTTAGGTCATCTGTATTAATAATCTTTGTTGCCATCATTGCGTAGATATTTCCCAGAATCCCTTATTATTGCACCCTCACACGAATCTTAAATAGGGTGTCGTGGACGTCGTCGTGGTGGTCGGTTTTACAAGGAAAAAAGCTAAAAATAAGATACATAAAAAAAAATGGAACCGATTTCACCAATATAGTATATGTCATTACAAGTTCGGAAAGGCTGTCATTGCAACAGCCGAACGCGAGGGTTGACAGTCGGAACAAGTTGCAATGACGGTTCCGTACGTGTACTGAACGACTATTTTTAATACAGTTGCGAAAAAATGAAGCAATTTAATAAAATAATGAAAACACAATAAACTCAACTAACTAATCATAGCACAAAATGTTCTCCGAAGCATTTTGTGCAATTATACTGAGTTCCGGTGGTGTTAATTCAAAAAAATTAGGGTCGAAATTACTCATTTTGTGCAATAAACAACTAAACTCGCAAAGAAAATTTCTAGAAAATGGCGCCAACCGTAGAATATAAGAAGTTTTTTTTTTTTCACCTGTTCTGGTAGGCAAAGGGAACTATGCCCATACAGCCAATTCTTCAGTAGATTTTTTTTATTGATATGAAATGAAAATGAAATTTAATGAGATGAAATGAAATGAAACCTAACCTAACTCATTCAATCAAATCATTAAATCTGATATAGAAACAAATTAGTAGCTTCTTTTTAGAAATATACATATTTGCAAGAATCATAAAAACTTCTATGATTTTTTTTTAGTAAAAACTTCATGGTTGGTTTTTCTTTTTAATAGACATTATTTTGACAGTTGGGAAAAAGAACGCACGAGTTCGGGAAAGGTAAAAAAAAGCACGAGTATGTAATAGCCCACATCCCGAACGCTATACGTCCCTGCAATACGCCACTTTTTGAGCAACTGTATTAAAAAAAACTTTAAAATGACTAAGGATAAGTTCAAATAATTCAAAGGCTGTGCCATACTTTAAACATGTTGTTTTGCTTGACACCAACTTCAAAAATAATATGAACTTAGGTACCCTCAGAGTAGGGCCAATTTAATAGATCACATTTGACATTTGACACTTCATCTGAATTCAACAACATAACCTTGTAACGGAGGGCACACAATATTTTCAGAGTTTCAACTGCACAATGATTACACTTTTTTCAGTTAAACATACATATTTATTGTAATAATGATAAAAGAGGGCAATTTTACGACTTACTTTGACAAATAAACCATTCTAAACTTATCATTCTGTTCAAGTTGATAAGCCACCAACGCAAGCAAATAAAAAACAAGAAATTGTCTCGTGTCTGGAAAGGAATGGTGTGTAAACAAAACCAACTTTAAAAAAAGTTGAGTTGTTGAATTTGGTAAAAGCAAATAAGCCGCCCAAGCCTAATCGATGAACTAGCCCAATGGCATGGACACGAAGTTATTCGATTACCTCTCTATCACTGCCAGTATAACGCTATCGAGCTTATTTGGGCACAAATAAAGGGTCATGCAGCGTGTAACAATACTGAGCCACCCTTCGGTACTGCAAAAATGTTGGCACTGCTACGAACTGCGTGTGCAGAAGTCACTACGGAACACTGGAGAAAAGTCCTCGAGAAAACAAAGAAAATAATTTCGGATGATTTTAAACAAGATGTGAGTATAATGTGGTTCAAAATGAATTAATCATATCTCTGAGCGCGGATAGCGATGTGTGAGTGTGTGATGACGATGACAACACTACCTATTATTCAAATAGCTCAACTGAATAAATGCATTTTTTGTTACATATGTACTTATCTTATTCTGTTACCATAATTTACGATCGAAAATCAATCGACAATTTAATTTAATCGATTATTCTAACCTCACTATGAAGCTGAAGCAAATGTGATCTATTAAATTGGGCCTGCTATAATCAAAGACGGTATACTAGTATAAGCTCTACCTATGGCTATAATAAGTAGTTATTTTAAAGTTTTTAGTGGTGAAGTCGGTTCCATTTTTTTTTTCAAAAATATCTTATTTAGAAGTCGGTTAACAAATAGACAAAAATTCGAAAAACTATAAGTACTTACTTTGTGCACACATAATTTAACTTTAAAATCTGACATTTAAGTACAGACACCGTTTTCTACGATTTTATAATACCTAAGTGTAGACATCATTTAATCAATAAAATAATAACTTGTAGGTATAGCCTGTGCTTCCTGACAACATTTTTTTTACTACTTACCTACTAATATATTTAGCTATTCACAAAGAATGAAAAGTAATAGCGTAGGTACCTACAATGAAAGTATCTTCAGACAAGGAAAGCCGTCGGGTTACAGTACAAGAACCGTCACAAGCGGTCTAACAACTTGACATACACCAGGTACCAGGCACCTAGGTAGGTACTCTGCGTAGGTACTCTACGTAGGTAAACGTGAGTCCGAGGCACGTTCCGGCAACGCTCGATACATGTCCACGGTTTGGGACCGCGGTCTCTTTTGACAGCGGTCCCAAACGCCTGTCTTCTCGTTTGCAAGTAGCTATCATAGTCTCAGATGAAGATTATAGTATTCAAATACCTGTCAGCTTGCAAGCCCAACGCCGCTTAGCGGAACCTATTATATATTTTTATAAGCCATTGAAGGTCACATCCCGTGTAACCTTCACCGTCAGAGCATGTGTCAAATGCGCACATAAACATCAAAAATACCGAAAAGTCCATTGTTGCACGACTGGATTTAAACCCACAACCTGCGTATTGGAAGGCTGGCCTTCACCCGCTTGGCCCCACAGTTCACATAATATTATGCAAAAAAGTTCGTAGTAAAAAATACCATAAGTTTAGGTAAGTATAGGTAGGTACCTAGGTGCCGCGGACATCGTATCTAGCCATGATGGGCACAGATAACAACATACCTACCATACTCCCGTGACCTGGTGTTGATGAAGATGTGAGTTCTCTGGAACTGAACTCTAACACTACCTACTTACTTTGTTCTATCGTCAATTCAATAGATATCGCAGCGCACCGCACGCGATGTGTAAATTTTATCAGTTTTTTTTAACAACTTGGGTTACATTAATATTTATTTCATAAGGATTAGGCATTCTACTGGTGAAATATGTTTTACAACCAGTCCTATAATTTTATAGTTTACTAGCTTTTACCCGCAACTTCGCCCGCGTATTCGTTTTTTGTAATAGGCGCAAGTATTATTTTGCTACAAAGCAATTTATATGTTGGATATCTGGAAAAATTTGACCGACTTTGTTATTATATAGGTCGAAAATAACAATTAATAAAAACGTTTCATGTATGAAAACCCCCTTTTATTGTGTATAATATAGGTTTATTATTAGTTAGGTCTGCAATTTTTAACCTGCTACGTACTACAGTTCAAGTATCTCTTAAAAAGGTATTTCCAAAAATATTGGACACCCTACCCTTAATTTTTGAAAACTCTTAAAACCTAAAATATGCCAGTTTTTATGGGCAATGTACCTACAAATTTTCAAGTGCCTATCATGTGTGGTTTCAGCGATATGCAATATTGTGCTCTGAACTTTGAACTCCATGTAAATCCTTTAGGATGCAAATTTTCAAAATTACTCTCTTTCTCAGGAGGCGTCTACGCACCAAGACAAACATGCCATCGAAATTTAAAGTCTGTTCGACCAGCGGTTTAGGCTGTGCGATGTATCTACATAGTTGAATCAGTCATTCAGTCAGGACCTATCCTTTTATATATTTGAGAATTTTATATTAATATTAATTAATTAATCGTAATGCTCGTAATGACTATTATATATTTTTTTTTTTTTTATAATTTTTTACAAAAATACAAAGTAAGTAAATTATTTTGCATTTACAATATTATGTACCTAAGTAACTATCGGAGGTTTATATCTCCATCCATCTGACTGCATCGCACTGCAGACCCTGCAGCCGCCGCCGCCGCCGCCGCCGCCGCCGCCCGGCTTGAGACGCCGCCACTACTGTAATATATAAGATGGTATCCGCCGCTTGCCAACACTATCCCAAAGACGTTAGATTGAACAGTTACTACTACGATCAGCTCAGTGCTGTTTCAAAACATATAAATAAATCCTTCCCCACTCGTGTTGTATTGTAATCGTGTAAGAAAAGAAAAGTGATTGTGTTTACTGCCTATATCTACCTACTGAAGATAAGTGATTGTGATTCCTGCATATACCTACCTGCTGATACAATTACCTAGTACTCATACGTAAGTGTATTTAACTTAAAATCACGGAAAGACAAAAATATTCTTAGATACCTAGGATAGTTCGTAGATACTTTTCTGAGGTATAATTTAATTCTTTCTCTCTCTCTTCTCTCTGGTCCCCCTGGGTGGGGAAGGAGCCCCTTTGTATTATTTAAAAATTAAAATGTTCAAAATATACCTTCCTGTAGTGTAATTAAGACTTTTTGAGGTAGTTCGTTATCTTCCTGCAAGTTATCGCTATCCCAACCCACCTCACCACAATCCACCCCACCTCACCACAACCCACCTAACCCCACGCCTCCTCAAAACTTCACAGACCGCTTCTGGTCTCAAACTAATATCCAAACACCGGACAAACATGTATATTGATCACACAAATGCTAGTCCCGCCTGGGTACCGGGTATCGACCCCACTACCTACAGCGCAGAAGGCTGCACGCCTACCAACCGAGCTTGTTCACTTATTGACTTGAAACCTTGTCTCATAGATAGTTTGTCTCTCAGCATTCAATAGCTTGTCGTGGGTACGTAACGTATACCTATACCTACCTACCTACCCCTTCGTCTTGTTTGAATAACAGTCGTGGTAGGTACGTACGTACTAGCTGTCCGTTGACACAAACCTGCTCCAAAACACTTGGTCATTGCTGTGCTCCAGTAGAGGTGGCAGTCAAAGATACCTGCCCAGGTGAGTGTACTGTCGGTAGATTAGTTTCTAGTTACGCGTCGGGGCTCGGGGTCAAATGATCAAATGATTCGATTACCTCCTACGTATGGTTTCCGTTAATCACCTTACAATACAAAAACCAAGTTCTCATGCAATAATGTGCGATGGAGTCACTGCACCGCGCCGTGGTGCCGTGGGAGTGTGTCACACACACACACACACACACACAACGTAAGGCTCGATGTTGCCGTGACCGATGTTACTACAAACTACCTACTAGCAGATTAGTTATTCTGTGCTAGCAGTAGGTACTAGTGTCACCTATCAAAGCCTATCAGGTGATATAATTCAGCAGCTGCTGAATTATTTTCGTTCGGCCATATTATTGCCTTCATTATTATTATTATCATGATTATAACTAAGTATTTATTCAATAAAAAGTACAATGAAACTAAATATTTACAAAGGAATCAGTCAGATTACCTAAGGACCGTTACAAACGGCCTATAGGTAACTCAACTGTTCCAGACCAGTACCAGACGGAAGCGTGCCCAATCATGATTATTATTTATGTATGTATATTTTATATTCGTTATTCGTATACTCCGCCATCCTTGAAAGCAGTTATCTTATCTGTCCATCCAGCGGTTGCCTGGAAGGGATCGCTTTCAGCGATAAGGTCGCCTATTTTACCAGTGACGCTTAGATTAAGTTTCCACTATCTATATTTTATTATGTTATTTGTAAATGGTAAATAATAAAGAGTTATCTTTCTATCTTTCTATCTATTTATTTATTGCCTCCATGTAGAGTTCCTACGATGCACAACACTATACGTTATTGATCGAGTGAGCGTAGCGAGCGAGATGTATGTATCCGTGAGTGAGATGGCAAAAAGATCTATCCTTGTGGGGTGTCATTTGTAAGAGTACATATTTGACTGCACAGTTCAAAAAAAGTTTTTTTTTACTTTTGAATAAGGATGTTTTTTTTGTAAAATGGGGGCGCGTAAAGGGTATAAAATATTGAATATAATGTTAAAGGGTGTTGACTTCACAATTCACTATTTATTTATTTATTTAATTAAACCTGTACCTATTGATATTAAGGGTTGCAAAGGGAGTACCTATATAAGATTATAGCCTTATGAAATGTCACAGCAGACTTTAAAATTCGTTTTTTTTTTTGTGGATATTAGGGGTTTTTTTTTTTTTTTTATTTATTTTATTTCAAGATAAAGGTTAAATTGTAATCAAGATAGTGACTTGAGCCAAGAATTAGGTACTTTGACTGAGACTTCATGCGCGGGGTTTGACTGCGCGTTTAACAAGAGAGTGCCTCAAACACTCAGGTTATAAAAAGAGATTGAGAAAAAGTGTGCTTGCCTAAGTAAGGTGACACTTTTATTGTAGTAAGAACCCTTCTTTTTGTATGATAATCCCCGTGGTTAAATTAGTTCGTAACTCCTTTCTTCTCCTTTTTTTTTCTCGAGGGGGAAATCTTTAACAAGATACCCCACCGCATTGAGGGTGCGATGAGGTTATGTGAGGTTTACGGGACTCCGACGACTCACTAAAACCCCTCCGGTGGCCGGCCTTGTTGCTAAGGAAGGCCCTGGGATGTTTGTTACAACTTCTTCCAGTGCCTCCCCGCATATTGCCGTAGCACATCCCTGGGGCAGCATTTAGCCGCCCCATCTGCTTGTGGTCCGCGACAGTACGTAACTCCTAGTCTGGTTCGAACTACAAGATGGGTACACACAGTGTCCTAGGCATTACTTTTATGATATCATATTTTATGTAGGGAGGTCAGGTTGGTTGGTACCTACCTTACCTTTATGTAGGGAGGTCAGGTTGGTTGGTACCTACCTTACCTTTATGTAGGGAGGTCAGGTTGGTTGGTACCTACCTTACCTTTATGTAGGGAGGTCAGGTTGGTTGGTACCTACCTTACCTTTATGTAGGGAGGTCAGGTTGGTTGGTACCTACCTTACCTTTATGTAGGGAGGTCAGGTTGGTTGGTACCTACCTTACCTTTATGTAGGGAGGTCAGGTTGGTTGGTACCTACCTTACCTTTATGTAGGGAGGTCAGGTTGGTTGGTACCTACCTTACCTTTATGTAGGGAGGTCAGGTTGGTTGGTACCTACCTTACCTTTATGTAGGGAGGTCAGGTTGGTTGGTACCTAGCTTACCATGGCCACTAACCAGGAGTTTAGTGTTTTAAAACAATAAACTCCGGTTAGGTTCCTGTCCTAAGAAGGGTGTAGGTATGTAAGTACATAGATGGCAATGTATAGTGTCAAAATGTAGCTATTTTGATATTAAACACAGTAGGTAAGTACCTAGTTTGGTAGGAGCTAAATAAAATAAAAAGTAGTAGGTATTTACATGTATGTACCTACCTATTTAAGTACCTTGCCTACAGTGTAAATAGAGTTAGGTAGATGATGTTGTGTCCTTGCCCGCCGCGAGACAAAGCGCCGCCGCCACCGTTTCCAAATGAATACCTATCTACTTATTATATCTAACTACCACTGAATCAGCATAGGCAATTACATTGGCAATACATTTCAAAAGCGGAAAAGCTTTTTATAGTACTTAGCTATATTATACCTCCCTAGTAGGTCTCTAACCTAGGTACCTACTTAATTATTATCTTCATAGTTTCAACAAAAAGTACAATTAAACTAACTGTTAATGTACAAAGGAATCAGTCAGATTACCTAAGGACCGTTACAAACGGCCTATAGGTAACTCAACCGTTCCAGACCAGTACCAGACGGAAGCGTGCCCAAGACACTGGCTGCATTGCCACGCTGAATAGATATGCAAAATAAATAAGAGCCAGCCCTTGGGTCACGTGTCGCCTCTTCATAGTTATTCTTAATAGGTACCTACTTTTGCTTGAAGACACGAAGTATCCTAACCTGTTTTGATATTTCCACGTAGATAAATAGGTACTTAGGTAGGTACTTGGGTAGGTACCTACCTGACCTAAGTAGGTACCTACCTGACCTAAGTAGGTACCTACCTGACCTAAGTCATTATTTGCGACTGTCGCGGCTTTACTCGCTATAACGACGCGATTTGTATCAACGTCCCCGCTGGTTAGTCCACCGGGAATGCTCACTGAACACTCCGGCACAACTGACTCCACTCTCGAGCACGTCTGTTGTCTTGTGTTTTGTTGTCACTAATCCATTTTCAAATACATTGTTTTAATTTTGACCGCCTCTGTGGTCTAGTGGTTCAACCCACCGATTTCAGATCCTGAGGTCCCGGGTTCGATTCCCATGGGGAGTACAATATATTGTGCTTGGTTTGGTTGGCTAGCTACTTACCACTATCTTACCTAATTCTGGCACCATAATAACAATTCTAAAATTGTTGTGTTCCGGCATTTAGAGGTCAGATAGCCAGTTCCTCAGTTTGTTGAGGATTCCGGGTAAAGCGCGCCTCCACCTTCGGCCTTATCTCAACTTGTTACCAGGTGAGATGAAGGCCAAGTGCTTACCCGTCGTACAATAAAAAAAAACAATATGCCAGTACCTACCTACTCATTTTGTGGAAGTAAATTACTCAATGTAGCGCAATATGACATAATATAATATGACATATAATCTTTTTCGTTACTTATTCCACCGGGGATGAGACAATGGTCCCCAGTGGAATTAATAATGTGAACCACCGGGGACGTTGACTCAAATTTTCCCTTCCTCCCCTTTACCCTCCCCTTTACCGGGCCAGGTCCACCGGAATCGAACGAGCGATTGTCTGATTGTCACATAACACACTCATTAGCGGATTATGACTATTAATTATTCTGTGTGAAACACCTTCCTTTGTAGTAATAGGTATAATGGTAGGTAGGTAGGTAGATAGTTAAGTAGGTAGGTAGGTAGGTAGGTACCTGGTGTGTGAAACATTCACAATCATGTAGAATGTGTGATGTGATGATACGCAGTCGCAGGTACCTATTAGATATCGCATTACCTTGGTAAGGGATTCTCCTTAGCACAAAAGTAAATAGCTTATTAAGTAAGTACCTACTTTATGTTAACTCCCACGCTTGGCAGGCGAGTGGCACGCGTTACGTAATAGGTACGTAGGTAAACAGCAAGCCGCTTTTAAATACAGAGCAGGTCACATAGAGTTTACTAGTGTTCCTACGTACAGATAGGTAGGTATAAATGTATACTTTTTTATTGATTTGATTACCCATTTTTAACTTCTATCTAGCACGTATTATAACACATATATATATATGTCAGCATAAGATTATAAGCACCGTCCGTTTGTAATATGCCTCGGCATATTGTAAACGGTCGGCAAAAATGGTGATCGATGATGCACCCGTCGGGACATGACCTCTCCATCCTGACAGATGTCGTCCTGTGGTTTCAGTTAACTCTATTTCTGATGGAACTAGATCGAGAACGGGTGGCACCACGTGAAAGGCTTGCGTTACAGGATTCGATTGTACATTCCTGTAAGGCTATTTGTTCACCTCACCCTCTTGAGGAGTGAGGAGAGTAAGGTAGGTCTGTGTCTATTGTACATTCCTGTAAGGCTATTTGTTCACCTCACCCTCTTGAGGAGTGAGGAGAGTAAGGTAGGTCTGTGTCTATTGTACATTCCTGTAAGGCTATTTGTTCACCTCACCCTCTTGAGGAGTGAGGAGAGTAAGGTAGGTCTGTGTCTATTGTACATTCCTGTAAGGCTATTTGTTCACCTCACCCTCTTGAGGAGTGAGGAGAGTAAGGTAGGTCTGTGTCTATTGTACATTCCTGTAAGGCTATTTGTTCACCTCACCCTCTTGAGGAGTGAGGAGAGTAAGGTAGGTCTGTGTCTATTGTACATTCCTGTAAGGCTATTTGTTCACCTCACCCTCTTGAGGAGTGAGGAGAGTAAGGTAGGTCTGTGTCTATTGTACAGAACTAGAGAAGCTACAAATAAGTTTATAAATTATATATTGTAAATGTTAGTTGCTGTTGACAATTTGCCGACCGTTTGCAATATAAGGAGGCATATTACAAACGGACGGTGTTTACAATCTGACGGTGACAGAGGCATATTACAAACGGACGGTGTTTACAATCTGACGGTGACAGAGGCATATTACAAACGGACGGTGTTTACAATCTCACCGTGTCGTATACATATAACAAGCGTTTAACCCTAACAGGGCGCTGCGCCCTTATGTTGTACATCCCACATGACATATATTTGTTCGTCTCACGTAACAAATAAGAGATCTATTTCTCGAAAACATGAGGGTTTAATAAAAACTTTCTAATTTGAAAAAATCCTTTCACAGATGTATAGGTGTGAGTAATCTTGACAATTTTAAGTTTCAATAATATTGTGATAATTAACGCACAAAATAAATGCCAGTCATGAGTTTAATAACATCAGTCCCACCGGTAAAATTTATCTAATCAACCCATAAATAGATTTACTAAATGTAAATACCTTTAACACTTGGTCACCTTAGATTCACCTAGCTAGGTCATCTAAATTTGATGTTTCAAAATGATACTAAAAAATATTTTTCACTTAGCGTATTTTGACTTTGACCTTAGATGACCTAGATAATTATATGTTCAGTCAGACTGTACCCTGAAATATCTCAGTACCTAAACTACTCGTTCTGTGGCCTGGCTTCTGGAGCGCGCTTCACTTCCCTCGGAGGTGGATCACACCTACCACCTACCCCATAACATTAATAATTACAGGACACAATTTTACACAGCGCCATCTAGCCCCGAGCTAAGCATAGCTTGTAACATGGGAACTAGATTATGGATAGAATACTTAAATACTATTGTAAATACATACGTACTATATGTTACAACACCCAAACCCAGAACAAATATCTATATTCATTACACAAATGTCTGTCCTGGGTGGGAATCGAGCCCACAGCCTACAGCGCAGAAGGCAGAGTTACTACCAACTGAGCTATGAGACTTGTGTCTCCCACAGGTGTCTCCATTGGGATGGATAACGTTTGCAGCGCGTTACTTTTTATTAAAAGCACAAATATATGAAATAATAATTACGTCTGAAAATACTCGCACCGTAGGTAGGTAGGTAGGTAGGTAGGTAGGTAGGTACGGTCGCGAATCAAAGTGATACCCACAGTTACAAATTCATGAGAACAGCACATTTTCGAAACTATGATGTACGACTTATAACGCATACTTAGTCAATTTTAACTCGATTCGAAACATTGGAAGTCACGTCATGTGTTCGAATTATAGGACGTGTTAAAAGTTTTTTATATTTTTTTATTTTTTTTATAATTATAACTTTTATAATTGGCTCTACGTTATCAACACGTCTATAATGTACAGCCAATAATACGATCAATGTTATTGTCTACAAAACAATAATGGTATAAAATTATCAGATGTCCATGACAACAGTACAATTTACAATACAATGACGTCGCTTAATACAGGGACTTAGATGAGGGACCAAGGAGTAATAGTGTTCTGTGTTAGGGACATGACATCACACGATATAAACAGGACAGTACACTACACGATGGGGACATGACACCACACGATAGGGACAGGACACCGCACGATAGGTACATGACACCACACGATAGGGACAGGACATCGCACGATAGGGATAGTACACCAAACGATAGGGACATGACACCATACGATAGGGCCATGGTATCATTTAAATGTAATGAAAATTAATTCAGATTGTTGCTTCGTATCAAATGTATGCTTATTCCTTAATGCATAAAATGAGCCTTGTGTACCGTCGTTCGCAGAGTTCTCCGAGTAACGCCGGGAACATTGTTGGAGGGGTGGTGTGGTGGTGTGGTGGTGGGGAGGATGCGTCTCTCGCGCATGGTGCTGATGGTGCTGAGCGGAGTCAGCCTCGCGATGAGTCAGGGCTCCGGAGGGGGCGGCGGGAGCGGCGGGGGACTGCGGCTGGAGGCCAATCCGACCAGGTAGCTTCTGTCTCACCAGTCACCTCATCGCTTGAGTAACAAGGTATAGGAACGTACCTACTATCAGGCATACTTAGGTTATACCATCAGGTCCGCGTGGCCCTAGCCCGAAATACATATATGGGCGAAATATTGTATTTCTTCTACCCCAATTTCTCAAAAACTACCCCAGTTATCAATAATCCTCCGTTACATTCAAGTTATATCAATTTATGTTATCTCTTTACAGTTTTAATTTCATCGGATAACCCGTTTGAGAGTACAGTGCCGGATTTTCCAACTTCACTCAGATATATATGATAGCATAATAGCTACAACTATTTATGTAGAGGTACCTACTATACTACCTATCTTGTCATCATGTCGTGTCGTATCGTGCAACACTTCGCGTGTTCAGTGTATCCTAGTTCCGGATCTCATCACGAAGTAGGTTAAGTACCTACTTAGATCTACCTCTAGGTAAAACCTACAAGTAAATATAAACAATACAATTCACTCAGGTTCATTACAATAATATACTTCCTAGCCCACTGAGTAGGGTAGGTACTGGCTGAAGATATTTGTATTTATCACGAGTCTGGCGGGCGGGGTTAGGGGGGGAATGGAGGTGGGAGGGAGCGGTGATAATACTCAAATAAGAACTATTAAGAACCACGCACTATATAAAATAGGAAAAGGAATAAGAATTGCAAACAGAGCAAAACTTACTAATTACTATAATATTTATATATTTGTGACATTACATCCTACTAGAAATATCTATTTCTTTACCCTCAAAAAAAAATACTCTATTTGAAATGTGCAGTCGATACTCTTAAAAAACATTCACCTCACAAGACAGATCTTCTAATCTCATTTTGCATTATCAAAATTTCGAATTGATTGGATCGACCATTTAAAAGATATACGCAAAATATTGTACAAATATCTCAAAAACTACGCCAGTCATCAAAAATTACCCGAAATGTTGTACCTTACTTGGTGGGCGGGGTCGGCGTAGCGTCGTAGCACTTTGTGTTCGTAGCACGCTCTACGAATACGAAGTGCTACGACGGAGCACTTCGTAGAGAATCGTATTCGTAGGATACGAAGGGGTAAGGCTGGCTGGAGGAGAGTGAAGTAGGACGGAGTAAGGCTGGCTGGGGGAGGGTGGCGTAGGACAGAGTAAGGCTGGCTGGGGGAGGGTGGAGAAGGACGGAGTAAGGCTGGCTGGGGGAGGGTGGAGAAGGAAGGGGCAAGGCTAGCTGGGGGAGAGTTAGACGTATATAATGGTGAAAACAGCATCTACTTCCAGAAATATTAAGAAATTTTGCGTTGATATCTTGCAAATGTAGAAAGTTAGCCTATGACATGTCTATCGCGCAAGCCTCCTGCCCTGTCCCGACACCGGCAGGCGAGGTGCTCGCAGCAGGCAGGTGCCAGTGCCAGGTGCATAGCACGAGACTTGTGACACGTTCATACTAAGTAGCCTAATTGATCATCATCACCAGACAAGGGCCGGTGCTGTTCCCGAACGACGCCCCCTCCGCGCCCCGCCCTCCCCTCGTGGTGACGTCACGCCCGCTGGCCGAGTCCATCGCGCGCAGCGAGCTGGCGGCCGCGGTGCGGGTGCAACCTAGAGGAGGGTCGGAGGGAGACAACAACACGCTCGCCGCCTCCTCGCACATCAGTGGGCGGAGTCTAGCGTTCGAGCCACATCTGGCGCTGGCGAGGATCCAACAGTACAGGTAACGTACCTGCGACTTCTACCAAAAGGAGGGTGGGAGCTGGCCAGTACGAGCTGGACACGTAGACAGACATCATCTGTTGTGATCAACAACTATAGACTCGGGACTTTTTCCCCTTCGAGGATCACCTCTGATCACTACTTAGAGCGTGGATCTTGATAGGATCACCTGCCAGGGGGTAGTCTTAGGCACGTCCAAACTTACGTACGTAGTATTCAATACGATACAGGTTGCAAGCCCATCGCCGTCATGACAGGTGGTCCGGGTTTATGATGCAAGGGACATACCGGTTTCCTATCGATGATATGACCTTCACCGTCAGAGCAAGTGCATGTGTCAAATGCGCACAGAGCGGCTAGATTTGAACTCACAACCTCCGCATCGTAGGGCGGGCCCGTGCCCACGTGCCCACGTGCCCACGTGCCCACCAGCCTTGTATTACCTCTCAGCTCCCATGTCCTGCATGTCATTGTGTCGTGTTGTCCTCTGCAGAGAACACCCCCCGGCTCCGCCGTTTGCGGTCGGCGGACTGACCTCGTGGGAAGGAGATGGTCTATACGAGTATGAGGTGAGCATCGTGCCGGTTCTGTTCCTGTACTAATAACACTTGATCAGGATATCTTCACTACTTCACCACAAAAAACTTTTGTGTTGAAGTCGGTTGAAACGTTGCTAACTCTAATACTATGCAAATCCAGAATGAGAGCAAGGCAACAACCGCTATGCAACAACCGCAGTGCTATGATGCTTTGCTTTCATTCTAGCTTTGCATAGAATAAGAGCGACAGAGAGCCTCAAAATATCGGTGAATAAAGAGAGAATGAGAAAAAGCTGTAATGAAAGCGGTAGGTATCGGGACACACTCGTACCTAAATGAATGCTAGAATTACACAAACATTGACGGGACTCGAAGCCGCGTCTATTCCGCAAGCCAGAAACACTCCTAACAATTAGCAAAGAGGGTCCCGAAGCGATTTGCATATTATCATTCAGATAAGTGCTGATTAAGGAGCGCTTAGTAACACATGTAAATGTAAATGTATGCAACAATTTAAAAAAAAATTACATACACCTAAATAAACGAACAGTAAACCGGAATCTTCGATCCATGGCAACAACCGGAGTACCTAACTCAGTTTTAGTTAAGTATTAAAATAACTTAAGTTAATTAACAAAGAAAAAAGATTGTTAACTGGTGGTGAGTGTTTATATATAATTATGACTTTCAGGATCAGTCAGCTCTCCCGCCGATATACAAAGTGATATCAGATCATACGCAGGCGCAGCTCGGAGTGCGCGACAACGCTCGGCTACCGGACAAATACAAATACAAGGCGAGTCAAATCGGGATCTACGGGATCCATAGGAAGTTAGGTACCGAGCTTTGTGGACAGAGATGATGGAAGCTTTGTGAACAGAGATGATGGAAGATTTGTGAGAAGAGATGATGGAAGCTTTGTGAGTAGAGATGATGGAAGCTTTGTGAACCGAGACGATGGAAGCTTTGTGGACAGAGATGATGGAAGCTTTGTGAGTAGAGATGATGGAAGCTTTGTGAACAGAGATGATGGAAGCTTTGTGGACAGAGATGATGGAAGCTTTGTGAGTAGAGATGATGGAAGCTTTGTGAACAGAGATGATGGGAGCTTTGTGAACAGAGATGATGGAAGCTTTGTGAGTAGAGATGATGGAAGCTTTGTGAGTAGAGATGATGGAAGCTTTGTGAACCGAGACGATGGAAGCTTTGTGGACAGAGATGATGGAAGCTTTGTGAGTAGAGATGATGGAAGCTTTGTGAGCAGAGATGATGGTTAAGAACTAGATATTAATATTACACGTGATCCTCAGCAGGCCGCACTCCCGCGCTCCTCGCTTCGACACCACAACAACAACATCGACGAAGACAACTCCGAGTATGATCAGGTGAAGCTATATATGTATATAGACACTCAGGTACCCAATTAATAGACAAGTACCAGGAATTTATCTAAATTTTGACTAAAATTTCAATGTCGGTGTGAAAAAATAGGAGAGAGTGTGCTACTCGCGATTCCGAATAGGCGGTAGACTCGACCATTTAAAATGATCCTAAAAATCTTACTGACTAAATGTTTTTTTTTTTAATTTTGTTTTTTTTTATTTTTTTTTATTGATTTGTTGTGCTGTTGTTGTGTTTTTTATTTAATAAACATTTGTTCTCAAAAATAGTCAAGTAAATATTATGTCACTAACATTGTAATTGACCGAGCGAGCGAAGCGTCTCAGTTTCGAAATTAGCCAAAAATGCTTTTGTCCGCTTTCTGTCGGTTTGTTCTCGCCTACAGGTGGCATTTACAACCGAGATTGATGAAAATTGCCACAAATGTTCCTTGATACATCAAGTTTTAAATTTCTTGTCGTACGCCATTTTTGATTGAGAGTAAAATAGGGTGGAAAAGTTTGCTGTAGAGTTATTTATCAACGGATTTCAATTGAATTTGAAAGACACTAAGAATTTAATTCTACATAAGATGTTGTGAAAAAAATGATCAAAAAGGGTGAGTGGAGGGGTAAAAGGGGGAAACGTTTACTGTAGGATTTCAATTTTAGTTTTTTAAATTTATACCTACCTTTACTAATCAGACTATGCAGTCCTCTCCGCCTTTGCCAGACAAATCCGTAGACACTGGTTCGTTCTCCTCAGACCAAGGGAACGCGAGTAATCGCTAAAACATATACCGCTATTTGCTCTTATAGGAAAAGTGAAAGAGGAAAGCATCGGTTACTGCATGGTGATAAGGGCTCGCGAGGTCTACTGTTCTAACAGAACCACTAGTTTAAAAAGTCATGAGATTACATGTTTCGGAGGCATTGAAACAGACTTCAATAATGTTTCATTGGGAATATATAGACATATAATATAGAATAAGAGCCTGATTCGTCCGTTGAACCATGACCTCTTCTCAGAAAACACACCTCCAGATTGGCGAAGACCACGGTCGAGTGTCTGGCAGGATCCGTAGTCAGGAAAAAGTCGAAACAGTTCTCTATGACCATCTTGATCCGGTATTTGCGTAGCTTGATCGACCAGTTGGGTGAAATGTAACGATGAGGCAAAGTGGCGCGCCTCTTTTCACACGTGGTCAGTCTCCAGTGTGGGAACCTGGCTAGCTACCATCATCTTACCCAGGTCTATCGCCATAACACAATTCTAAATTGTTGTGTTCCGTCATTTAGAGATGAGATAGCCAGTGCCTCTGCTTGTTGAGGATTTCAGGTGAAGTGCTCTTCCATTTTCAGAATTATCATAACTTGCGACCCAGGTTTGATGAAGGGCAAGCGCTACACCGTCTTACAAAAAAATAATGGTATAGGTTGAGTCAATGCATGCGGTAGGTCATTAATGTAGATGATAAATAGTAATGGTCCAAGCACGCTACCTTGTGAAACGCCGCAATGAATGAATTGTTCAATGTATCTGTATATGTGTCATTATATTTTAGTTTTGCAGTTTAATCTACATATTTCAGTTACTTTTTCCCGATCAGTAAGATCTAATTCCATCTGCTTCAAGTTTACTTATTAGAAGTATGATTATCAGAATAATATTAAATAAATAAATGGTCCACATCGTCAAATCCCTGTGTCATATCGATTGCAAAAAACTGCACAATCATGATTATCTTGTCAACTTGGCAAATTGCATTCTTATAAAAATAATTATTGCCAATATATATTGTTACAGTTTGACGAAAACTTATTTGCCTTCAATCTTGTTTTTTATGAATACCTATTTAGTCGTATTTAGCCATAAAATATTTTTCAAATATTAGTCAACGTTTGAAAACACTCGCCCACGTGACCGATGAATTTTATTTCAGAATCAAAACTACGCGTTCTCGTACACAGTGAAGGATGAAGAAACCGGCGACGACTTTTCACATTCTCAGAAACATACCGACTCCGGGACGAACGGGGAGTACCGCGTCCGACTGCCTGACGGGAGGACGCAGGTCGTGTCGTACACTGCTGACCGACGCGGGTACCGGGCCGACGTGCGGTACGACACCGCCGACAGCGTGCATAGCCAGGGGACCGCTCGCCGCTACGGCAACGACGATGATTATAACAGAAATAACGATTATACCGGCAGGGATAGTGATTATGTTGACAGGAATAATCATTACGTTGGTAGGAATAATGATTATGTTGGCAAGAACAATGGCTACGCAACTAAAAGCAACGATTACACTTATGTACACAACGATAATCATGTTTACGACGTCGCGAGTTCCGCTTACCAACCTAACAGAGATTATGTGAATACAAACAATGTATTTGTCAAAGACGATGTAGTTGAAACGGACCGGAGCGGTGAGTTCTATACAAAGAAACAAGTGACACCCGTGACCGAGAGAGATGACTATTACTACCCGGATGTTTCGAAAGAGTCTTACAACGATTACTCGACCGAGTACAACAGTAATCATGAGCCGCATACAAGTAAATATACGAGTTTTAACGTCGACAACGTTCAAGGAACTGGGTCTACCGTGAAACCAACCTACGAGGAGCTGAAGCATCTGTTCGTCGATGAGCGAGTCTACAGAACTCGACCGGACTACGATCCGGTGCCGAAGGGACCTCCGAGTACCTCCTTGCCCCACGCCGCGGCGCTGCTAGCTGCCAAGTCTCCCAACCTGTACACGAGTGTGCAGAGCAGCCTTCCTGCTGCGCCAACCTACGCGTCTCCGAAAGTCGTGGTTGCGAGCACTCCCGGGAACTACCTCGTCTCCACGATAGCTAGCCTCAACAATAAACTGCATCTAGCTTCAAAGCCGATACTAAGTGATAGATTCATCGAGAGGATTAATAAGTATTTGAGTTTTAACTAAGTCTGTTTTTGAAAATTATTTATTATCGTAGATTAAAGGAAATCAAGCTAGCTAGATTGATGGATACTGTTTTTCTATTATCGAGTGAGCGAGACGAACGGGATCTCCAAGTTAAGTTGGGAAATCAGGTACTATAAGTATGTATGTATGAGGCAATGCTTGTGACGGCACTACTCTCCGATTTTAATGAAATTTAATCTACTTGTAGTTCGTCACGAACTGTGATCTCGTGATGTCTGGTTTGTGACGGAGATTATTTCTCAAATATAACGTAATTAACAAACGTTATAGGTGTACTATCATTACACCTTTCTCACTTTACTTTTTTCTCGAACTTTCACCAGAGTGGCGAGTGTCAGTTGTAATATTGCCCCATACCTACTCGATCGCGTCAACGTTTGCCACGATTTGTATTAAATTAGCACATCGCCATCTAGTTTAATTACTAAGAAACACAAATCGCGAGTGCAAGATTTGTCCGGAAAACCAATCGAGCATCGACTATTGTTAAACAAACAAATAAAATTTAAAGATCGGACTGACATTGTTAATCATTCAGTTGAAAAGGAAATTGAAATAGCTTGTGTAGAGCTGGAGCAATTCATTATCATAAGTGTATACAGCCCACCTTGTGCCAAATATTCAATTTTTGAAAATGTTATGGAACAAATATTGTTTAAAGTGTCACAATCAAAAAAACAATTGATAGCTTGTGGAGATTTTAATATTGATCTATTGACCAAAGACACATATAGCAAAAAAATTACTAACCTGTTTAACTCCTTTAATCTAAAACCTATGTTTATGGAGCCTACTAGAATAACTGAAACCTCAGCTAAATGTATAGATAATATATTTACAGATGCCAACATTATATGGAAGAGTGTAATAAGTAAAATAAAATCTGACCATCTAGGAGAAATGATTAAAATCGAAACACAATGTAAAACTAATATAAAAAGGAAAATTAATTTTGTACCACTGACAGCTGATAGAGTGGAAAAATTAAAATCAGCACTAATGTCTAAATTACCTGTTTCATATAATGGCAACTATCCTGATTGTTTATATAATACATTTTTTACTAAATTTAGCAACATATTTAACTCAATATATACATCCAAAACAATCACAGTCTCTGATAATGCAACATTTAGTGAGTGGGCAACAGCGGGAATACATAAAAGTAGAAGAAAATTGTATGAACTTTATGGTGAAAAACAGTACAACTTTAGTGAAGAGTTTAATGATAAAGTAAAAAAATATTCTAAAATCTTTAAGGAAGTTTGTGTGGCCGCTAAATCCCAATACTTGAGAAAACAGATTGTAAATAGTAAAGATAAAATTAAAGCTACTTGGAAAATTATTAATAGTGAGACTGGAAAAGGGAAAAGCAGCAACACTAACGAATTTAATTTAAAAATAGGAAATCTTAACATATCCCAAAATATTGATGTTGCAACAGCTTTTGAAACGTTTTTTACTGATATACCTGTTTCTACCACAAAATCATTGAACTCTTCAAATATTATGGCAGAGTCAATACTGAAAAACAATGTACCATCATGTAATAAACCATTTTATTTCAAATATGTTAATAATAACGATATTATTAAAGCATTTAAACTTATAAATGAAAAGAAGACCTCTGACCTCTGGGGCATCTCTGTAAGCATTGTTAAACCTATAATAGGCGTTATAGCGCCTGAATTAGCTTTTATTTTCAACGAATGCATCGACTGCGGCGTATTCCCTAATTTAATGAAATATAGTAAAATAACTCCTCTTTTTAAATCTGGTAACAGTTCTGATCCAACAAACTTTAGGCCGATATCAGTACTACCGACATTTAGTAAAATCTTTGAGAAGATTATTCTTACACAGTTACATAGTCATTTTTATGCTAACGCCCTATTTCATGATAAACAATTTGGATTTACAAGAGGTCGCTCAACTGCTGATGCCGGTATTAGTTTAGTATCGCATATTTTCGAGGCCTGGGAGAAATCACATGATGCGTTGGGAGTCTTTTGTGATTTGTCTAAGGCTTTTGACTGCGTGCACCATGAAACACTGATTATGAAATTAGACCACTATGGTATCAAGGGTGTTGCACTAGACTTACTCACGTCTTACCTAAGTGATCGCATACAGCATGTCGACGTGAACGGCCAGCGTTCTTCAGGATCTTTGGTTACCATGGGTGTGCCGCAGGGTTCTATATTGGGGCCTTTCTTGTTTTTAGTATATATTAATGATCTGCCCCAAATAATTAAAGATGACCATGAGATTGTTCTGTTTGCAGATGATACGTCACTTCTATTTAGATTGAAGCGACAAATGACTAACTTTGACAACGTAAACAATGCAATCTCAAAAATTGTTAACTGGTTTAATGTAAATAACTTAGTACTCAATCAGAAAAAGACCAAATGTATTCGATTTATTTTACCAAATGTAACTGAAGTTAAAGCTAATGTAAAAGTTAAAGAGGAAAACATAGAATTAGTCAAAACCACTGTATTTTTGGGATTAACTTTAGATAATAAACTTCAATGGGGCCCACACATAGATAAACTGGCGAAGAGACTTAGTTCTGCAGCATATGCTGTAAAGAAGATACGTCTTCTCACAGACGTTGCTACAGCAAGACTAGTTTACTTCAGTTACTTTCACAGTATTATGTCATATGGCATAATACTGTGGGGAAGTGCTGCAGATATAGACACCATATTCGTTTTGCAGAAGAGGGCTGTTCGCGCTGTTTACAAAATGGGTCCCAGAGATTCATTAAGAGACAAGTTCAAAGAAATAAATATATTGACTATGCCCTGCCAATATATTTATGAAAATATTATGTATGCGCGTAAAAACATAAGCTTATTTGACAAAAACTGTGATAAACATAATTATAATACTAGAAATAAGAATAAACTCGCTGTTCCCACAACTAGGCTCCATAAGGTTAATAAATCGTTCATAGGGCAAACTGTACGCTTTTATAATAAATTGCCAAGTGATGTGCTAAGCTTGTCAAATAATAAATTCAAAAATTTTGTAAAACAAAAGCTATCCAGGAAAGCTTATTATAAAATTTCAGATTACCTAGAAGATAAGAAAGCCTGGCATTAAAAAAATGAATTTGCTCCAGTGAATAAATTGTAATTAGTATTAGATAATTTTAAGCTATTGTAATGGATCATGAAAAAAAAAAAAAACTAGCCCGAGGTTCTTGCCTTTCTCCTTGTGTGCTGGTCGCGATTCCGAACAGGCGGTAGATTTGACGTTTCAAAGTGATCCTAAAAAATCTTACTGAATAAAAATATTTGACTTTGACTTTGACTTTGACTTTGACTATCGGACGAGAGTGGGGACGCTATCGCTCATGATTGGTTGTTTCGACCAACCACGATCATTTTGGCGTAAACCTAACTTTACGCGTTCGTAAAGTTATCACTTGCCATCGCTTGGATTTTCACAATGAGAGTAGAGTGAGTAAGTACGTAAATAAGCACCAATTCAATTTTAATTATAATAAAACAGGGAGAACATATATGTATATTTTGTTTTGTGAGAAGATAGTACCTACCTACTTAAACCTGCTTATCCTAACTACTATCTTTTTCAATCAGCAGATTTCCTTAAAAATAAGGTTTAAGTTCTGATAAAATAAAGCCTTGTTGATAAATAAATTCGTTTGTCATCAATTAATTAGGTAGCAAGGTACCTAGCTTCCTAAGTACCTAGGTAGGTACCGTCAAACGATGGAAATAGCTTAGACGAGTTTGAACTTCTCAACCCGAATAGGTATTGACGCACAATTCGTTTTTTTAATTGTTCGTCGGAGAAACGCTTGGCCTTTATCTCACCTAGTGACAAGTTAAGATAAGGGCCAAAGATGGAAGCACACTTCAATCCTCAACAAACTGAGGAACTGGCTATCCACCTCTCAATACAATAATATTGTACTTGCCTGGGGATCGAACCCGGGACCTCTGGATCTGAAATCGGTTGGTTGAACCACTAGACCACAGAGACGGTTGTTTTCTGTAACACGAGATGAAAATATATATCTCTCAGGCCAGAGGAAGTTGTCCAGTATTCTCTTTACCATCCATAAAATTAAATGGAGCACCTCTAAAGATAGTTATTGAATTTAAATATCTGGGACATTATCTGATCTCTGACTTGAAGGATGATGTTGACATTGAGAGAGAACGGAGGGCGCTGTCTGTAAGAGCGAACATGATAGCCCGTAGGCTTGCACGCTGCTCTCAACAAGTAAAAATCACGGTTTACATATCTTTTAAGCCCTCCGAATTAGACAAGCTATTCATAAACTTAATGCTGATCTAGAAAACATAGCTCTCTGGGCCGAAAAGAAAGAAAGCAAGAAAGAAATACATTTATTTGACAAACAACATACAGAGCATTGCACATTAAGGTACATAGGTACAATATACGACTACTTATGTCACAATCTCAATCATAAGTAGGTTAGGTAACTAGTTTTAAGAACATAAATAGGTACAAGTATAACATAACATAATAATATATAGGATCCGCTCTGTGCTGAGTCCGTAAACTAGTGCGGCATGTCCTAGTAAATTTCCGAGAGCCTTATTAATAGCTCTTTGATATACAGATGGTGCATTGGATAATCCAAATAGCATTGTTAGGTATTCGTACAAGCTGTCGGGTGTGATAAATGCAGTTTTTTCAATCGATTCTTCCGATATAGGGATTTGATAGAATCCAGCGGCCATGTCTAGACTAGACATGTAAAATATGCAGCGTCAGCTAACTGATCAAGTTGTTCTGAAATCAGTGGTATTGGATAGTGGTCTCTAACCGTGTTCGAGTTTAGTTCTCTATAATCTACGCAGAGGCGGTATTTACCATTTTTCTTCTTTACCATTATGATTGGACTGGCAAATGGTGAACTGCTCTCTCCAATGATATTTTTATCAAGAAGTTTCTGGAACATGTCTTGAACTTTTCTTCGTTCAACTGGTGCTAATATGTATGGTCTACGATTTACCGTTTTATCCGGATTCTTCAAACGAATTTTTAACTCACCAGTCTTGATCCGGGCCCCAGAGATACAGTCCGTAAATGATTCTGTATATTTTTTTAGAATATTTGTTAGTGACTCAATGTGATTTGTTTCTGTGATGTCCGTAACAATATTATTTGTAGAGTTTAACTGATGGATATTCTTCTCATTTTGATAATTATTCCTTGAGATCGTAATGCCTTCATTTGTTAGAGTAATTTCTATTCCTGAAATAGCTAGTATGTCTTTTCCGATTAAGACATCTGTAGGTATTTGATGATCCAACATTTTGTGGAGGTCTAACTCGAGGTTTACATCATTTATGTTGATGATCGTGGTCACTTGGCTTAGCGAGAGAACGGGTACGGGACCTATTCCTTTCAGGAGAGTAGTCTTGGTTTTTCGTGGTCCTGGGATTGACATGGCTATCGAGTTTTTCACGAGCGAAAAATCAGCACCACTATCAAACATTGCCCGAAACGTTGTTCCATCAACTGAAATAGAAAAAGTATTAACATGCACATTACCTTTTTGGCAGATAATATATAATTTTAAAAAACGTAATGTTTTGATTGAATCTCTCTTTGTTTTCTAGTTTAGCTTTCTTGTTGGGCACGTACTCCTGCGCTTGTATTTTTCGTTTTCTCATTGTTTTTGCTATAGAGATTAGTTCTGGTACAGAAGTAGACTTGCTATTAAGAAGTTCTGTGCGCAGGGTATCATCTGTAATGCTTCCGATTATAAATTCTACAGCGTCTTGTTCTGTTGGGCTCGGTTTTACGATTTTCCTAAACATTCTCCACATATTGGAAATATATTCGGATGTGGTGTCCGCATCATGTATTGTGTATCGTCTGAATTTGAGAACATCAGCAAAATACCTAGATTCAGGCTCAAAAGTTTGAAGCATGTCATCCTTCATTTCTGCCCATGTTGTAGTTATAAGCAAGCAATCGTCGGCCCATGTTTGAGCTCTGCCTTTGAGGACTCCAGCCACTTTGAACCGTACTGTCACGGGCTCCCGTCAGCCAGGCTAGCGAAATTCGACGGGAATCCGTGGACAAACCTATCAGGTTCCTATCTAAATGAAACTCTCCAATCACAATGTTACAAACTTACATTTCTTGATAATACACTCGTTTTATACACATAACAAATCAATGACTTACAATCTATTTCTTATTGCAATAATACAATGAGGTGTAGCTTAATTATAACTATGAGCTCTCATCATTACCCCAATGTTGAATTGCAGGGAACAACCAGGTGCAACTTTTCAAAGATTATTGCTAGACTGATTTCTACCAGTCCGGAAGAATAAGGATAAATTTTAATTCACGCACCTCCCTGATCTTAAATCCCTCAAAGTATTGGTTCTGAAGGGACTTGGAAGTTAGCTTGCTGTGGTCTAGGTTAACTCTATCTGCTCTGGCCAACGGTTCCCTCGAGGACCTTCGGAGAGAAAAATCGTTTTACCCAAATTTCCTGTTTGCCAAGCTACACCCTTTCGTTGACCCTCCCTTTCCCTCGGCTGGGGCGACACTGGAGAAGCCTTCTATCGTTCCCCCCCTAAGATATCCCGGGGATTCTGACTTGAAAGGTGTTAACAGGGACGGACAGAGCTACCACCCAGAACTTCACCCTGACAGATTGATATCTGTCAGGGTGAAGTTCTGGGTGGTAGCTTTTTTTGAAGATTAGATTAAGGTCGGTAAAGGTGATCCTTTACCGACCTTAATCTAATCTTCCCTCACTGTCTACTAAATGTATCCTTTCCTAGCCTAACCAGAGTCGAACTCAAATTGAAAACTATTCTACCTACACAAAATTAACTCTTTACCGTTCACACTAAAAATGATGGGGCTTGGTATGTCAACACTACTATACACTTGTTAATATAAAGAAACTAAAAAATCGCCTGAACACAAGGATATAGGACTCCGTATTCTGTTGGGGCGTTTCCCCTCTATAGATAGATCACACCTGAATCTCTGATGATTCTTGATCTGCTCGCGTGGCAGGAACAACGGCCGACTCTGCTTCCTCTGCTCTTAGGCTGCGCAAACGGCGACTGGGTTCACGGGACCTCACGGGACGCCGGCACGGGAAACCGTTCACCTCAATAGACCTGAAAATCCCCCAACAAATTGCATTAGAATTGTTATCATTCCTGTTCCCTAGGCGGAACAGAAGTTTTCCCCTTTTTTCCACTGTGGTCAACCCCGTGGCTTAGATCCTACCTCAGGCGTAGGGGCGGGGCTGCTTTCTCTCCCTCCTGGAGAAGTGTGACCGTCTATGGTCTCGCTGGCACTTTCCCGGGCTAGGATGTCTTAGCGCTCCCTAAAAAATAACCTTCACATTACTTGATCTTCCCTATTAACGACAAAGGACCTGTCCTGCAGCTCCCTTTGCCTGGACTTGAAAACATACCTTAGTTTTGTGAGCGGCTGGTATGAACAGCGCCTTGCCGGTTCCTTCTCGATGGATTTACAGGCTTCTAGGATTCCTGCTGGCAGCGTCGGCCTTACTGCTTCTTGGTTTTTCGAACAAACATAGATTCTGCCCTTGACACCTGGGCGTTTCCCTGACGCAGCAACACACTGTAGTTTGGCGATAATAGCGGCCTCTTGAGAAATTCAGAATACGGAGTGACCCTGCCTTGCCTTTTTGGGCTATTTATCTGAGAAATCCATCGAAGGCTCTAGAAGCTGTTGTAAATTGGGTTTCTGCCACCCGCCACCAGGTGCGACGAGAAAGGATTTTTTATGTATAGACTTGGTCTCCATCGAATGTTCGAGAACCACAAACCTCAGAAAATTTAACTTCTCCTTAGCCCATCAGACATCTGTTGAGCATTTTCTGCAACTCCACTCGAATCATGGATGGCGCCACTGCTGAATCAACCCTTCTCTTTGAATCGAGTTACCTATATCTCTTCCCCAGACAGCCGCTGCTCGCCGCTAGAGTGCCCGCCTATCATCTTTATGGACCACAGACAACTTCCCAGCCTCTGCTAGTCTGTACTGTGGTTTCCCCTGTACCCTTGTGCCGTGAACTTACCTATCCGTGAAAACAGCCGTTACAGTACTTCATGATCTTTGAGTTTGTATTCTGATTGTGTTCTGGTTATCAGGTTTACCCATTCCTTAACGTCCATATTCTTGTGAGGGTCGAAGCTTGGAAAGTACACATCTGAAATACGTATGGCACGGGAGTCTTCAGGCCGGAGGTTTTTGATTACTTCAGAAATTTTTTTTTGGCTTTCCCGAGTCATGTGTGACATCATATCGCACATAGTGTCTGTAAATGTGTTCATCAATAGCACCATTGAACTTGTGGCCGGTGGTTGGCGTTGATTCGATCCCACTTCTGATGTAAGAGGGTGAGGGGTAACAGGATTGAAACCACTATCGTCATCCATTATTTCATATATTAGCCAACATAGATCTGAAAATCATTAAATTAAGATTAACGAATTAACTGAACTCAAAAACTAATTCATTTGATCCCCATCACCACCATTAATCAACATGAAATGTCAGAGAACAAAAACACAGAATAGCTGAATAACAGTAATAACATCTACTCTTAAGCAGCTAATAGATTCGTGATCGTTGTCTAGTATTATTCTCTCGGAACCTTCTGCTATCTTTATTACGAGCTTCCTGAGCTTCTTCAGAGAGTTGTCCGATTGGGAGCAGAGCAGATTCTATCACTTCTGCACTGTGCACAAGAATTTTGTGCACAGTAGCAGGCATGTAATACCACGGATAAAGAGTTATGTACATATGCCTAGTGTTGGGTATTGGCCTAAAACTTGGCATCTCAGTTATCCTCTCATATACCGGGGCAGTGTCGCAGCGCCACCTACAGCGCCTTTTGGGTACTAAAAATATAATACGTTTAATGGCCGACGATTATAACCACGCGCGCGCGCAAATAAATCATACAAATCAATAAAAACAATTACTTGTAACTACCTGGTGCCTGTGCTTCCTAGTGCTACTTATCTTTCATCCATGGACTTTGCTGACCAGACCCAAGACAGAGGTGAGTGCCGAGTCGACAGGCTAATTTGTATTTTTAATTTCAAAGTGCACAATACCACATTTTGGTCACTTCTCGCCAAGATCTACCAGTTGCGAAATCAATAGTGGAATATGTATATATTTTTTCGTGTATTTATGGTATATCTTAACAAAACAGTTGAGTGTAAAATAGGTTATAACCTAGGTAAAAGTTGTACTCAAATTCCATTTATCTATGTAAGTACACGTCTACCAAGTCTAAACAATACTTTATGTACGTTTTTAGGTTCATATAATCCTGATCCAACGTATAATAAATTGTTTTAGACTTTAATTAGACTAGAATTGCGGTGACTTTGACCATACCTTGTGAATCTTGTAGGTAATTAGTGATTGCATTCCATTTCATTTTTATAGCAAAATGTCAAAGGTACCGAAAATGAGCGTTGAATTAGAACAGTTGTTGCAGCCACACATAACTACAAAAGAGATGTGTTTCTTACGGTTACAAACATTATTTAATCTTTTCAAAACTGTTGAATCTAAAAGTTCGCAATTAGGTGAATTTAATTCCCGTTTTATTGAATTACCGCGTTGTTAGTGGGACAGTTATGAACATAGTATGTTAGAAATCACAATGCTCAAACGACAACACATAGAAGGCTATGTACCATCGTATAATGACACCGAAACTTTTGATCAGATGTATTATGTATTATGTGACATCGCAAAAAGAGTGAACGTTATCACGATGGAATCAAACAGATCTGAACAAAATACCGAGAAATCGGCTAGCTACGCGAATCCTAGGTTACCTAAATTGGAACTATTTCCGTTTGACAGTCAATTACAAAATTGGCCAACCTTTCGTGATACGTTTACGAGTTTGATTCACAACAACAACCAGATTCCGGATATAGAAAAGTTCTACTATCTACTTTCAGCTGTCAGCGGCTCCGCGCAAACAATAGTAAAATCAATGCCGGTTACTTCAGCTAATTATGCGATAGTTTGAGGTACCTTAGTTAAACGTAATGATAATAAGCGTTCGCTAGCGACCAATTATCTCGACAACCTTTTTAATTGCACACCGTTGATTAAAGAATCAGTCGCTGGACTAAATGAATTCTTGCAAACATTCCAAGGAAATGTCAAAGCCCTTCAGCTGTTAAATATCAATGACTTGCCAGGATTCTTGTTGTTCTATGTCGCTCTGCGTAATCTTGATGCCGCTACTAGACGTGAGTTGGAACGCGAACTGAGTCAGGAGGAGATACCAACCTACGAGAATTTAATAAATTTTGTTGAAATACATGTGCGCGTGCTGGAGAAGTACGAGTGTACGACAAATTCCACTTCCAATAAAAGTGTACCGTACATTCGAGGTTGAACGGTTTATACAAACCACACAATATTGTACACGTTCTCGCGGGTCAGCGATTTACGCCATGACGTGGTTTCCTTGCCATTGCGGGCAGGTGCCAGCTACCTATAACTACGGCTACACATCATTGCGCACAATCGCAATCTCGTACTTAACCTAAACCGAACAAATAAACGGTGAACTTTTACGAACTATTTCACTCAACATACCTTATAAGATCGTAGGGGTACACTACAGACCCTAAATTTTTTTTTTTTTTTTTTTTACTTTATCGTGTCATGTCAGTGAGTGTGCATGCGGTGAACTCTACAATAACTACAACAACCTGTGGATAACTTTCCACAAGCGGGTCTCACCAGTTGAATTGAGAAGGCGTATATACTGTAGAGTTAAATACAAAACCACATACGTCCGTAACTTAACTACTATCTCCAAGATATACTAAATACAAGCGTACAGTAGCGCTTAAAACATCAGCAACATTTAAGATATTTTATTAAATCAAAATCAACTGAAGGAGGAGATAGAAAAACTCCTTCGAAATTTCAAGAAAGATGGGGCCGAACGGAAGACTTCGCTTTATCTCAAGAAAAGAATATAAATTCTAGATTCTTATTGGAAAGAATTTCAAACAAACCATACATTATTATAGCAGTGTGAAGACCATGATAATTCATACTTTGCTGAAGATCATTATCAGCTAACAAGAGACTTTTACTCCGAAGCTAAAAATCTTAATGAATAAAAATATTTGACTTTGACTTTGACTTTGAGGCTAGATGGAAAACTATCGATACCCTACACTGGGAAATCGATAGTGAAACAACAATCGAAGACGAATACGAACAAATCTTCGAAATTTACGAGCACCAATACAACACAACCAAAAAATCCATAAACAGTGGTCTGTTTCGCATAGAGAAAAATCTACTCCTAAAATGGACTTACCAAACGACGAGACCTTACAGACTCAACCATCAGCGCAATTGAATCTGCAATGGACACCATCAGCAAAGCCAAATCGAAAGGAGAACACGTCATCATGGTCTCACTGGACATAAAATCCGCCTTTGACCACGCATGGTGGCCCGCCATCTTTAATAGACTCAGGAACATTAAATGCCCCAAAAACATATATAACATCTTAATCAGCTACATTCAAAACCGTAAAGTCACCCTCAACTTCTCAGATTGCAGCGTCACTAAAGCTACTACCAGGGGATGCATCCAGGGATCGGTCTGCGGACCCATTCTATGGAACTTAATCTTAGACGACCTTCTACTCACTCCATTACCCACTTGCTGTGAGATTCAATCCTACGCAGATGACATCTTACTAATCATACACTCAAAAGAAATCAAAACAATAGAGTCCAGCACAAATGCAGCACTAGACATAATCAACGAATGGGGCACAGAAAACAAACTAACATTTGGCCCGGACAAAACTCAAGCAATTGCCTTCAGCCAAAAACCACTCAAATGCAGACTCAAAATGACAGGTCACAATATCAAATTCATAAACCACATTAAATATCTATCTAGGAGTGACGTCACGTACGAGTTGTAACTCATACACTGTCCGCAAGTTTTATTTTATTACTATAGCAATTCTGCTTGTTAAGCCCTGAGTGAGTTGTGCAAAGTTTGGTTACCATTTGCCACTAATTTGCTAGTGTTTGTGCGTTCGTGGAGGATTTTAAACAGTTTTAAACTGGTAATTAAACTCTTGATCTAGCCCTATCTTTTGCTTCTTGGGGGTATTTTTGTGAGTTTTGTGAACGAAGTCACCCACCCACCCTCTTTGTACAATTTGTTCAATCAGTGGAGTGAAGCCATCTGTTGATGACTGGCTGACACTTTAGTTGCTAGCAAGCGCCAATTGGAAGCCGTGTAACAGCGCTATCTACTGGCGGAAGGTAGAAAGCTCTTCTAACGTCACCCCTCGTCTAGTAGCGGAACTCCATTTCAAACGGGCGCGGGCGCATCTGGGTCCATTTTCGCAGAAGTTTTGGCGCCATCTATGAGAAAGTAGCCGAAACTTTAGACTACCTGTCATTCCATACTTTTATTAATTTTTTTGAACTACGAACTAAACATGGCCGGAAAGTCCAGCAAATGCTATGGATGCGGCAAATTTATTTCGACAGCAGGTGTCGCTACTTGTACCTGTACGAAGTGCTTGGGTGTGTACCACAAAGCCTGCGTGTCACTTCCGGAGGGGCCTATTGGACGTGGATGGGTGTGTCCTGAATGTACTACTCGGACACGTAAGGACGATGACACCCCATTAAAACCGGTGCTGCTGGCCCCTGCTGTTGTCACTGCTACTGCGTCTACTTCGGGCCGGCTTGGGCTGGACCTTCCAGGAAGCTACGGTCGCACTCCGTCCCCAGCCGTGTCACCTGGACCTGCTCTTGACATGCAGGCCATTCACAAAGAGTTTGCGGAATGGATGATGGAGATGCGGGAGTTTCGTCAGGAAATGGTGGATTTCAGGGGCTCATTGCAGGGTCTTTCTTCTCGAATGGACTCGATTGAGTTACGTTTGCAGTTAGTCGAGCAGCGGAAAAATGAACAGCATTCTGAGCATTCTGAGTTTGCTGATTTGCGCAGCAAGGTCTTGGTATTGGAGCAGGAGTCCTTAACTCCAGGGATAAACCCTTAATCCAGGGATAAGCGACAGGGATCAGGATGATCTATTATCTGACCTCGAGATCGGCCACCTGCCTGAGGAGAAGGGAGAGAGCGTGATGCATACCGTCACCGTCCTGGCGGCGAAGCTTGGCGTGACATTGGAGGAACGAGACATCGTGTTTGCGGAGCGTGTGGGCGCGGCGAAGGGTGCGGGGTCCGCTGGCGAGCTGCCGCGCCCCCGACGGATCGTGGTGCGTCTGGCGCGAACGGGGGCTGCGTGACAGTCTGCTGCAGGGTGCTCGAGTTCGCCGCTCACTAAATGCTTCGGATGCTGGGTTCGCTGCTAACGCCGGCCCGCACGCCGCGCGCATCTTCGTCAACGAGCGGCTTACCCGCCACAATCGTCACCTCTTCTACCGAGTTCGAGAGGAATGCAAGAAGGCACAGTGGCGCTTTGCATGGACGAAACGCGGCCGTGTCTACACCAGACAGGCAGATGGGAAACAGGCGTAGGTTAGGTTAGATTAGGTTGGTTGTACCTGTACCAGATCGCGAGACGGGAGGCGACCCCGGCCTGCCACGAATGTGGTGCGCCGGAGGATACGGCGCACCACACGCTGGAGGTGTGTGCCGCGTGGGGTCCCATGCGACACACACTTTCAGCCACCCTGGGAGGGGACCTCTCGCTGCCGAGCGTGGTCAACGCCATGCTCGACGGCGACAGGGAGTGGCAGGCGATGGTCTCCTTCTGCGAACAGGTGATGTCGCAGAAGGAGGCCGCGGAGAGGGTCAGAGAGGACGATGCCCGCTCTGACCCGATCCGCCGGAGGCGAAGGGGGGGTAGGAGGGGGCGGTTTGCCCGCCTTCTTCGACTTCCCCTGTAGTGGAGCCACCTGGTGGAGAGTCGGGGGACTCTCCGCCGGCTTGCACGGCTCCACTCGTCTGAGGGGTGGTCCTGGTGAGCAGTGACCACCCCTCCTTGGCCGGGGCCTGGACACGGGTTCCAGGCCAACCGCCGGGGCCAGATGGTGAATGCTAACGCGACCCCATTTCGGCCCCACGAAGGCGGGCGACTGCTCATAGTGGGTTTTTAGTGGGTTCGAGTCCCACATACCCCCTTCCACCACCCCCATGGTGGAAGGGAAATGCGAGGGCATTTTCCCACTTAAAAAAAAAAAAAAAAGGTTGGTTTGAAAAGTTCATTGGGTCTCGTTCGGATTTTTGTTTGGTCCTTGCCACAATTTTCACTCTGAGGCACCAATCTCGCTAACTTTGCCTTGACGCTCGGAACTTTTGGTGACAATTAGCAGGGTCGAGCTAGGCTCCCTCGCGTTGTTGCCAACTGTTGTGGGTTGTTAGTTGTTGCCAACTGTTGTGGGTTGGCGTGAATAATTAGCACGGTCGAGCTAGGCTCCTGTGCGTTGTTCCGCCTTCCCATATCAGGATGGACGAGCGGCCTGTCGTAAGCGGGGGAGGGTCACCCCCCCCCTGTCGTCGGGAAGCTGCTGAAGCCGGTCCGTCTTGCGTGGAGACACCGCAGACTCCGCATTATGCGTCGCAGGCTGCGAAGCCACTACGCAAGGCGAACGGGCGCTTTGTAAAAGGCCCTTCTAAGGGCCAGTCCCCGGGGGTTAAATCGGGGTCCGAGTCCGAATCGTCGGCTGCGCCCAAAAAACGCCCTCTTCAGGGCCCCTCCGGCACGGAGGAAGGGATGGAGTCCGACTTCTCGGACATGTCTGTAGAAGAGGCGGCCAGGAAGCGGCCGTATTCCTCGTTCTTCGCGCCGGGGTATTTAGACTCTGACACGGAGACCGAGGGTGCGGCGGCTGCAAAGGTAGCGACGTCGAAGAGAGGAGGGGGCAAGGGGAGAGTTGCCAAAGTTGGGGGTCCGTCGAGGGAGGATTTTCTCCGCCCTGCGATGACGGATACCCTCAACAAACGTTGCTACAGGGGGGCCTCGGAAAAGGCGGCCAGGGCGGACAGCGGCAACGAAGTCGCTTCCTTGGTGGAAAGCGACGCCAGTGCGCTGGACGCGCAATCGCTGAGGGCGCGGGCAGGAGAGAGCCTCTCCAACATCTTGGGGGTCGTGAAGAAGTCGTCGAACCTCAAGGGGGAGGATATTCCCCCAGGAGGCCGGGGTCACTTACAGCGCCGTCCTGCAGCTGGCCCAGGACAAGATCAAACTCCGCGAGATCGGAATTGATCTTGTCCGATTCAGGCAGACGGCCACGGGAGCCAGGATGCTGGAGATTCCCGGCTCCCAAACAGAGGAGAAAGCCGACAGGCTCGCGGAGAAGCTCCGCGAGGTCCTGTCGGAGGTGGCCGTGGTGACCAGGCCCGTCAAAACGACGGACCTGCGCGTCATCGGCCTGGACGACACGGCCACCAAGGAGAAGGTGGCCGCTGCAGTGGCCGAGGCGGGCCGCTGCGACGTCGGGCTCGTGAGGGCTGGAGAGGTGCGCACCGGCCCCGGAGGCACTGGCTCCACCATTGTGTCCTGCCCTGTCTCGGCAGCCAAGGTGCTGCTGAAGGAGGGCAGGCTTTTGGTCGGGTGGAGCGTGGCACGGTTGGTGTCGTTGGGGGATCGCCCCATGCGCTGTTTCAAGTGCATGGGGCTGGGGCATACACGCCCCCAGTGCCCTTCGACGTCCGACAGGGGTGACCTGTGCTTCCGGTGTGGAAACACAGGTCACAAGGCGGCCACCTGCGGGCGGGCCGACCCCCACTGCGCTATATGCGCAGAGTCGGGGAGGCCGGCCGGGCACACAATGGGGACGCGAAGTTGCGTTCCCCCCAAGACGAAGGGGAGAAACGCTGGGGTCCGGACCACCCCAGTGACTCCACTGGTCGCTCCCGTGACGGGAGCGAGCCAAGCGACTTGCGAGGAGGTTCAAGCCACGGCCAGTGGATGAGGAACTCGATGAGGTCCTGCAGAGCAGGAGATATGGGAAGGGGCGTCCCGCTGTCGTCTCCGGCCTTGTGACCGACACCGGCAGTGATACCGATGTCACCGCAAGGTCCGGGGACCCCAGTGAGTTCAACGCCCAGGAGATGAGGGCGTTTGCGGGCGAGAGGATCGCCTGCATTATGGAGGTTGCTAGGAAGTCGGGCAACCTCAAGGGCGAGTTCGTCGCCCGACTAAAACAGTCCGCCTCCGACTTGCGTGAGGTCGTCACAGCCCTCGCGGGCAGGACTGAGGTGGAGGAGACGCGCCACTTGAGGGCGGACAATGGCCGCCTACGCCTGGAGGTTGAATCCCTCCGGGCGGAAGTGAAGGCGCTGCGTCGCGGCTTCTCGGAAGCGAAGTCGGAGGCCGCTGCTGCTGCCACTGCTGCTGCCACTGCTGCCGCAGCTGGGCCGCAGGTGGCCGCCCCCACAGTCATGCAGGGGGCAGGGGAGCTGGTTGAGGAGCTAAAGCGCTCCTTGACCTTAACGTTCGGGGAGATGCTGAACGCCCGACTCGCGGGGATTGAGGAGCGTCTTCTGCCGGCCTCGGTGGCTCGGCCACCACTGAGGGCGGATGCCGTTAGGGCGGCAGTGGCTTCCGCGCCACCAAAGGCGACGCCACAGCCGGCTCGCAACCCTGCCCCCAAAGCGGGGAGAAATGCGGCGCCGGTGGCTGGACCCTCAGGGGTACCTGCCCCCGCCGCCGCTTCCCAGGGGAAGACCTGGGCAGCGGCGGTGGGTGGGGGAAGGGGCAGGAGTGGAACCTCCTCCACCACTCCCCCGAAGACTGCTGCCCCTCCCAAAGTGGCACCGGTGGCTGGCCCCTCCAGGGTGACTGCCCCCGCCGCTCCTGCCCAGGAAGAGACCTGGGCAACGGTGGCAAGGAAAGGAAGGAGAGGGGGCAGGGGGAAGAAATCAACTGCTCCTCCTGCCTCTGCCACATTGACTGGCGCGAGGCCGAAGCCGGTGGCCCCCCCGAAGCCTAAGGTGGCGCTAAGGACCCCGAAGTCCGCGGCTGTGGTGCTGCTGTTGCAGCCTGAGGCCGCGGAAAAGGGGGCGACTTACAGCGCCATCCTTCAGAAGGCGCAGGAGCGCATCGATCTCCAAGAGTTGGGGATCGATGAGCTCCGCTTCCGCCAGACGGCCACGGGAGCCAGGATGCTGGAGATTCCTGGTTCCCAAAACGGCGAGAAGGCGGACAGGCTCGCGGAAAAGCTCCGCGACGTCCTGTCCGAGGTGGCGACAATCACCAGGCCCGTCAAATCTACCGACGTCCGGATTACGGGCCTGGATGACTCGGCCACCAAGGAGAGAGTGGCCGCAGCGGTGGCTAGGGTTGGCGGCTGTGAAGCGCGGCTCGTAAAGGTCGGGGAAATGCATCCCGGCCTCGGCGGTGCGGGCTCCACCCTGGTGTCCTGCCCGATTTCAGCGGCCAAAGCGCTGCTGGAAAAGGGTAGACTGTTGGTCGGGTGGAGCTCGGCGCGAGTGGTGGCCCTAGGGGAACGCCCCATGCGCTGTTTCAAGTGCATGGGGCTGGGGCATACACGCCCCCAGTGCCCTTCCACGTCCGACAGGGGTGACCTGTGCTTCCGGTGTGGAAACACAGGTCACAAGGCGGCCACCTGCGGGCGGGCCGACCCCCACTGCGCTATATGCGCAGAGTCGGGGAGGCCGGCTGGGCACACAATGGGGACGCGAAGTTGCGTTCCCCCCAAGACGAAGGGGAGAACCGCTGGGGTCCGGACCACCCCAGTGACTCCACTGGTCGCTCCCGTGACGGGAGCGAGCCAAGCGACTTGCGAGGAGGTTGAGATGGCTGACTAATATGGATCAAGTCGGCCAACTCAACCTCCTACAGACGAACCTAAACCACTGCGCCAGGGCTCAAGATCTGCTTATGCAGTCCCTGGCGCAGTGGAACGTCGACTTGGCGGTCGCTGCGGAGCCGTACTTTGTCCCCTCTCAGCATGCTTGCTGGGCTGGGTACCTGGACGACTCCGTGGCCATCGTGGGAAGGGCGCATGGCGGTCCCCCCCTCTCGGTAGTAGAGAGAGGTGCGGGGTACGTGGTGGCCAAGTGGGGGGAGTATGTGGCAGTTGGCGCATACTTCTCCCCCAATAGAACCGCTGCGGAGCTGGAGGTCTTTATGGACCTCCTAGCCGCGGCGGTTAGAAGGCAGGTGCCACGTCAGGTCCTCTTTATGGGGGACCTGAACGCCAAGGCCCGGGACTGGGGCAACCCCTCTACCGACACTCGTGGGGAGATTGTCAGGGAGTGGGGGGTTGCCACGGGACTGACCCTCTTGAATAGAGGGTCGGCCCACACGTGCGTGCGACAGCGAGGGGGGGTCCGTGGTGGACGTATCGTTCGCCACCCCCGCTGTCGCAGCACGTGTCCAGTCGTGGAGGGTGATGTCGGAGGTGGAGACTCTCTCGGACCATAAATACATATGGTTCGAGATCTCCTCCACCACCGACATCCAAGGGGGGCAAGTGGCGCGAGCGGACTTCCCGCGCTGGGCGATCTCTCGCCTCGACGCCGAGGTGGCGTCCGAGGCGGCGATCGTCCAGTCGTGGTTCGCCGCGCCCACACACCCGGAGGCGGAAGTCGCAGCGAGCCGCTTCCGGGAGGCGGTGACCGCGGTGTGCGACGCCGCCATGCCGAGGTGCAGACGCCTCCCGGGCCGCCGGGAGGTCTATTGGTGGAGCTCGGAGATAGCGGATCTCCGAGCCGCCTGCTCGGCGGCGCGCCGCTCCTACGCTCACCGTAGGAGGCGGCGCCACGGGCGGACCGACGGCGAGCTGTCAGCCGAGGAGCTGACAGCCGAGGCGCAGCTGTACAGCTCCTACCGCGAGGCGAAGCGGGAGCTGCAGCTGGCCATCGGTCGGGCCAAGGAGCGGTCCTGGCGCGAGGCCCTGGAGGGCCTCGATAGGGATCCGTGGGGGCGCCCGTACAGAGCGGCCCGGAAGAAATTCCGGGGCCAGGCACCCCCGGTTGCGGAGTCCCTGGAGCCGGAGATCTTGGGCGGGGTGTTGGAGGGGCTTTTCCCCGCCATCGACCCTCACCACACCCCGCCCGCGATGGCGGCGCCCTCCTCGCCGGTCGAGGAGGTGGACCCGGACTCCATCCCACCTGTCTCAGAGGTGGAGATGGAGTTGGCCGTCGGCCGCCTGAGCGGCAAACGGACGGCGCCGGGTCCGGACGGGATCCCGAAGAGGGTCCTGAGGATCGCCCTCAGGGAGATGGGCGATCGGCTTCGGGAGCTGTTCGACGTGTGCATCACGTCCGGACGGTTCCCGAAGCTGTGGAAGGACGGCCGGCTGTTGCGGAAGGAGGGTCGTGCCGTAGACTCGCCTTCCGCATACAGGCCAATAGTGCTGCTCGACGACGCGGGGAAGCTGCTGGAAAGAGTGGTGGCTTCCCGCGTCGTCCGGCACCTAGGCGGCACTGGGCCTCAGTTGTCGGAGGCCCAGTTTGGGTTCAGAGCGAGGCGGTCAACGATCGACGCCTTGCTCTGGCTCAAGGGGTGGACGCAGGAGGCGGTCCGGGAGGGGGATAAGGCGTTGGCTGTCTCGCTGGACATTGCCAACGCCTTCAACAGTCTGCCGCACGGAACGATACAGGAGGCGCTCCGTTACCACGGGGTGCCCCTGTATCTGCGGAGGCTGTTGGCGGACTACCTCCAGGACCGCGAAGTCCTGGTGGAGGGACGCGACGGTCTGAGACGCCGTCGCGTCGTCCGCGGGGTTCCGCAGGGGTCGGTGCTGGGACCGCTCCTGTGGAACATCGGCTACGACTGGGTCCTCCGTGGCACGCTGCCCGCAAACATGCGGGTTGCGTGCTACGCGGACGACACCCTGGTCGTAGTCAGGGGGAGGGACCTGAGGGAGACGGTGCGGTTGGCCGAGGTGGGCACGGCCCACGTGATCGACCGCATCCGCTCCCTCGGGCTGGGAGTGGCCCTCTCCAAGACCGAGGCCCTGTTGTTCCACGGGCCTCGGGGGGGACCCCCGCCAGGGACCAGAGTGGTCCTGGACGGAGTCCCGGTCCGGGTTGGGACCTAGATGAAATATCTGGGTCTCATCCTGGACGGACGGTGGACTTTCAGGGCCCACTTTACCCAGCTGGCCCCGAGAGTCCTGGGAGCCGCCGCCGCACTGGGGAGGCTGCTGCCCAACGTGGGCGGCCCGAGCGCCACGTGTCGCCGTCTATACTCCGGAGTGATCCGGAGTATGGCCACCTACGGGGCACCGGTCTGGGTGGACGCCCTCGGTCGCGCGAACATGACCCTGCTGCGACAACCGCAGCGGGTCATTGCGACGAGGGTGATCCGCGGATACCGGACGGTGTCCTGGACGGCAGCATGCGTGCTGGCCGGCGATCCCCCCTGGGCTCTCCAAGCGGAGATCCTCGCCGAAGTGTACCACTTCGTGGCGGCGAGGAGATCCGACGGGGAGCACCTGGAGTGGGATCGGGTGGAGGGCCTACGGCGACAGGCGCGGGCCGCCATGTTGAGGCGGTGGGCGGAGGACCTGGCTCCACCGGTCCCTGGTCAGTGGACGGTGGAGGCCATTCGCCCGGTCCTCCGTGACTGGGTGCGGCGGCGATTCGGGTCGCTGACGTTCCGACTGGTGCAGGTGCTTTCCGGACATGGATGTTTCGGAAAGTACCTGTACCAGATCGCGAGACGGGAGGCGACCCCGGCCTGCCACGAATGTGGTGCGCCGGAGGATACGGCGCACCACACGCTGGAGGTGTGTGCCGCGTGGGGTCCCATGCGACACACACTCTCAGCCACCCTGGGAGGGGACCTCTCGCTGCCGAGCGTGGTCAACGCCATGCTCGACGGCGACAGGGAGTGGCAGGCGATGGTCTCCTTCTGCGAACAGGTGATGTCGCAGAAGGAGGCCGCGGAGAGGGTCAGAGAGGACGATGCCCGCTCTGACCCGATCCGCCGGAGGCGAAGGGGGGGTAGGAGGGGGCGGTTTGCCCGCCTTCTCCGACTTCCCCTGTAGTGGAGCCACCTGGTGGAGAGTCGGGGGACTCTCCGCCGGCTTGCACGGCTCCACTCGTCTGAGGGGTGGTCCTGGTGAGCAGTGACCACCCCTCCTTGGCCGGGGCCTGGACACGGGTTCCAGGCCAACCGCCGGGGCCAGATGGTGAATGCTAACGCGACCCCATCTCGGCCCCACGAAGGCGGGCGACTGCTCATAGTGGGTTTTTAGTGGGTTCGAGTCCCACATACCCCCTTCCACCACCCCCATGGTGGAAGGGAAATGCGAGGGCATTTTCCCACTTAAAAAAAAAAAAAAAAAAAAGGTTGAGGTTGATTGGGTCTCGTTCGGATTTTCGTTTGGTCCTTGCCACAATTTTCGTTCTGAGGCACCAATATCACTAACCTTGCCTTGACGCTCGGAACTTTTGGTGACAATTAGCAGGGTCGAGCTAGGCTCCCTCGCGTTGTTGCCAACTGTTGTGGGTTGTTAGTTGTTGCCAACTGTTGTGGGTTGGCGTGAATAATTAGCACGGTCGAGCTAGGCTCCTGTGCGTTGTTCCGCCTTCCCATATCAGGATGGACGAGCGGCCTGTCGTAAGCGGGGGAGGGTCACCCCCCCCCTGTCGTCGGGAAGCTGCTGAAGCCGGTCCGTCTTGCGTGGAGACACCGCAGACTCCGCATTATGCGTCGCAGGCTGCGAAGCCACTACGCAAGGCGAACGGGCGCTTTGTAAAAGGCCCTTCTAAGGGCCAGTCCCCGGGGGTTAAATCGGGGTCCGAGTCCGAATCGTCGGCTGCGCCCAAAAAACGCCCTCTTCAGGGCCCCTCTGGCACGGAGGAAGGGGCGGAGTCCGACTTCTCGGACATGTCAGTAGACGAGGCGGCCAGGAAGCGGCCGTATTCCTCGTTCTTCGCGCCGGGGTATCTAGACTCCGACACGGAGACCGAGGGTTCGGCGGCTGCAAAGGTCGCGACGTCGAAGAGAGGAGGCGGCAAGGGGAGAGCTGCCAAAGTTGGGGGTCCGTCGAGGGAGGAGTTTCTCCGCCCTGCGATGACGGATACCCTCAACAAACGTTGCTACAGGGGGGCCTCGGAAAAGGCGGCCAGGGCGGACAGCGGCAACGAAGTCGCTTCCTTGGTGGAAAGCGACGCCAGTGCGCTGGACGCGCAATCGCTGAGGGCGAGGGCAGGAGAGAGCCTCTCCAATATCTTGGGGGTCGTGAAGAGGTCGTCGAACCTCAAGGGGGAGCTCGCTGGCCTCTTAAAAACTTCGGCGAGGTGCCTGCGAGAGGTCGTCGACGCCCTCGCCGAGCGGAGTGAGGCCAGGGAGACGCAGCTGTTGAGGGCTGACAATGGCCGTCTACGTCTGGAGGTGGAGGCCTGCAAGGCAGAGGTGAAGGCGCTCCGTCGTGGGTTCTCGGAGGCCAAGACGGAGGCCGCCGTCGCCACCTCAGCTGCCGCCGCTGCTGCTGCCTCTGCCTCCGTGGCGATGCAGGCTCCCCCAGGGTTGGGGGAGATGTTGGAGGAGCTGAAGCGCTCCTTCTCCCTGACATTCGGGGATATGTTGAGTGCCCGAATGGCGGGAATAGAGGAGCGCCTCTTGCCAGCGCCTGTGGTCCGTCCGCCGCTGAGGGCGGACGCAAAGAGGGCTGCAGCGGATGCCGTACCACCGCCGCCCAGGCCCATGCCGGCAGTTGTCCCTGCTGGTGACAGCTGGGCGACGGTGACGAGGAAAGGGAAGGGGAGGGGGAAATCCTCCGTCCCCTCAGCGGTTACCCCAGTGCCTGCTCCAGCGGCTGCCCCAGCGCCTGCTCCAGTGGCTGCCCCAGTGGCTGCCCCAGGGCCGAGGAAGCGCGGGAAAAGGGGGAAGAAATCCTCCCCCCCTACAGCGCCGGTGACTTTTGCCGCCGCCGCTGCGGCCCGCTCTGCGCCTGCGGCTGCTGCCGCTGTCAAGGCGGCGCCGAGGCCGATGGCGGCGCTACCGAGGGCCCCTAACTCCGCGGCGGTCGTGGTGACATTGCGTCCCGCGGCCCAGGAGGCCGGAGTCACCTACAGCGCCGTCCTGCAGCTGGCCCAGGACAGGATCAAACTCCGCGAGATCGGAATTGATCTTGTCCGATTCAGGCAGACGGCCACGGGAGCCAGGATGCTGGAGATTCCTGGCTCCCAAACAGAGGAGAAAGCCGACAGGCTCGCGGAGAAGCTCCGCGAGGTCCTGTCGGAGGTGGCCGTGGTGACCAGGCCCGTCAAAACGACGGACCTGCGCGTCATCGGCCTGGACGACACGGCCACCAAGGAGAAGGTGGCCGCTGCAGTGGCCGAGGCGGGCCGCTGCGACGTCGGGCTCGAGAGGGCTGGAGAGGTGCGCACCGGCCCCGGAGGCACTGGCTCCACCATTGTCTCCTGCCCTGTCTCGGCAGCCAAGGTGCTGCTGAAAGAGGGCAGGCTTTTGGTCGGGTGGAGCGCAGCACGGCTGGTGGCGTTGGGGGATCGCCCCATGCGCTGCTTCAAGTGCATGGGGCTGGGGCATACACGCCCCCAGTGCCCTTCGACGTCCGACAGGGGTGACCTGTGCTTCCGGTGTGGAAACACAGGTCACAAGGCGGCCACCTGCGGGCGGGCCGACCCCCACTGCGCTATATGCGCAGAGTCGGGGAGGCCGGCCGGGCACACAATGGGGACGCGAAGTTGCGCTCCCCCCAAGACGAAGGGGAGAACCGCTGGGGTCCGGACCACCCCAGTGACTCCACTGGTCGCTCCCGTGACGGGAGCGAGCCAAGCGACTTGCGAGGAGGTTGAGATGGCTGACTAATATGGATCAAGTCGGCCAACTCAACCTCCTACAGACGAACCTCAACCACTGCGCCAGGGCTCAAGATCTGCTTATGCAGTCCCTGGCGCAGTGGAACGTCGACTTGGCGGTCGCTGCGGAGCCGTACTTTGTCCCCTCTCAGCATGCGTGCTGGGCTGGGGACCTGGACGACTCCGTGGCCATCGTGGGAAGGGCGCATGGCGGTCCCCCCCTCTCTGTAGTAGAGAGAGGTGCGGGGTACGTGGTGGCCAAGTGGGGGGAGTATGTGGCAGTTGGCGCATACTTCTCCCCCAATAGAACCGCTGCGGAGCTGGAGGTCTTTATGGACCTCCTAGCCGCGGCGGTTAGAAGGCAGGTGCCACGTCAGGTCCTCTTTATGGGGGACCTGAACGCCAAGGCCCGGGACTGGGGCAACCCCTCTACCGACTCTCGTGGGGAGATTGTCAGGGAGTGGGGGGTTGCCACGGGACTGACCCTCTTGAATAGAGGGTCGGCCCACACGTGCGTGCGACAGCGAGGGGGGTCCGTGGTGGACGTATCGTTCGCCACCCCCGCTGTCGCGGCACGTGTCCAGTCGTGGAGGGTGATGTCGGAGGTGGAGACTCTCTCGGACCAAAAATACATATGGTTCGAGATCTCCTCCACCACCGACATCCAAGGGGGGCAAGTGGCGCGAGCGGACTTCCCGCGCTGGGCGATCTCTCGCCTCGACGCCGAGGTGGCGTCCGAGGCGGCGATCGTCCAGTCGTGGTTCGCCGCGCCCACACACCCGGAGGCGGAAGTCGCAGCGAGCCGCTTCCGGGAGGCGGTGACCGCGGTGTGCGACGCCGCCATGCCGAGGTGCAGACGCCTCCCGGGCCGCCGGGAGGTCTATTGGTGGAGCTCGGAGATAGCGGATCTCCGAGCCGCCTGCTCGGCGGCGCGCCGCTCCTACGCTCACCGTAGGAGGCGGCGCCACGGGCGGACCGACGGCGAGCTGTCAGCCGAGGAGCTGACAGCCGAGGCGCAGCTGTACAGCTCCTACCGCGAGGCGAAGCGGGAGCTGCAGCTGGCCATCGGTCGGGCCAAGGAGCGGTCCTGGCGCGAGGCCCTGGAGGGCCTCGATAGGGATCCGTGGGGGCGCCCTTACAGAGCGGCCCGGAAGAAATTCCGGGGCCAGGCACCCCCGGTGGCGGAGTCCCTGGAGCCGGAGATCCTGGGCGGGGTGTTGGAGGGGCTTTTCCCCACCATCGACCCCCACCACACCCCGCCCGCGATGGCGGCGCCCTCCTCGCCGGTCGAGGAGGTGGACCCGGACTCCATCCCACCTGTCTCAGAGGTGGAGATGGAGTTGGCCGTCGGCCGCCTGAGCGGCAAACGGACGGCGCCGGGTCCGGACGGGATCCCGAAGAGGGTCCTGAGGATCGCCCTCAGGGAGATGGGCGATCGGCTTCGGGAGCTGTTCGACGTGTGCATCACGTCCGGACGGTTCCCGAAGCTGTGGAAGGACGGCCGGCTGTGCCTGTTGCGGAAGGAGGGTCGTGCCGTAGACTCGCCTTCCGCATACAGGCCAATAGTGCTGCTCGACGACGCGGGGAAGCTGCTGGAAAGAGTGGTGGCTTCCCGCGTCGTCCGGCACCTAGGCGGCACTGGGCCTCAGTTGTCGGAGGCCCAGTTTGGGTTCAGAGCGAGGCGGTCAACGATCGACGCCTTGCTCTGGCTCAAGGGGTGGACGCAGGAGGCGGTCCGGGAGGGGGATAAGGCGTTGGCTGTCTCGCTGGACATTGCCAACGCCTTCAACAGTCTGCCGCACGGAACGATACAGGAGGCGCTCCGTTACCACGGGGTGCCCCTGTATCTGCGGAGGCTGTTGGCGGACTACCTCCAGGACCGCGAAGTCCTGGTGGAGGGACGCGACGGTCTGAGACGCCGTCGCGTCGTCCGCGGGGTTCCGCAGGGGTCGGTGCTGGGACCGCTCCTGTGGAACATCGGCTACGACTGGGTCCTCCGTGGCACGCTGCCCGCAAACATGCGGGTTGCGTGCTACGCGGACGACACCCTGGTCGTAGTCAGGGGGAGGGACCTGAGGGAGACGGTGCGGTTGGCCGAGGTGGGCACGGCCCACGTGATCGACCGCATCCGCTCCCTCGGGCTGGGAGTGGCCCTCTCCAAGACCGAGGCCCTGTTGTTCCACGGGCCTCGGGGGGGACCCCCGCCAGGGACCAGAGTGGTCCTGGACGGAGTCCCGGTCCGGGTTGGGACCCAGATGAAATATCTGGGTCTCATCCTGGACGGACGGTGGACTTTCGGGGCCCACTTTACCCAGCTGGCCCCGAGAGTCCTGGGAGCCGCCGCCGCACTGGGGAGGCTGCTGCCCAACGTGGGCGGCCCGAGCGCCACGTGTCGCCGTCTATACTCCGGAGTAATCCGGAGTATGGCCACCTACGGGGCACCGGTCTGGGTGGATGCCCTCGGTCGCAGTAACATGACCCTGCTGCGACAACCGCAGCGGGTCATTGCGACGAGGGTGATCCGCGGGTACCGGACGGTGTCCTGGACGGCAGCATGCGTGCTGGCCGGCGATCCCCCCTGGGCTCTCCAAGCGGAGATCCTCGCCGAAGTGTACCACTTCGTGGCGGCGAGGAGATCCGACGGGGAGCACCTGGAGTGGGATCGGGTGGAGGGCCTACGGCGACAGGCGCGGGCCGCCATGTTGAGGCGGTGGGCGGAGGACCTGGCTCCACCGGTCCCTGGTCAGTGGACGGTGGAGGCCATTCGCCCGGTCCTCCGTGACTGGGTGCGGCGGCGATTCGGGTCGCTTACGTTCCGACTGGTGCAGGTGCTTTCCGGACATGGATGTTTCGGAAAGTACCTGTACCAGATCGCGAGACGGGAGGCGACCCCGGCCTGCCACGAATGTGGTGCGCCGGAGGATACGGCGCACCACACGCTGGAGGTGTGTGCCGCGTGGGGTCCCATGCGACACACACTTTCAGCCACCCTGGGAGGGGACCTCTCGCTGCCGAGCGTGGTCAACGCCATGCTCGACGGCGACAGGGAGTGGCAGGCGATGGTCTCCTTCTGCGAACAGGTGATGTCGCAGAAGGAGGCCGCGGAGAGGGTCAGAGAGGACGATGCCCGCTCTGACCCGATCCGCCGGAGGCGAAGGGGGGGTAGGAGGGGGCGGTTTGCCCGCCTTCTTCGACTTCCCCTGTAGTGGAGCCACCTGGTGGAGAGTCGGGGGACTCTCCGCCGGCTTGCACGGCTCCACTCGTCTGAGGGGTGGTCCTGGTGAGCAGTGACCACCCCTCCTTGGCCGGGGCCTGGACACGGGTTCCAGGCCAACCGCCGGGGCCAGATGGTGAATGCTAACGCGACCCCATCTCGGCCCCACGAAGGCGGGCGACTGCTCATAGTGGGTTTTTAGTGGGTTCGAGTCCCACATACCCCCTTCCACCACCCCCATGGTGGAAGGGAAATGCGAGGGCATTTTCCCACTTAAAAAAAAAAAAAAAAAAAAAAAAAAAAAAAGGACTGGTTAGGTTGCGGACGACACCCTGGTCGTAGTCAGGGGGAGGGACCTGAGGGAGACGGTGCGGTTGGCCGAGGTGGGCACGGCCCACGTGATCGACCGCATCCGTTCCCTCGGGCTGGGAGTGGCCCTCTCCAAGACCGAGGCCCTGTTGTTCCACGGGCCTCGGGGGGGACCCCCGCCAGGGACCAGAGTGGTCCTGGACGGAGTCCCGGTCCGGGTTGGGACCCAGATGAAATATCTGGGTCTCATCCTGGACGGACGGTGGACTTTCAGGGCCCACTTTACCCAGCTGGCCCCGAGAGTCCTGGGAGCCGCCGCCGCACTGGGGAGGCTGCTGCCCAACGTGGGCGGCCCGAGCGCCACGTGTCGCCGTCTATACTCCGGAGTGATCCGGAGTATGGCCACCTACGGGGCACCGGTCTGGGTGGACGCCCTCGGTCGCGCGAACATGACCCTGCTGCGACAACCGCAGCGGGTCATTGCGACGAGGGTGATCCGCGGATACCGAACGGTGTCCTGGACGGCAGCATGCGTGCTGGCCGGCGATCCCCCCTGGGCTCTCCAAGCGGAGATCCTCGCCGAAGTGTACCACTTCGTGGCGGCGAGGAGATCCGACGGGGAGCACCTGGAGTGGGATCGGGTGGAGGGCCTACGGCGACAGGCGCGGGCCGCCATGTTGAGGCGGTGGGCGGAGGACCTGGCTCCACCGGTCCCTGGTCAGTGGACGGTGGAGGCCATTCGCCCGGTCCTCCGTGACTGGGTGCGGCGGCGATTCGGGTCGCTGACGTTCCGACTGGTGCAGGTGCTTTCCGGACATGGATGTTTCGGAAAGTACCTGTACCAGATCGCGAGACGGGAGGCGACCCCGGCCTGCCACGAATGTGGTGCGCCGGAGGATACGGCGCACCACACGCTGGAGGTGTGTGCCGCGTGGGGTCCCATGCGACACACACTTTCAGCCACCCTGGGAGGGGACCTCTCGCTGCCGAGCGTGGTCAACGCCATGCTCGACGGCGACAGGGAGTGGCAGGCGATGGTCTCCTTCTGCGAACAGGTGATGTCGCAGAAGGAGGCCGCGGAGAGGGTCAGAGAGGACGATGCCCGCTCTGACCCGATCCGCCGGAGGCGAAGGGGGGGTAGGAGGGGGCGGTTTGCCCGCCTTCTTCGACTTCCCCTGTAGTGGAGCCACCTGGTGGAGAGTCGGGGGACTCTCCGCCGGCTTGCACGGCTCCACTCGTCTGAGGGGTGGTCCTGGTGAGCAGTGACCACCCCTCCTTGGCCGGGGCCTGGACACGGGTTCCAGGCCAACCGCCGGGGCCAGATGGTGAATGCTAACGCGACCCCATCTCGGCCCCACGAAGGCGGGCGACTGCTCATAGTGGGTTTTTAGTGGGTTCGAGTCCCACATACCCCCTTCCACCACCCCCATGGTGGAAGGGAAATGCGAGGGCATTTTCCCACTTAAAAAAAAAAAAAAAAAAAAAAAAAAAAAAAGGTTAGGTTACCCCTCCCAGCCCGTCCCAGGAAACTGGTAAGGGTAAGGGAAAGGGGAAGGGGAAAGGCAAGAAGGCCAAGCCCGCCACCGCTGCTCCCGCAGCCAACAGGGCCCCCGCCGGAGTGAGGAAGTTGGTTCCTCCCAAGACCGCGGCCGTCGTAGTGACACTCAGCGCGGAGGCCGCGGAGCGTGGGGAGACGTACGAGTCCGTCCTAAAGCGGGCTCGTACCAACGCCGATCCCACCCAAATGGGGATCGGCACAGTCGTGTGCCGCCGGACCCAAGCCGGAGCTCGAATTTTCGAGTTTCCGGGGGCTCAGGGCAGCGCCAACGCGGACCTCTTCGCAACTAAGTTGCAAGAGGTCATCGCAGACGTGGCCAAGGTCGCGAGGCCCGTAAAATCTGCGGCCTTGGAGGTGACCGGTCTGGACGATTCGGTCACCAAGGAGGAGGTGGTGGCGGCGGTCGCAGCAGCAGGGGGCTGCGACGCCGCAGCGGTACAAGGCCGGGACATCAGACCCGGCCGCGGTGGCATGGGCGCTATTCGCCTCGAGTGCCCAGTCGCCGCGGCTAATGCCGCCCTCGCCAAGGGACGGCTAGTCGTCGGCTTCAGCTCGGGTGTAGTACGAGCACTTGGAAATCAGCCCCTGCGCTGCTACAAGTGCTTCGGAATAGGACACACCCGGGCCCTTTGTCCGTCCAAGGTCGACAGGACGGACTGCTGCTACCGCTGCGGCAAGGCCGGACACAAATCCGCCTCCTGCAAGGCCGCCACTCCGCACTGTGCGGTGTGTGCTGCCAGCGGCCGGCCAGCGAGCCACGTGATGAAGGGGAGGAACTGCAATCCTCCCCCCAAGAAGGGCAGAACGCAGGTGCCGGCCCAGCCTGCTGCAACCGTCACTGCTGAAAATGCAGCGACGGCCGACGACGAGGGGGGTGCGATGATCGAATGATGGATAGGATCGGACATCGCATTCTCCAGGCTAACACCAACCACTGTAAAACAGCCCAGTACCTGTTTATGCAGGCCATGGCTGAGTGGTTGGTGGACGTGGCGGTGGTTGCCGAGCCGTTCTCGGTCCCTGGCCGTTGGCTGGGTGATCAGGACGGCTTGGTAGCATTGGTAGCGCGGTCTTCCACAGACTCCCCTCCCCTCTCGCTCTTAGAGAGGGGACCGGGATACGTGGCCGCCGCGTGGGGAGATATAGCCCTAGTGGGTGTCTATTTCTCCCCTAACCGCCCTTTCTCGGACTTCGAGGATTTCCTCGAAGTCCTCACCGGAGTTGTCGGTAGGGCGGCGCCGCGCCACGTCGCCGTATTGGGCGACCTTAACGCCAAGTCGGCAGCCTGGGGCAACCCGGCCACCCGCTGCAACGTCCAGGGACGCGCCCTCGAGTGTTGGGCAGCATCGTCTGGTCTGTCCCTCCTAAACAGAGGGACAATTCAAACGTGTGTGCGGCGACGGGGAGGGTCAGTGGTTGACGTCTCGTTCGCCACCCCCGTGCTAGCCGCCCGCGTCGTGAACTGGCGGGTAGAGATGTTGGAGACATGGTCGGACCACCGATATGTGCGTTTCGACATCTCCAACCAGAGCCCCCAGGGGACGGCCCGCTCGGGCCAAGCTCCCTTCCCACGGTGGGCTCTCACCCGCCTTGACCGAAAGGCGGCCAAGGAGGCAGCGTTCGTCCAGGACTGGCTTGCACCTCCTGTCGAAGTCCTGGACGTGGACGTCGCAGCGGGCCAGCTAAGGGAGTCTCTGACCGAGGTGTGCAACTCCAGCATGCCTCGGTCTCGCCGCCCACCTCCCCGTCGTGCCGTTTATTGGTGGTCGGAGGAACTGGCGGGGCTCCGAGCCGCCTGTGTGGTGGCTAGGAGGGCCTACACGCGGAGCCGAAGACGTAGCTCACGAGACCCGGCTAACGAGGACCACCTCTACACGACGTACGTAGAGGCGAAAACGGTCCTCAAGTCGGCCATCATCGCCGCTGACGACGCGGCGAGAGCCGAGATGCTGGAGGGCCTCGACAGGGACCCTTTTGGGAGACCATACAAGGCGGCGCGGAACAAACTGCGCCCCTTCGGTCCCCCACTGACGGAGACCCTTGAGCCGTCACTGCTGGATGGGGTGGTTCGGTCCCTGTTTCCATGCAGGGCCAACAACTTCACCCCACCAGTGATGGACCCCCCGCGAGGGACGGGTCCGTCAGAGGAAGAAGAGGTCCCTCCAGTGACGTCAGCGGAATTCGGGGCGGCGGCTCTTCGCCTCCGCGCTAAGAAGACGGCCCCCGGACCGGACGGCGTCCCTGCACGGGTGGTGGCCATAGCCGCCTTCCAAATGGAGGAGAGGTTTCGGGACCTCTTCAGCGCGTGTCTCACGTCTGGGAGGTTCCCGAAACCATGGAAGGAGGGACAGTTGTGCCTCCTCCGTAAAGAGGGTCGCCCGGCGGACTCCCCCTCGGCATATCGGCCCATCGTTCTGCTCGATGAGGTCGGTAAGCTGTTCGAAGGGATCGTCGCCACCCGGCTAAACAATCTCCTTCGGGAGCGTGGGCCGAACCTGTCGGACGCCCAATTCGGTTTCCGATGCGGGCGTTCGACAGTGGATGCGCTGGCCCGACTCAAAGGCCAGGTAAAAGAGGCTACAGAGGTAGGGGACGGGGTGCTGGCTGTGTCATTTGACATAGCAAACGCCTTTAACTCCGTTCCCCACTTGACAATATTAGAGGCACTCCGGTACCATGGAGTGCCTCAATACCTGCGGGCCCTCTTGGCCAGCTACCTGGAGGACCGTGCTGTCCTCCTCTTAGATAAGACTGGCAGAGTTCGGCGGTACGGTGCAGAGTCCGGTGTTCCACAGGGGTCGGTTCTAGGACCACTCCTGTGGAACATCGGCTTCGACTGGCTCCTGCGGGGAACCCTCCTCCGAGGCACAAGTGTCATCTGCTACGCAGATGACACTCTTCTCACTGCCCGGGGGAGGGACTTCAGAGAGGCGGCAAGTCTGGCCTCGGCTGGCGGATCACTGGTTGCGGGAAGGATCCGCCGCCTAGGACTAAGGGTGGCGCTGCATAAAACCGAGGCCGTGTTCTTCCACGGGCCAAGGCAGCGCACCCCGCCTGACGCCCACATTGTCGTGGAGGGCGTCAGGATAGAAGTGAAGGCCCAGATGAAATATCTGGGCCTTATAATCGACAGCAGGTGGCGCTTCGGCCCACACTTCAGCGGGCTGTCAGCACGCCTGCTGAAGGCCGCGGACGCCCTCTCTTGGCTCCTCCCAAACTTGGGGGGGCCCAAGGCGCGATGCCGGCGACTGTATGCCGGCATCTTGAAGAGCATGGCCCTGTATGGGGCCCCCATCTGGGCGGACTCCCTCAACAGGAGGGAGAATGCCACTGCAATCCGCAGGCCCCAAAGGGCCATTGCACTGCGGGTTGCAAGGGCCTACCGCTCGGTGGGCTTTGCGGCGGCGTGCGCTCTGGCTAGCACCCCTCCTTGGGAGCTCGAGGCGTGGGTGCTCGCTAGAGTGTACGAGTGGGCAGCGGGGCGTAAGGCGCTCGGTGAGCACCCCACCCTGGAAGAGCGGGAAGCGGTCCGGCGAGAGTCGAGGGACGCAGTCATCCACCATTGGGGGGAGGACCTCGCCATCGCTCCGTTCGGCCGCCGAACGTTGGACGCGCTCGGGCCGGTCCTGCGAGACTGGCTCGAGCGGTCCCATGGTTTCCTCTCGTTCCGTCTGGTGCAGGTATTATCCGGGCATGGGTGCTTTGGATCTTGCCTGCACCGGATCGGAAGAGAGGAGACCCCGAGGTGCCATCACTGTGGCGCGGCAGAAGACACGGCGCAGCACACCCTCGAGGTGTGTCCGTCATGGTCCCAGCCGCGCCGCAGTTTGATCGCGGTGGTTGGGCAGGACCTTTCGCTTCCCGGCGTGGTCAATTCTATGCTGGGAAGTGAGGGGGCCTGGGCAGCAGTCGCCTCCTTCTGCGAGGACGTCATGTCCCAGAAGGAGGTGGCGGAGCGTGCGCGGGAGGAAGATCCCCTCGCGGCACCGCTCCGTAGGCGTAGAAGGGGTGGGAGAAGGCGATTGAACAATCGTCGTTTTCTCTCACCTGGTGGTGAATAGCGGGCGAAAGGCGCGGGGGCGTCTTCGCCCGTATTGCACAATTCACCACCCACGTCGGGCGAGAATGGCTGAGCACTCGCAGTCATTCTCGGGCCCTCCTCCTCCGGGGGGAGTGGCGTGAAGGCCCCGCTGTAAAGGCGGGCGGTCGTCAGGGGGGACTGGATGTAAAGGCTCTGCCGGTTTCCCAGTCCTCCCTCCACACAGACGATGCGGGAGTGCCGCTGGGTTGTTTAGTGGGTATACCGGGCCACCGGGGAGTCCCACATAACCCTCCCACCCCCGATGGGAGGGTATGCGTAATGCATTTTTCCCAGCGTCAAAAAAAAAAAAAAAAAAGGTTAGGTTAGGTTGAAAAAGGCGTTTCTGAGGGAAAAAGAGCAAAAATTTAGGCAAGAACTAGCAAGAACTTCTCTTGCCTTTTGGGCTAAGGTTTGCCAAGTGGTCAGATTCAGTTTGGGAACAATTAGCGTGGTCGAGCCTTTGCTCCCTAGCGTTGTTCTCATCTGCTTCCGATCGCCTGCTACCATGTCGGACACGGAATCCAGACGGACTCCATCCCGTGGATCAGAGGATCCAGATTTGGAAGACAGGAGGCGAACTTCCCGCCTCACATTACGCCTCGCGGCTCGTACTCGGTCGCGTGTTGACGACCCTTCAGTGTCGCTGTCGGTCAGATCGCGGAGCCAATCCGACTCTGAATCCGAGCCGGTGACCCCCGGCAAAGAGAGGGCGCGCGCTCCGGCGCCGCCGCATAGCGGAAGCTTGTTTTTCCGTCCTGAGGATCTGGGCGAGTCCGACGCGGAAACACCCGAGGTGGAGCACGGCCGCTCCAAATACCTCAAACGGAAGGGGACAGAGGCGAGCTCTGGTTCGGGCTCTGATACCCCCTCCGCGAAAGGGAAAGGAGCGGCGAAACGGGGATGCAAACCCACCACGGGGCATCACGTCGGCCTGGCGGCGGCTCAGCAAGAGTTGAACCGCCAGAAGAAGGAGGCGCTCGAACTAGAGCTAGAGGAGAGGTTCGCGGCGCGCGAACGCGAGGCCAGCGCCATCCGCAACAGGGTGGGATATGGCGTGCCCCTCTCCGACCATGCGGTTAAAACCGTAGCTCAGCTGGAGCGCATGGCCATCGAGGACACGGCGGAGATCGCCACAATCGCCGCCAAGTCGTCGAACCTGAAGGGCACCCTACAAAAGGCCCTAAAAAGTCGTGCCCACTCCCTTAAGGAGATAGTGGAGGAACTCGGGAGGCGCTCGACCTCTGACGAGACAGGACGGCTGCAGGCGACTATCGACCGTCTGCAGCGAGAGAATGAGCGTCTTCGTAGAGAGGCGGCTGAGGATTCGGCCCGCCCCGCTCCCGCCCCGGCACCCGCACCCGAGGTGAGGATGGAGACCTCCGCCCTCCCGGCGGACATCATGGACGCTCTCCGACAGATAGCCCAGGAGGAGCGGGTTTTCACCCGGGCTATCATATCCGGCCTAGAGGACCGGCTCCTGCCGGTGAAGCAGAAGCAGGTCCGTCCACCCCTCGCGGCGGACAAAAAGAGGGAGGCTGCTGCCGCGGAGGAGGCAGCAGTATTTGCGGTGCCACAGGTGCCCAAGCCCAAGGGCAAAGGCACCAAGCCCTTGGGGGCAACTCCATCTGCCCCCAAGTCGACGGCCACGTATGCTGCCAAAGCGGCAAAGGCCTCAGGGTCGGCCATGCCTGCGCCAGCCGCTGCCGCCAAGTCGAGCGAGGGAGCCAAGGCCCCAGGAGCGTCGCCGTCCTCCTACCGCCCCACCCCCGCCTCGAGACCGGTTCCCGGCCCTTCGTCGGAGCCCACTTATGTGGATCCTTTGCTCCCCTCGACCACCGCCGCCAACCAAGGTTGGACGACGGTGGCCAAGAAGAAGCCAAAGAGGAACCGGGATAGGAGGGCGAAAGCCCCCCCTTCCTCAGCCCCCAAGGCGCCCAAACCGGCGCCCAAGAAGGCCGGGAAAGCCCCCAAAAAGGCATCCCCAAAACTCCCCCCTCCCCCTAAAACTGCGGCGGTCGTTGTCACGATCACGCCCGAAGCCGCAAAAAAGGGGGAGACCTACGAGTCGGTGCTGGAGAAGGCCACCAGATCGGTGAAGCCCGTGGAAATGGGCATCACCAAGGTCACCTGCCGCCAAACAGCGACTGGGGCTCGCATATTCGAGTTCCCAGGGGCAAGCAAGGAGGCCAATGCGGAGGCCTTTGCGGGGCGTCTGCGGGAGGCAGTCGCCGGCTTCGCTGTGGTCTCCAGGCCAACGAAGACGGCGTCCCTAATTGTGTCGGGCCTGGACGACTCAGTGTCCACCACTGACGTCGTCGTTACTGCGGTGGCGCTGGCCGGAGGCTGCGCGCCGGAGTCGATAAGGGCCGGCAAGATAGTTCGCCGGCAGGGAGGCATGGGCTCAATCAATATTGAATGCCCTGTCCTGGCGGCGAGAGCCGCCCTTGCGAAAGGGCGACTCCTTGTGGGACTGAGCTCGGCGGTGGTCCGGGCAGCAGAGAGCGGGCCGATGCGCTGCTATAAGTGCCTCGGCACCGGCCACACCCGTGCGCGCTGCCCCTCCGAGGTGGAGCGGGGCGAGACGTGCTTTCGCTGCGGTCAGGAAGGCCATAAATCGGCCTCCTGCTCTGCCACGCCGCACTGCAGCGTATGTGCGACGAGCGCAAAGCCCGCCAACCACAAGATGGGGGGGAAGAGCTGTCATCCCCCCCCTAAGAAGGGCAAAGTGCAGGCCCAGACCCGGCCTGCAAAACCGACCGCCGAGGCTAGCCCGGCGCCTGAGGGGACCACTTCCATGGAAACATAATGTCCCATAGGGTAGTGGTCCAGGGCAATCTCAACCATTGTCGGGCGGCACAGGATCTGCTCCTGCAGACCCTGGCCGAGTGGGGTGCCGGCGCGGCGGTTGTCGCCGAGCCGTACTATGTCCCCGAAAATTGGATCGGGGATAGGGACGACGCGGTCGCGATCGTCCCTGTGCGGCAGAGCACAAATTCCACCCCCCTCTCGGTATTGGAGAGGGGACATGGATATGTGGCCGCAGCGTGGGGGGAGATCGCCCTTGTTGGGATCTACTTCTCCCCCAACCGTCCCCTGGCAGATTTTGACGCCTTTTTAGACGTCCTGTCAGGGGTGGTACAGCGGGTGTCGCCGAGACAGGTTCTGCTGCTCGGCGACTTCAACGCCAAGTCGGTGGCATGGGGCAACCCGGCCACCGACATGCGCGGCCACTCGGTGGATTTGTGGGCGACGTCGGCCGGCCTGTCCCTCCTCAACAGGGGGGCAGTCCACACATGTGTGCGGCAGCAGGGAGGGTCCGTGGTGGACCTGTCGTTCGCCACACCTGCACTAGCCACCACAGTGGACACATGGCAGGTCGAGCTGGTAGAGACCCTGTCCGACCACCGGTACATTCGGATAGGGATCTCCAACCGGCACCCCCAAAGCGCCCCTCAGGGGTTGGCGGTATTCCCCCGATGGGCTCTGACCCGATTTGATCGGGGGATGGCGAGCGAGGCCGCACTGGTCCAGGACTGGCTAGGTCCCCCTGCCAGTCCTGATGTGGATATCGCAGCCTCGCATATGCGAGACGCCCTTACCGAGGTGTGCAACTCAAGCATGCCTCGATCCCGCCGGCCCCCCCCCCGTCGCGCAGTGTACTGGTGGTCTGAGGAGATCGCCAGCTTACGGGCGGGGTGCGTCGCGGCAAGACGCGCACACACGCGCAGCCGCCGTCGCCGGCACCGCGACCTCGTGTCCGAGGACGCGTTGTACGCGGTGTACAGAGGGGCGCAGAGCGCGCTCAAGGCCGCCATTGGAGCGGCCAAAGACAGCGCGCGAGAGGAAATGCTGAAGGGTCTCGACAACGACCCGTGGGGGAGGCCGTACAAGATGGCGCGCAACAAGCTGCGCGCCATCGGCCCCCCCCTCACGGAGACCCTTCAGCCGGATCTCCTGAGCGGGGTGGTCCGGGTTCTGTTCCCGGGCACTAACCCCCACTTCACCCCGCCCAGAATGAATCCCCCCGCGGAGACGGGCTCCCCTGATGAGGGAGTTGAGCCCGTATCGGAGATGGAGCTTGGCACGGCGGCACTATGCCTCCGCGCCAAAAAGACGGCCCCGGGACCGGACGGTGTGCCAGCGCGGGCTCTCCTCGTCGGCCTTCGCCATCTGGGGGACAGGCTTCGGGACCTTTTCTCCCGGTGCCTTATCGCAGGGAGGTTCCCGAAACCGTGGAAGGAGGGGCTCTTGTGCCTCCTTCGTAAGGAAGGGCGTCCGGCGGACTCACCCCGTGGGTACCGCCCTATCGTGCTCCTGGATGAGGTAGGAAAACTCTTTGAAAGAGTCATTTCCTCCCGACTCCAGGCGCACCTACTGTCGTCGACCGCCCCAAATCTGTCCGACGCCCAGTTCGGGTTCCGGGCAGGCCGGTCGACGATAGACGCCCTTCAGAGGCTTAAGAGCCTCACGGCGGAGGCCAAGGAGCAGGGCGAGGGAGTGTTGGCTATATCGTTCGATATAGCCAACGCGTTTAATTCCCTCCCCCACTCCGTTGTCCTGGAGGCACTCAGGTTCCACCGAGTGCCTCCATACCTGCAGGATCTTTTGGCCGACTACTTGCGCGGTCGGGAGATCCTGTGGACCGATAAAAATCGGCGCCTAGGGCGACAAATGGTGGCAACCGGGGTTCCGCAGGGGTCTGTTCTCGGCCCACTCCTGTGGAACCTCGGTTTTGATTGGCTCCTTCGGGGCGTCCTCCTCCCGGGCATGAGTGTCATCTGCTATGCGGATGACACTCTGATCACTGCTCGGGGGAGGACATTCGTTATAGCGGCGCGGCTGGCATCTGTCGGCGGCACGCTAATTGCCGGCAGAATACAGCGCCTCGGACTCACCGTGGCGCTGGAGAAAACGGAGGCCCTATTTTTCCCAGGGCCTCGACAACGCGCCCCCCCCGATCCACACATCATCGTGGACGGCATGAGGGTCCAAGTGAGGTCCCAGATGAAGTATCTGGGCCTCACACTGGACGGGAAGTGGGATTTTGGCCCGCACTTCAGAGGGCAGGCGCCCCGCCTCATCAAGGCGGCAAACGCCTTTGGTCGGCTTCTGCCGAACCTAGGGGGGCCGCGGGCAAAGTGCCGGCGACTCTACGCGGGGGTGCTGAAGAGCATGGCGCTATACGGTGCCCCCATCTGGGCGGACTCCCTCCACAGGGGGGAAAACACGGCCCTCCTGCGCAGGCCCCAACGGGCCATTGCACAGCGCATCGGGAGGGCCTATCGAACCGTGGGGCACGCTGCGGCATGCTCTCTCGCAGGGACTCCCCCCTGGGATCTAGAGGCTGGGGTGCTGTTCGCCGTCTACCACTGGACGGCGGACAGAAGGGCGCTCGAGGAGCGCCCCGCCCTACCTGAGGAGCGTAGTGCCGCCAGGCGCGAGGCGCGCGAGACCATGATCCTCCACTGGAAAGAGGATATGGCTCGCGCGCCGTTCGGCCGCCGCACGCTGGACGCCATCGGACCGGTGGCGGAACTGTGGGCAGAACGACCGCACGGGTTCCTCACATACCGTCTGGCGCAGGTATTAACCGGGCACGGTTGCTTCGGTTCATACCTGTGCCGAATCGGGCGTGAGGAGACCGCGTCGTGCCATCATTGTGGCGCGACCGAGGACACGGCGCAGCACACTCTCTCAGTCTGTACAGGCTGGGAGGAGCAGCGCCGTGACCTCACTGCGGTCGTGGGCCAGGACCTTTCGCTTCCGAGCGTTGTTGCAGCCATGATCGGAAGCGAAAGGTCCTGGGAAGCGGTCGCCTCCTTCTGTGAGCAGGTCGTCTCACAAAAGGAGGCCGCGGAGCGCGAGCGAGAAGCGGATCCCCTCGCTCCGACGCTCCGAAGACGGAGAAGAGGGAGGAATAGACGGACCTACATCCGCAATATTCCTCCCTCAGATGGGGGCTTGGGGGCTGGGAATGCAGGGGCGTTCAACCAGCCTCCTTTACACAGGCCCCCATCCCCGTCGAATGGCGGGAACAGCTTGGTGACCCCAGCTGTTCCCGCCAGCCCCCCAGTAACACTGGGTGGCCAGTAGGGCCCCTGCAAAGGGGCCATCGCCGGTGGTGTTGTGGTAGTTAAGGCTAAGGCCGGTTTCCCATAACACCACCACACGGCGAAAGCGGGTCACTGCGGAGTTTAGTGGGTATTACCTGTCGCTAGGACAGGTCGAGTCCCACACACGGCCTCGTCCCCTAACGAGGCTATGGTGCTTAAACGCATTCTCCGCATTAAAAAAAAAAAAAAAAAAGGTTAGGTTAGGTTAGGTTAGGTTAGGTTAGGTTAGGTTAGGTTAGGTTAGGTTGAGGTTAGGTTAGGTTAGGTTTTGGAGTAGAGGATTGGGTCTCGTTCGGATTTTTGTTTGGTCCTGCCACAATTTTCGCTCTGAGGTACCAATCTCGTTAACTTTGCCTTGACGCTCGGAACTTTTGGTGACAATTAGCAGGGTCGAGCTAGGCTCCCTCGCGTTGTTGCCAACTGTTGTGGGTTGTTAGCTGTTGCCAACTGTTGTGGGTTGGCGTGAATAATTAGCACGGTCGAGCTAGGCTCCTGTGCGTTGTTCCGCCTTCCCATATCAGGATGGACGAGAAGTCTGTTGTAAGCGGGGGAGGGTCACCCCCCCCCTGTCGTCGGGAGGCTGCTGAAGCCGGTCCGTCTTGCGAGGAAGCATTGCAGACTCCGCAATATGCGTTGCAGGCTGCGAAGCCCCTACGCAGGGCGAACGGGCGCTTCGTGAAAGGCCCTTCTAAGGGCCAGTCCCCGGGGGTTAAATCGGGGTCGGAGTCCGAGTCGTCGGCTGCGCCCAAAAAAGGCCCTCTTCAGGGCCCCTCCGGCACGGAGGAAGGGGCGGAGTCCGACTTCTCGGACATGTCTGTAGAAGAGGCGGCCAGGAAGCGGCCGTATTCCTCGTTCTTCGCGCCGGGGTATTTAGACTCCGACACGGAGACCGAGGGTGCGGCGGCTGCAAAGGTCGCGACGTCGAAGAGAGGAGGGGGCAAGGGGAGAGTTGCCAAAGTTGGGGGTCCGTCGAGGGAGGAGTTTCTCCGCCCTGCGATGGCGGATACCCTCAGCAAACGCTGCTACAGGGGGGCCTCTGAAAAGGCAGCCAGGGCGGACAGCGGCAATGAAGTCGCTTCCCTGGCGGAAAGCGACGCCAGTGCGCTGGACGCGCAATCGCTGAGGGCGCGGGCAGGAGAGAGCCTCTCCAACATCTTGGGGGTCGTCAAGAGGTCGTCGAACCTGAAGGGGGAGCTCGCTGGCCTCTTAAAAACTTCGGCGAGGTGCCTGCGAGAGGTCGTCGACGCCCTCGCCGAGCGGAGCGAGGCCAGGGAGACGCAGATGCTGAGGGCCGACAATGGCCGTCTACGCCTGGAGGTGGAGGCCTGCAAGGCAGAGGTGAAGGCGCTCCGTCGTGGGTTCTCGGAGGCCAAGACGGAGGCCGCCGTCGCCACTTCAGCTGCCGCCGCTGCTGCTGCATCTGCCTCCGTGGCGATGCAGGCTCCCCCAGGGATGGGGGAGATGCTGGAGGAGCTGAAGCGCTCCTTCTCCCTGACTTTCGGGGATATGTTAAGTGCCCGAATGGCGGGAATAGAGGAGCGCCTCTTGCCAGCGCCTGTTGTACGTCCGCCGCTGAGGGCGGACGCAAAGAGGGCTGCAGTGGATGCCGTACCACCGCCGCCGCCCAGGCCCATACCGGCAGTTGTCCCTACTGGTGACAGCTGGGCGACGGTGACGAGGAAAGGGAAGGGGAGGGGGAAATCCTCCGTCCCCTCAGCGGCTACCCCAGTGCCTGCTCCAGCGGCTGCCCCAGCTACTGCCCCAGCGCCTGCTCAAGTGGCTGCCCCAGTGGCTGCCCCAGGGCCGAGGAAGCGCGGGAAAAGGGGGAAGAAATCCTCCCCCCCTTCAGCGCCGGTGACTTTTGCCGCCGCCGCTGCGGCCCGCTCTGCGCCTGCGGCTGCTGCCGCTGTCAAGGCGGCGCCGAGGCCGATGGCGGCGCTACCGAGGGCCCCTAACTCCGCGGCGGTCGTGGTGACATTGCGTCCCGCGGCCCAGGAGGCCGGGGTCACCTACAGCGCCGTCCTGCAGCTGGCCCAGGACAAGATCAAACTCCGCGAGATCGGAATTGATCTTGTCCGATTCAGGCAGACGGCCACGGGAGCCAGGATGCTGGAGATTCCCGGCTCCCAAACAGAGGAGAAAGCCGACAGGCTCGCGGAGAAGCTCCGCGAGGTCCTGTCGGAGGTGGCCGTGGTGACCAGGCCCGTCAAAACGACGGACCTGCGCGTCATCGGCCTGGACGACACGGCCACCAAGGAGAAGGTGGCCGCTGCAGTGGCCGAGGCGGGCCGCTGCGACGTCGGGCTCGTGAGGGCTGGAGAGGTGCGCACCGGCCCCGGAGGCACTGGCTCCACCATTGTGTCCTGCCCTGTCTCGGCAGCCAAGGTGCTGCTGAAGGAGGGCAGGCTTTTGGTCGGGTGGAGCGTGGCACGGCTGGTGTCGTTGGGGGATCGCCCCATGCGCTGTTTCAAGTGCATGGGGCTGGGGCATACACGCCCCCAGTGCCCTTCGACGTCCGACAGGGGTGACCTGTGCTTCCGGTGTGGAAACACAGGTCACAAGGCGGCCACCTGCGGGCGGGCCGACCCCCACTGCGCTATATGCGCAGAGTCGGGGAGGCCGGCCGGGCACACAATGGGGACGCGAAGTTGCGTTCCCCCCAAGACGAAGGGGAGAACCGCTGGGGTCCGGACCACCCCAGTGACTCCACTGGTCGCTCCCGTGACGGGAGCGAGCCAAGCGACTTGCGAGGAGGTTGAGATGGCTGACTAACATGGATCAAGTCGGCCAACTCAACCTCCTACAGACGAACCTCAACCACTGCGCCAGGGCTCAAGATCTGCTTATGCAGTCCCTGGCGCAGTGGAACGTCGACTTGGCGGTCGCTGCGGAGCCGTACTTTGTCCCCTCTCAGCATGCTTGCTGGGCTGGGGACCTGGACGACTCCGTGGCCATCGTGGGAAGGGCGCATGGCGGTCCCCCCCTCTCGGTAGTAGAGAGAGGTGCGGGGTACGTGGTGGCCAAGTGGGGGGAGTATGCGGTAGTGGGCGCATACTTCTCCCCCAACAGAACCGCTGCAGAGCTGGAGGTCTTTATGGACCTCCTAGCCGCGGCGGTTAGAAGGCAGGTGCCACGTCAGGTCCTCTTTATGGGGGACCTGAACGCCAAGGCCCGGGACTGGGGCAACCCCTCTACCGACTCTCGTGGGGAGATTGTCAGGGAGTGGGGGGTTGCCACGGGACTGACCCTCTTGAATAGAGGGTCGGCCCACACGTGCGTGCGACAGCGAGGGGGGTCCGTGGTGGACGTATCGTTCGCCACCCCCGCTGTCGCGGCACGTGTCCAGTCGTGGAGGGTGATGTCGGAGGTGGAGACTCTCTCGGACCATAAATACATATGGTTCGAGATCTCCTCCACCTCCGACATCCAAGGGGGGCAAGTGGCGCGAGCGGACTTCCCGCGCTGGACGATCTCTCGCCTCGACGCCGAGGTGGCGTCCGAGGCGGCGATCGTCCAGTCGTGGTTCGCCGCGCCCACACACCCGGAGGCGGAAGTCGCAGCGAGCCGCTTCCGGGAGGCGGTGACCGCGGTGTGCGACGCCGCCATGCCGAGGTGCAGACGCCTCCCGGGCCGCCGGGAGGTCTATTGGTGGAGCTCGGAGATAGCGGATCTCCGAGCCGCCTGCTCGGCGGCGCGCCGCTCCTACGCTCACCGTAGGAGGCGACGTCACGGGCGGACCGACGGCGAGCTGTCAGCCGAGGAGCTGACAGCCGAGGAGCAGCTGTACAGCTCCTACCGCGAGGCGAAGCGGGAGCTGCAGCTGGCCATCGGTCGGGCCAAGGAGCGGTCCTGGCGCGAGGCCCTGGAGGGCCTCGATAGGGATCCGTGGGGGCGCCCGTATAGAGCGGCCCGGAAGAAATTCCGGGGCCAGGCGCCCCCGGTTGCGGAGTCCCTGGAGCCGGAGATCCTGGGCGGGGTGTTGGAGGGGCTTTTCCCCGCCATCGACCCCCACCACACCCCGCCCGCGATGGCGGCGCCCTCCTCGCCGGTCGAGGAGGTGGACCCGGACTCCATCCCACCTGTCTCAGAGGTGGAGATGGAGTTGGCCGTCGGCCGCCTGAGCGGCAAACGGACGGCGCCGGGTCCGGACGGGATCCCGAAGAGGGTCCTGAGGATCGCCCTCAGGGAGATGGGCGATCGGCTTCGGGAGCTGTTCGACGTGTGCATCACGTCCGGACGGTTCCCGAAGCTGTGGAAGGACGGCCGGCTGTGCCTGTTGCGGAAGGAGGGTCGTGCCGTAGACTCGCCTTCCGCATACAGGCCAATAGTGCTGCTCGACGACGCGGGGAAGCTGCTGGAAAGAGTGGTGGCTTCCCGCGTCGTCCGGCACCTAGGCGGCACTGGGCCTCAGTTGTCGGAGGCCCAGTTTGGGTTCAGAGCGAGGCGGTCAACGATCGACGCCTTGCTCTGGCTCAAGGGGTGGACGCAGGAGGCGGTCCGGGAGGGGGATAAGGCGTTGGCTGTCTCGCTGGACATTGCCAACGCCTTCAACAGTCTGCCGCACGGAACGATACAGGAGGCGCTCCGTTACCACGGGGTGCCCCTGTATCTGCGGAGGCTGTTGGCGGACTACCTCCAGGACCGCGAAGTCCTGGTGGAGGGACGCGACGGTCTGAGACGCCGTCGCGTCGTCCGCGGGGTTCCGCAGGGGTCGGTGCTGGGACCGCTCCTGTGGAACATCGGCTACGACTGGGTCCTCCGTGGCACGCTGCCCGCCAACATGCGGGTTGCGTGCTACGCGGACGACACCCTGGTCGTAGTCAGGGGGAGGGACCTGAGGGAGACGGTGCGGTTGGCCGAGGTGGGCACGGCCCACGTGATCGACCGCATCCGCTCCCTCGGGCTGGGAGTGGCCCTCTCCAAGACCGAGGCCCTGTTGTTCCACGGGCCTCGGGGGGGACCCCCGCCAGGGACCAGAGTGGTCCTGGACGGAGTCCCGGTCCGGGTTGGGACCCAGATGAAATATCTGGGTCTCATCCTGGACGGACGGTGGACTTTCAGGGCCCACTTTACCCAGCTGGCCCCGAGAGTCCTGGGAGCCGCCGCCGCACTGGGGAGGCTGCTGCCCAACGTGGGCGGCCCGAGCGCCACGTGTCGCCGTCTATACTCCGGAGTGATCCGGAGTATGGCCCTGTACGGGGCACCGGTCTGGGTGGACGCCCTCGGTCGCGCGAACATGACCCTGCTGCGACAACCGCAGCGGGTCATTGCGACGAGGGTGATCCGCGGATACCGGACGGTGTCCTGGACGGCAGCATGCGTGCTGGCCGGCGATCCCCCCTGGGCTCTCCAAGCGGAGATCCTCGCCGAAGTGTACCACTTCGTGGCGGCGAGGAGATCCGACGGGGAGCACCTGGAGTGGGATCGGGTGGAGGGCCTACGGCGACAGGCGCGGGCCGCCATGTTGAGGCGGTGGGCGGAGGACCTGGCTCCACCGGTCCCTGGTCAGTGGACGGTGGAGGCCATTCGCCCGGTCCTCCGTGACTGGGTGCGGCGGCGATTCGGGTCGCTGACGTTCCGACTGGTGCAGGTGCTTTCCGGACATGGATGCTTCGGAAAGTACCTGCACCAGATCGCGAGACGGGAGGCGACCCCGGCCTGCCACGAATGTGGTGCGCCGGAGGACACGGCGCACCACACGCTGGAGGTGTGTGCCGCGTGGGGTCCCATGCGACACACACTTTCAGCCACCCTGGGAGGGGACCTCTCGCTGCCGAGCGTGGTCAACGCCATGCTCGACGGCGACAGGGAGTGGCAGGCGATGGTCTCCTTCTGCGAACAGGTGATGTCGCAGAAGGAGGCCGCGGAGAGGGTCAGAGAGGACGATGCCCGCTCTGACCCGATCCGCCGGAGGCGAAGGGGGGGTAGGAGGGGGCGGTTTGCCCGCCTTCTTCGACTTCCCCTGTAGTGGAGCCACCTGGTGGAGAGTCGGGGGACTCTCCGCCGGCTTGCACGGCTCCACTCGTCTGAGGGGTGGTCCTGGTGAGCAGTGACCACCCCTCCATGGCCGGGGCCTGGACATGGGTTCCAGGCCAACCGCCGGGGCCAGATGGTGAATGCTAACGCGACCCCATCTCGGCCCCACGAAGGCGGGCGACTGCTCATAGTGGGTTTTTAGTGGGTTCGAGTCCCACATACCCCCTTCCACCACCCCCATGGTGGAAGGGAAATGCGAGGGCATTTTCCCACTTAAAAAAAAAAAAAAAAAAAAAAAAAAAAAAAAAAAAAAAAAAAAAAAAAAAAAAAAAAAAAAAAAAAAAAAAAAAAAGGTTAGGTTAGGTTAGGTTAGGTTAGGTTAGGTTAGGTTAGGTTAGGTTAGGTTGGGGTACTGGGTCGGATAACCTCCTCGTGGTGTACCCTGGGTGCCGTCGATCACTTCCCACTTGTGGGGACTTATTGACGGCAGCTAATAATCCGACGCGAGGGTGTCCCCTGCGTGTCCCTGTGTTAGTAGCATAGGGCACAGCAGATGGACAGGCGGGCTCGCGAAGGGCTTCCGCGGGGCTGGGAGTCCAATGTGGGCTCAGCGGACCTATGGGTCGTGGGATGGCCGGCCTTCAAGGCCGGCGGCGCGGCGGGGAGGGTCAACCCGGCCACCCTGTCGGGCACGAAATGGAGGGGCGACAGTATGTCGCAGCGGACCTTTGGGTTGAAGGATGACTGGCCTTCAAGGCTGGTGGCGCGGCAGGGAGGGTCAACTCGGCCACCCTGTCGGGCACAAAATGAAATGGCGGCATCGAGTCGCAGCGGACCTTCAGGTCGGAGGATGATCGGCCTTCAAGGCTGGTGGCGCGGCAGGGAGGGTCAATTCGGCCACCCTGTCGGGCACAAGTTTAAATGGCGACATTGAGTCGCAGCGGACCTTCGGGTCGTAGGATGGCTGGCCTGCAAGGCTAGTGGCGCGGCAGGGAGGGTCAACCCGGCCACCCTGTCGGGCATAATGCGTCTCCGAATCCCGTTGTTCGGTGCCTGCACATGGGATGCATGACCGGGGGGAACCCGGTAGCAAGGGCACCAAAGGGGAGCTCACCCCTCAAAAAAGCAAAAAAAACAAACATGATAATGGCGACTTCTGGAACGAATCCTCAGGTGGGTGTCAGCCAAGCTGACGAATCCCACGGTGCTACGGCGCCCAGCCCCATCGTATCTGAGGGGGGCAAGAACCGCCTCGTGGGCTCCGGCCCACGTAACAACGACTTATGCAATGACCCGGACCTTGATTTGACTCTGAATGATGACCTTGGCATGAAAAAGGACAATGTGGAGGTGGAGGCTTTTGGTGTTCCCCCGAGTGGAACTCTGCTAGCCCTAGAGCTTCGGATCCCCACTCCGAACTTGTCGGAATCGGAATCTGACACCATGAGCTGGGAGACGGTTTCGTCTCCGGGAGGCGGCTCCGAGAGGAGAATGCGCAAGCGGCGCAGAAATGGTGAAAAGGAGGAGGACACGGGTGACTCATCACCGTCACCCAAGGTGTCAACCCCTCGGCGAGGAAGAGGGCGCCCGCCTACAACAGGCGAATACGTTGGCCTGGCGAAAGCCAAGGCCGAACTCAACCGGGCGCGAGAAGAGGAGATGCGGCTCACAGCCGAAAAGGAGCTCCAAGATGAGCTCAAACAGAAGAGGACTGAGTTAATGAAGGCGCCATCGCCATCGGTGCCCACGGTGTCCCATTCTCAGCTGGGCGGTTGCGACGTTGGCCAGCTGGAGGCAATGTTGCTGGGCTCGGTGGACACCATCCTTGCGGTGGCTACAAAGTCCAAGAACCTAAAAGGCACAAGCGTAAAGGCCCTGAAAGATGCTGCGACCACCATAAAGGCATCGTTTCAGGAAACACGGGCCCGATCGATGCCCGAGGAGATGGCTCTTCTTGTAAAGGCCAATGAGCGGCTTTCGTCGGAGCTGAAGGAACTCCGGCGAGAGATAGAGCAGATGAGGGCGATCCAAGCTCGTCCCGTTCCGACTTCGGTACCTGCTCGGGCCCCGGCCTCGGCTCAAACCCCCTGCACAGAGGAGGTAGTGCAGCAAATCATGGTGCAAGTCGGCACCAAGATAAATGCCATGTTTGCTGGGATTCAGGATAGGCTGCTTCCCGAGCGGACCCTGAGGCCTCCATTGGCCGCAGATCGGCGAAGGGAGGCCGAGGCTGGTATCACAGCAGATCCCAAACGAAAGGGTCCTCCAAGCGCTACCCCAGTGCAGGTGCCCAGGACAAAAGGTGCTCCAACAGCTACGGCCGCCCCTGTCCCCGCTGGCGCCATGGCTCCTACGGCTGAAGCCTGGAACGTGGTGACGAGGCGAAGAAAAGCTGGGAGACGAGAGACTGTGCCGGTGTCGGCAGATTCAAGACTCGCGGAGAAGAGGTCTGCCCCTCCGGCCCGAGCCCCTCCACCCCCGAAGGCGAAGCCGAAGACACAGCCCCCTAAACCAGGTGTGGCTAAACTCCGCCCCCCGAAGACCGCAGCGGTGGTGATCACTCTGCAACCGGGGGCGGCGGAGAAAGGTGTCACATATGCCAAGGTGCTGGAGGCGGCCAAAGCTAACATCAAGCTTGGCGAGCTGGGAGTACCACCGCTGAAGATCAGGACAGCGGCCACCGGGGCTCGAGTACTGGAGATCTCCGGCGAGGACAATGCCGCCAAAGCGGATCTCCTTGCTGGCAAAATAAGGGCGGTGCTCGGGGACGATGAGAGCGTGCGAGTCTCAAGGCCGACTGCAACCACCGACCTTCGGGTCAGCGGCCTGGACGATTCCGTCCTTCCGGAGGAGCTGGCGGAAGCCCTAGCCAGGGTAGGCGAGTGCCCTGTGTCAACGATATCCGTTGGCACAATACGCCGGGGCCAAGCGGGGATGGGCACGGTGTTTGTGCGCTGCCCAACAACAACTGCCAAGAAGGTGATGGCTGGCGGTGGCCGTGTATTAGTGGGCTGGGTGGCGGCGCGGGTCAGCATTTTGGCTGTTAGACCGCGCCGCTGCTATCGCTGCCTCGAATTGGGCCATGTTGTGGCCCAGTGCAAGGCCGAGGTTGACCGCAGCGACGAGTGCTACCGCTGTGGTAAAAAGGCCCACAAGGCCAAAGAGTGCACCGCCGCTCCACGCTGCACCCGCTGTGCTGCCGCGGGCAAGCCGGCGGACCACCTCTCCGGGGGCAAGGCTTGCGCCAAGCCCCCGCCAAAGTCAGGGGCCAGACGGAAGACCGTTGCGACTGAGGCTAAGGCCCAGCTGCGACCGCCTAGTCCTGAAAAAGGGCCGGTGGAAAGCATGGAGGAAAGTTAGTTAGTATGGCCCTAACTTTCCTCCAGGCGAATCTCAACCACTCCGCCGGTGCTCAGGACCTGTTCCTGCAGTCAATGGCGGAGCGGTCGATACAAGTGGCGGTGGCCGCCGAGCCTTACGCGGTCCCATCCAGATCTGACTGGGCGGGGGACCTCGATGGCTTGGTTGCGATCACCACGCAGTCGCCGGCTCACTCCCCTTCTCTTGAAGGAGTGGTGAGAAGAAGGGGTTTTGTGGCGGCTTGTTTGGGCCAAGTCGTCGTCGTGGGGGTGTACCACTCCCGAAACCGGCCGGTTTACGAACTGGAGGCTCTTCTCGGTGAGGTAGGAACATTGATTGGTCAGACCCGCCCACGCCCCGTTCTCGTACTTGGGGACCTCAATGCCAAATCCACGGCGTGGGGATCCCCGACGACGAACCCTCGGGGCGGCGTCGTGCTCGAGTGGTCGGCCGAGGTGGGCCTCTGCGTCGTGAACCGTGGGACCGAAAACACCTGCGTCCGTCAGTCTGGTGGGTCGATCGTCGATGTGACGCTCGTCACGCCAGACCTCGCCTGCCGCATTCGCGACTGGCAGGTGTTGGTGGACGTGGAGACGCTGTCCGATCACCGGTATATACGGTTCAGCGTCTTCTCGTCCCAGACGAACGAGGTGAGAAGGACGGGAGGTGAGATCGGTCCGCGATGGGCCCTGAAGCGCCTCAACGCCGAAGTGCTGCAGGAGGCAGCCCTCGTCGAAACGTGGAACGGCACTCCTCAGGAACCGGACCCAGTAGACGTGGATGCAATGGCGAACAAGTTGTGCGAGGCAATGTCGCGCGTCTGCGATGCTGCGATGCCGCGCGCGCGAGCCCCACAGCCGAAACGCCAAGTCTACTGGTGGTCGGAGGAGATTGCCGAACTCCGGAAAACGTGTGTGATGAGGCGCCGCCAATACCAGCGGTATCGGAGACGTAGGCGGCAGGAGAACGAGGTGAGCGAGTCCCTCTATGCCACCTACAGAGAGGCTTCCGGGGCTCTTCGCGTTGCGATAGTCGAGGGCAAGAGACAGGCTTGGCAACAACTGCTGGAGGGGCTAGAGCGCGACCCATGGGGCCGTCCGTACCAGTGGGCAAGGCAGAAGCTTCGCCCCTGGGCTCCCCCCATCACGGCCTCGCTCCAACCGGCAGTGGTGCAGAGAGTGGTTGACGGATTATTCCCCGGTGCTCCGGGGCCCGACTTTGCGCCCCCCTCGACATCGGCTGATCTCGCCGAAGAGGTGGATGAGCCTGCCCCTGTCTCCGAGGTTGAGCTGGGTGTAGCAGTGCTCAGGATGAGGGCCAAAAACAGAGCGCCTGGGCCTGACGGTATACCGGGTCGCGCATGGGCCCTCTCCTATAAACATCTAGGGGCTTCCCTGAAGGACCTGTTTGACTGGTGCCTCAGGGAAGGCAGATTCCCCAAGAGATGGAGAAGAGGCAGACTCGTCCTCCTAAGGAAAGAGGGTCGTCCAGCGGATGAGCCTTCGGGCTATCGTCCGATTGTGCTGCTTGATGAGGCGGGCAAACTGTTGGAGAGAGTGGTCGCTGCCCGCCTTGTTAGGCACCTCGAGACGACGGGACCGGATCTGGCGCCCAACCAGTTCGGTTTCCGGAGAGGTCGCTCGACGATCGATGCCATATCCCGCGTCCGCGACCTCTCCGAGGAGGCGTGCTCCAGCGGCGGTGTGTTGTTGGCCGTTTCGCTGGACATCGCCAACGCATTCAACACACTGCCTTGGAGCACGATACATGCCGGTCTGGAGTACCACAAGGTGCCCCAGTACCTGCGCAGACTCGTCGGGGACTATCTCTCCGATAGAGAGGTAGTCTTCCTGACGACTCTAGGTGAAGGAAGTAGCCCCATGACGCGCGGCGTTCCACAGGGATCGGTCTTAGGTCCACTCCTGTGGAACGTCGGGTACGATTGGGCTCTCCGGGGTGCAAACCTTCGTGGCGTCGGCGTCGTTTGTTACGCTGACGACACGCTGGTTGCCGCCCGGGGAGAAAACTACAGAGATGCTGCGATTCTGGCGACCGCCGGTGTCGCGACGGTCGTTGCCAGAATTAGAATGCTGGGTCTGGAGGTGGCGCTTCACAAATCTGAGGCCATATGTTTTCATGGTCCTCGGCGGGCACCACCTGCAGGTTCCACCATTGTGGTTGGTGGAACTTCCATCTCTGTCGGGACGACGCTGAAATATCTCGGTGTCGTCCTCGATGGCAGATGGAACTTCAAGGAGCACGTGCGGCGGCTGTCCCCCAAAATTCTGGGAACAGCCGGCGCACTGAGTCGCCTGCTCCCGAACATCGGAGGCGGGGAGGGAAGCTGCCGCCGCCTCTATACAGCGGTGGTGAGCTCAATGGCTCTGTATGGCGCCCCGATATGGGCGGGTCATCTCGATCGGCAGACCACCGCCGTGCTGATCGGAGCCCAAAGGGTTATGGCGGTGAGAGTGTGCAGGGGGTATCGCACACTCTCTCACGAGGTGGCATGCGTGCTCGCCGGCTCGCTTCCGTGGGACCTCGAGGCTGAAGTCCTGGCCTCAGTCTACTGGCGCAGAGCGCAGGCGCGGGAGCGGGGTGAGCGACCGGCACCAATAGAGGTGGCGCACTGGCGTGATGAGGCCAAGACATCGGCCCTCGCCACGTGGGAGGAACGGCTCCTTGCGGGACCCGTGCAGAGAGGGGAAAGCGCCCGACGACTCCTCGAGGCCATTCGCCCCGTACTCGCAGAGTGGGTCCGAAGGAAGCATGGGAGTCTTTCGTTCCGGCTGACGCAGGTTCTCTCGGGACATGGCTGTTTCGGGAGGTATCTGTGTCGTGTTGCCCGAAGGGAAGACTCCACGGCCTGCCACCAGTGCGGCTTCGCGGTAGACACCGCCCAGCACGCACTGGAGGCATGCCCAGGGGGAGATGAACCGCGGCGATCACTGGTCGCGGTCGTGGGGACGGACCTCTCCTTGTCGACAATCATTTCTAAGATGGTCGATGATCAGAGGTCGTGGGAGGCGGTGACCTCCTTCTGTGAGACTATTGTTTCGCAGAGGGAGGTAGAGGAGCGGGAGAGAGAAAGAAATCCTCTCTCTCTGCCGCTCCGGAGGGCGCGGACACGGAGGCGGGCTAACAGAGCCCGCACTCCGTCTCCGCTCCGAGGGCCTGGGGTGTTGGGTGCGGGGGCACCTGGCACCTCCCAGTGATAGGCCATCGTGAGGTGGTGTAGATGCCCCCAAGTGCTCCGGGGCATCACACACGAGGTGTGGGAGGGCTTTTTACACCCTCCCAAGAGGTGGGTCTGCCAAACGGTGGGCAGCGACTCGACGGGAGCTGCGGCGAATGCGCAAGCGGTCCCGCGCCTCCCGTCTTCGGTCGGCGAAGGTGGAGCACCCTGGGTTTTTAGTGGGTATGACGCACCAAAGTAAGGTGTGGAGAGCCCCACATAACCACCCAACCCCCCGGTTCGGTGGTATCCGTAATGGATTTTCCCAGGATAAAAAAAAAAAAAAAAAAAAAAAAAAAAAAAAAAAAAAAAAAAAAAAAAAAAAAAAAAAGGTTAGGTTAGGTTAGGTTAGGTTAGGTTAGGTTAGGTTAGGTTAGGTTAGGTTAGGTTAGGTTAGGTTAGGTTAGGTTAGGTTAGGTTGGGGTACTGGGTCGGGGTACTGGGTCGGATAACCTCCTCGTGGTGTACCCTGGGTGCCGTCGATCACTTCCCACTTGTGGGGACTTATCGACGGCAGCGAATAATCCGACGCGAGGGTGTCCTCTGCGTGTCCCTGTGATAGTACCATAGGGCACAGCGGATGGACAGGCGGGCTCGCGAAGAGCTTCCGCGGGGCTAGGAGTCCAATGAGGACTCAGCGGACCTTCGGGTCGTGGGATGGCCGGCCTTCAAGGCCGGCGGCGCGGCGGGGAGGGTCAACCCGGCCACCCTGTCGGGCACGAAATGGAAAGGCGACAGTATGTCGCAGCGGACCTTTGGGTCGAAGGATGACTGGCCTTCAAGGCTGGTGGCGCGGCAGGGAGGGTCAACTCGGCCACCCTGTCGGGCACAAGTTGAAATGGCGGCATTGAGTCGCAGCGGACCTTCAGGTCGGAGGATGATCGGCCTTCAAGGCTGGTGGCGCGGCAGGGAGGGTCAATTCGGCCACCCTGTCGGGCACAAGTTGAAATGGCGGCATTGAGTCGCAGCGGACCTTTGGGTCGTGGGATGGCCGGCCTGCAAGGCTGGCGGCGCGGCAGGGAGGGTCAACCCGGCCACCCTGTCGGGCATAATGCGTCTCCGAATCCCGTTGTTCGGTGCCTGCACATGGGATGCATGACCGGGGGGAACCCGGTAGCAAGGGCACCAAAAGGGGAGCTCACCCCTCAAAAAAGCAAAAAAAAAACATGATAATGGCGACTTCTGGAACGAATCCTCAGGTGGGTGTCAGCCAAGCTGACGAATCCCACGGTGCTACGGCGCCCAGCCCCATCGTATCTGAGGGGGGCAAGAACCGCCTCGTGAGCTCCGGCCCACGTAACAACGACCTTAGCAATGACCTGGACCTTGATTCTACAACAAATAATGACCTTGGCACGAATATGGACAATGTGGAGATAGAGGCTTTTGGTGTTCCCCCAAGTGGAACCCTACTAGCCCTAGAGCTTCGGATCCCGACTCCGAACTTGTCGGAATCGGAATCCGACACCATGAGTTGGGAGTCGGTTTCGTCTCCGGGAGGCGGCTCCGAGAGGAGAATGCGCAAGCGGCGCAGAAACGGCGAAAAGGAGGAGGACACGCGTGACTCATCACCGTCACCCAAGGTGTCAACCCCTCGGCGAGGAAGAGGGCGCCCGCCTACAACAGGCGAATACGTTGGCCTGGCGAAAGCCAAGGCCGAACTTAATCGGGCGCGAGAAAAAGAGTTGAGGCTCACAGCTGAGAAGGAGCTCCAAGATGAGCTCAAACAGAAGAGGACTGAGTTAATGAAGGCGCCATCGCCATCGGTGCCCACGGTGTCCCATTCTCAGCTGGGCGGTTGCGACGTTGGCCAGCTGGAGGCAATGTTGCTGGGCTCGGTGGACACCATCCTTGCGGTGGCTACGAAGTCCAAGAACCTAAAGGGCACCAGCGTAAAGGCCCTGAAAGATGCTGCGACCACCATAAAGGCATCGTTTCAGGAAACACGGGCCCGATCGATGCCCGAGGAGATGGCTCTTCTTGTAAAGGCCAATGAGCGGCTTTCGTCGGAGCTGAAGGAACTCCGGCGAGAGATAGAGCAGATGAGGGCGATCCAAGCTCGTCCCGCTCCGACTTCGGTACCTGCTCGGGCCCCGGCCTCGGCTCAAACCCCCTGCACAGAGGAGGTAGTGCAGCAAATCATGGTGCAAGTCGGCACCAAGATAAATGCCATGTTTGCTGGGATTCAGGATAGGCTGCTTCCCGAGCGGACCCTGAGGCCTCCATTGGCCGCAGATCGGCGAAGGGAGGCCGAGGCTGGTATCACAGCAGACCCCAAACGAAAGGGTCCTCCAAGCGCTACCCCAGTGCAGGTGCCCAGGACAAAAGGTGCTCCAACAGCTACGGCCGCCCCTGTCCCCGCTGGCGCCATGGCTCCTCCGGCTGAAGCCTGGAACGTGGTGACGAGGCGAAGAAAAGCTGGGAGACGAGAGACCGTGCCGGTGTCGGCAGATTCAAGACTCGCGGAGAAGAGGTCTGCCCCTCCGGCCCGAGCCCCTCCACCCCCGAAGGCGAAGCCTAAGACACAGCCCCCTAAACCAGGTGTGGCTAAACTCCGCCCCCCGAAGACCGCAGCGGTGGTGATCACTCTGCAACCGGGGGCGGCGGAGAAAGGTGTCACATATGCCAAGGTGCTGGAGGCGGCCAAAGCTAACATCAAGCTTGGCGAGCTGGGAGTACCACCGCTGAAGATCAGGACAGCGGCCACCGGGGCTCGAGTACTGGAGATCTCCGGCGAGGACAATGCCGCCAAAGCGGATCTCCTTGCTGGCAAAATAAGGGCGGTGCTCGGGGACGATGAGAGCGTGCGAGTCTCAAGGCCGACTGCAACCACCGACCTTCGGGTCAGCGGCCTGGACGATTCCGTCCTTCCGGAGGAGCTGGCGGAAGCCCTAGCCAGGGTAGGCGAGTGCCCTGTGTCAACGATATCCGTTGGCACAATACGCCGGGGCCAAGCGGGGATGGGCACGGTGTTTGTGCGCTGCCCAACAACAACTGCCAAGAAGGTGATGGCTGGCGGTGGCCGTGTATTAGTGGGCTGGGTGGCGGCGCGGGTCAGCATTTTGGCTGTTAGACCGCGCCGCTGCTATCGCTGCCTCGAATTGGGCCATGTTGTGGCCCAGTGCAAGGCCGAGGTTGACCGCAGCGACGAGTGCTACCGCTGCGGTAAAAAGGCCCACAAGGCCAAAGAGTGCACCGCCGCTCCACGCTGCACCCGCTGTGCTACCGCGGGAAAGCCGGCGGACCACCTCTCCGGGGGCAAGGCTTGCGCCAAGCCCCCGTCAAAGTCAGGGGCCAGACGGAAGACCGTTGCGACTGAGGCTAAGGCCCAGCTGCGACCGCCTAGTCCTGAAAAAGGGCCGGTGGAAAGCATGGAGGAAAGTTAGTTAGTATGGCCCTAACTTTCCTCCAGGCGAATCTCAACCACTCCGCCGGTGCTCAGGACCTGTTCCTGCAGTCAATGGCGGAGCGGTCGATACAAGTGGCGGTGGCCGCCGAGCCTTACGCGGTCCCATCCAGATCTGACTGGGCGGGGGACCTCGATGGCTTGGTTGCGATCACCACGCAGTCGCCGGCTCACTCCCCTTCTCTTGAAGGAGTGGTGAGAGGAAGGGGTTTTGTGGCGGCTTGTTTGGGCCAAGTCGTCGTCGTGGGGGTGTACCACTCCCGAAACCGGCCGGTTTACGAACTGGAGGCTCTTCTCGGTGAGGTAGGAACCTTGATTGGTCAGACCCGCCCACGCCCCGTTCTCGTACTTGGGGACCTCAATGCCAAATCCACGGCGTGGGGATCCCCGACGACGAACCCTCGGGGCGGCGTCGTGCTCGAGTGGTCGGCCGAGGTGGGCCTCTGCGTAGTGAACCGTGGGACGGAAAACACCTGCGTCCGTCAGTCTGGTGGGTCGATCGTCGATGTGACGCTCGTCACGCCAGACCTCGCCTGCCGCATCCACGACTGGCAGGTGTTGGTGGACGTGGAGACGCTGTCCGATCACCGGTATATACGGTTCAGCGTCTTCTCGTCCCAGACGAACGAGGTGAGAAGGACGGGAGGTGAGATCGGTCCGCGATGGGCCCTGAAGCGCCTCAACGCCGAAGTGCTGCAGGAGGCAGCCCTCGTCGAAACGTGGAACGGCACTCCTCCGGAACCGGACCCAGTAGACGTGGATGCAATGGCGAACAAGTTGTGCGAGGCAATGTCGCGCGTCTGCGATGCTGCGATGCCGCGCGCGCGAGCCCCACAGCCGAAACGCCAAGTCTACTGGTGGTCGGAGGAGATTGCCGAACTCCGGAAAACGTGCGTGATGAGGCGCCGCCAATACCAGCGGTATCGGAGACGTAGGCGGCAGGAGAACGAGGTGAGCGAGTCGCTCTATGCTGCCTACAGAGAGGCTTCCGGGGCTCTTCGCGTTGCGATAGTCGAGGGCAAGAGACAGGCTTGGCAACAACTGCTGGAGGGGCTAGAGCGCGACCCATGGGGCCGCCCTTACCAGTGGGCAAGGCAGAAGCTTCGCCCCTGGGCTCCCCCCATCACGACCTCGCTCCAACCGGCAGTGCTGCAGAGAGTGGTTGCCGGCTTGTTCCCCGGTGCTCCGGGGTACAACTTTACGCCCCCCTCGACATCGGCTGATCTCGCCGAAGAGGTGGACGAGCCTGCCCCTGTCTCCGAGGTTGAGCTGGGTGTCGCAGTGCTCAGGATGAGGGCCAAAAACAGAGCGCCTGGGCCTGACGGTATACCGGGCCGCGCATGGGCCCTCTCCTATAAACATCTAGGGGCTTCCCTGAAGGACCTGTTTGACTGGTGCCTCAGGGAAGGCAGATTCCCCAAGAGATGGAGAAGGGGCAGACTCGTCCTCCTAAGGAAAGAGGGTCGTCCAGCGGATGAGCCTTCGGGCTATCGTCCGATCGTGCTGCTTGATGAGGCGGGCAAACTGTTGGAGAGAGTGGTCGCTGCCCGCCTTGTTAGGCACCTCGAGACTACGGGACCGGATCTGGCGCCCAACCAGTTCGGGTTCCGGAGAGGTCGCTCGACGATCGATGCCATATCCCGCGTCCGCGACCTCTCCGAGGAGGCGTGCTCCAGCGGTGGTGTGTTGTTGGCCATTTCGCTGGACATCGCCAACGCATTCAACACACTGCCTTGGAGCACGATACATGCCGGTCTGGAGTACCACAAGGTGCCCCAGTACCTGCGCAGACTCGTCGGGGACTATCTCTCCGATAGAGAGGTAGTCTTCCCGACGACTCTAGGTGAAGGAAGTAGCCCCATGACGCGCGGCGTTCCACAGGGATCGGTCTTAGGTCCACTCCTGTGGAACGTCGGGTACGATTGGGCTCTCCGGGGTGCAAACCTTCGTGGCGTCGGCGTCGTTTGTTACGCTGACGACACGCTGGTTGCCGCCCGGGGAGAAAACTACAGAGATGCTGCGATTCTGGCGACCGCCGGTGTCGCGACGGTCGTTGCCAGAATTAGAATGCTGGGTCTGGAGGTGGCGCTTCACAAATCTGAGGCCATCTGTTTTCATGGTCCTCGGCGAGCACCACCTGCAGGTTCCACCATTGTGGTTGGTGGAACTTCCATCTCTGTCGGGACGACGCTGAAATATCTCGGTGTCGTCCTCGATGGCAGATGGAACTTCAAGGAGCACGTGCGGCGGCTGTCCCCCAAAATTCTGGGAACAGCCGGCGCACTGAGTCGCCTGCTCCCGAACATCGGAGGCGGGGAGGGAAGCTGCCGCCGCCTCTATACAGCGGTGGTGAGCTCAATGGCTCTGTATGGCGCCCCGATATGGGCGGGTCATCTCGATCGGCAGACCACCGCCGTGCTGATCGGAGCCCAAAGAGTTATGGCGGTGAGAGTGTGCAGGGGGTATCGCACACTCTCTCACGAGGTGGCATGCGTGCTCGCCGGCTCGCTTCCGTGGGACCTCGAGGCTGAAGTCCTGGCCTCAGTCTACTGGCGCAGAGCGCAGGCGCGGGAGCTGGGCGAGCGACCGGCACCAATAGAGGTGGCGCACTGGCGTGATGAGGCCAAGACATCGGCCCTCGTCACGTGGGAGGAACGGCTCCTTGCAGGACCCGTGCAGAGAGGGGAAAGCGCCCAACGACTCCTCGAGGCCATTCGCCCCGTACTTGGAGAGTGGGTCCGAAGGAGGCATGGGAGTCTTTCGTTCCGGCTGACGCAGGTTCTCTCGGGACATGGCTGTTTCGGGAGGTATCTGTGTCGTGTCGCCCGAAGGGAAGACTCCACGGCCTGCCACCAGTGCGGCTTCGCGGTAGACACCGCCCAGCACGCACTGGAGGCATGCCCAGGGGGAGATGAACCGCGGCGATCACTGGTCGCGGTCGTGGGGACGGACCTCTCCTTATCGGCAATCATTTGTAAGATGGTCGATGATCAGAGGTCGTGGGAGGCGGTGACCTCCTTCTGTGAGACTATTGTTTCGCAGAGGGAGGTAGAGGAGCGGGAGAGAGAAAGGAATCCTCTCTCTCTGCCGCTCCGGAGGGCGCGGACACGGAGGCGGGCTAACAGAGCCCGCACTCCGTCTCCGCTCCGAGGGCCTGGGGTGTTGGGTGCGGGGGCACCTGGCACCTCTCAGTGATAGGTCATCGTGAGGTGGTGTAGATGCCCCAAGTGCTCCGGGGCATCACACACGAGGTGTGGGAGGGCTTTTTACACCCTCCCAAGAGGTGGGTCTGCCAAACGGTGGGCTGCGACTCGACGGGAGCTGCGGCGAATGCGCAAGCGGTCCCGCGCCTCCCGTCTTCGGTCGGCGAAGGTGGAGCACCCTGGGTTTTTAGTGGGTATTACGCACCAAAGTAAGGTGTGGAGAGCCCCACATAACCACCCAACCCCCCGGTTCGGTGGTATCCGTAATGGATTTTCCCAGGATAAAAAAAAAAAAAAAAAAAAAAAAAGGGGTACTGGGTCGGATAACCTCCTCGTGGTGTACCCTGGGTGCCGTCGATCACTTCCCACTTGTGGGGACTTATCGACGGCAGCTAATAATCCGACGCGAGGGTGTCCTCTGCGTGTCCCTGTGTTAGTAGCATAGGGCACAGCAGATGGACAGGCGGGCTCGCGAAGAGCTTCCGCGGAGCTGGGAGTCCAATGAGGACTCAGCGGACCTTCGGGTCGTGGGATGGCCGGCCTTCAAGGCCGGCGGCGCGGCAGGGAGGGTCAACCCGGCCACCCTGTCGGGCACGAAATGGAAAGGCGACAGTATGTCGCAGCGGACCTTTGGGTCGAAGGATGACTGGCCTTCAAGGCTGGTGGCGCGGCAGGGAGGGTCAACTCGGCCACCCTGTCGGGCACAAAATGAAATGGCGGCATCGAGTCGCAGCGGACCTTTAGGTCGGAGGATGATCGGCCTTCAAGGCTGGTGGCGCGGCAGGGAGGGTCAATTCGGCCACCCTGTCGGGCACAAGTTTAAATGGCGGCATTGAGTCGCAGCGGACCTTCGGGTCGTAGGATGGCTGGCCTGCAAGGCTAGTGGCGCGGCAGGGAGGGTCAACCCGGCCACCCTGTCGGGCATAATGCGTCTCCGAATCCCGTTGTTCGGTGCCTGCACATGGGATGCATGACCGGGGGGAACCCGGTAGCAAGGGCACCAAAGGGGAGCTCACCCCTCAAAAAAGCAAAAAACAAACATGAAAATGGCGACTTCTGGAACGAATCCTCAGGTGGGTGTCAGCCAAGCTGACGAATCCCACGGTGCTACGGCGCCCAGCCCCATCGTATCTGAGGGGGGCAAGAACCGCCTCGTGAGCTCCGGCCCACGTAACAACGACCTTAGCAATGACCTGGACCTTGATTCTACAACAAATAATGACCTTGGCACGAATATGGACAATGTGGAGATAGAGGCTTTTGGTGTTCCCCCAAGTGGATCCCTACTAGCCCTAGAGCTTCGGATCCCGACTCCGAACTTGTCGGAATCGGAATCCGACACCATGAGTTGGGAGTCGGTTTCGTCTCCGGGAGGCGGCTCCGAGAGGAGAATGCGCAAGCGGCGCAGAAACGGAGAAAAGGAGGAGGACACGGGTGACTCATCACCGTCACCCAAGGTGTCAACCCCTCGGCGAGGAAGAGGGCGCCCGCCTACAACAGGCGAATACGTTGGCCTGGCGAAAGCCAAGGCCGAACTTAATCGGGCGCGAGAAAAAGAGTTGAGGCTCACAGCTGAGAAGGAGCTCCAAGATGAGCTCAAACAGAAGAGGACCGAGCTCATGAAGGCGCCATCGCCATCGGTGCCCACGGTGTCCCATTCTCAACTGGGCGGTTGCGACGTTGGCCAGCTGGAGGCAATGTTGCTGGGCTCGGTGGACACCATCCTTGCGGTGGCTACGAAGTCCAAGAACCTAAAGGGCACCAGCGTAAAGGCCCTGAAAGATGCTGCGACCACCATAAAGGCATCTTTTCAGGAAACACGGGCCCGATCGATGCCCGAGGAGATGGCCCTACTTGTAAAGGCCAATGAGCGGCTTTCATCGGAGCTGAAGGAACTCCGGCGAGAGATAGAGCAGATGAGGGCGATCCAAGCTCGTCCCGCTCCGACTTCGGTACCTGCTCGGGCCCCGGCCTCGGCTCAAACACCCTGCACAGAGGAGGTAGTACAGCAAATCATGGTGCAAGTCGGCACCAAGATAAATGCCATGTTTGCTGGGATTCAGGATAGGCTGCTTCCTGAGCGGACCCTGAGGCCTCCATTGGCTGCAGATCGGCGAAGGGAGGCCGAGGCTGGTATGACAGCAGATCCCAAACGTAAGGGTCCTCCGAGCGCTCCTCCAGTGCAGGTGCCAAGGGGAAAAGGCGCTCCAACAGCAACGCCCGCCCCTGTCCCCGCTGCCGCCATGACTCCTCCGGCTGAAGCCTGGAACGTGGTGACGAGAAGAAGAAAAGGTGGGAGGCGAGAGACCGTGCCGGTGTCGGCAGAGGCAAGACTCGCGGAGAAGAGGTCTGCCCCTCCGGCCCGAGCCCCTCCGCCCCCGAAGGCGAAGCCAAAGACACAGCCCTCTAAGCCAGGTGTGGCTAAACTCCGCCCTCCGAAGACCGCAGCGGTGGTGATCACTCTGCAACCGGGGGCGGCGGAGAAAGGAGTCACATATGCCAAGGTGCTGGAGGCGGCCAAGGCTAACATCAAGCTTGGCGAGCTGGGAGTACCACCGCTGAAGATCAGGACAGCAGCCACCGGGGCTCGAGTACTGGAGATCTCCGGCGAGGACAATGCCGCCAAAGCGGATCTCCTTGCTGGCAAAATAAGGGCGGTGCTCGGGGACGATGAGAGCGTGCGAGTCTCAAGGCCGACTGCAACCACCGACCTTCGGGTCAGCGGCCTGGACGATTCCGTCCTTCCGGAGGAGCTAGCGGAAGCCCTAGCCAGGGTAGGCGAGTGCCCTGTGTCAACGATATCCGTTGGCACAATACGCCGGGGCCAAGCGGGGATGGGCACGGTGTTTGTGCGCTGCCCAACAATAACTGCCAAGAAGGTGATGGCTGGCGGTGGCCGTGTATTAGTGGGCTGGGTGGCGGCGCGGGTCAGCATTTTGGCTGTTAGACCGCGCCGCTGCTATCGCTGCCTCGAATTGGGCCATGTTGTGGCCCAGTGCAAGGCCGAGGTTGACCGCAGCGACGAGTGCTACCGCTGCGGTAAAAAGGCCCACAAGGCCAAAGAGTGCACCGCCGCTCCACGCTGCACCCGCTGTGCTGCCGCGGGCAAGCCGGCGGACCACCTCTCCGGGGGCAAGGCTTGCGCCAAGCCCCCGTCAAAGTCAGGGGCCAGACGGAAGACCGTTGCGACTGAGGCTAAGGCCCAGCTGCGACCGCCTAGTCCTGAAAAAGGGCCGGTGGAAAGCATGGAGGAAAGTTAGTTAGTATGGCCCTAACTTTCCTCCAGGCGAATCTCAACCACTCCGCCGGTGCTCAGGACCTGTTCCTGCAGTCAATGGCGGAGCGGTCGATACAAGTGGCGGTGGCCGCCGAGCCTTACGCGGTCCCATCCAGATCTGACTGGGCGGGGGACCTCGATGGCTTGGTTGCGATCACCACGCAGTCGCCGGCTCACTCCCCTTCTCTCGAAGGAGTGGTGAGAGGAAGGGGTTTTGTGGCGGCTTGTTTGGGCCAAGTCGTCGTCGTGGGGGTGTACCACTCCCGAAACCGGCCGGTTTACGAACTGGAGGCTCTTCTCGGTGAGGTAGGAACCTTGATTGGTCAGACCCGCCCACGCCCCGTTCTCGTACTTGGGGACCTCAACGCCAAATCCACGGCGTGGGGATCCCCGACGACGAACCCTCGGGGCGGCGTCGTGCTCGAGTGGTCGGCCGAGGTGGGCCTCTGCGTCGTAAACCGTGGGACGGAAAACACCTGCGTCCGTCAGTCTGGTGGGTCGATCGTCGATGTGACGCTCGTCACGCCAGACATCGCCTGCCGCATTCGCGACTGGCAGGTGTTGGTGGACGTGGAGACGCTGTCCGATCACCGGTATATACGGTTCAGCGTCTTCTCGTCCCAGACGAACGAGGTGAGAAGGACAGGAGGTGAGATCGGTCCGCGATGGGCCCTGAAGCGCCTCAACGCCGAAGTGCTGCAGGAGGCAGCCCTCGTCGAAACGTGGAACGGCACTCCTCAGGAACCGGACCCAGTAGACGTGGATGCAATGGCGAACAAGTTGTGCGAGGCAATGTCGCGCGTCTGCGATGCTGCGATGCCGCGCGCGCGAGCCCCACAGCCGAAACGCCAAGTCTACTGGTGGTCGGAGGAGATTGCCGAACTCCGGAAAACGTGCGTGATGAGGCGCCGCCAATACCAGCGGTATCGGAGACGTAGGCGGCAGGAGAACGTGGTGAGCGAGTCGCTCTATGCCGCCTACAGAGAGGCTTCCGGGGCTCTTCGCGTTGCGATAGTCGAGGGCAAGAGACAGGCTTGGCAACAACTGCTGGAGGGGCTAGAGCGCGACCCATGGGGCCGCCCGTACCAGTGGGCAAGGCAGAAGCTTCGCCCCTGGGCTCCCCCCATCACGGCCTCGCTCCAACCGGCAGTGCTGCAGAGAGTGGTTGACGGCTTATTCCCCGGTGCTCCGGGGTCCGACTTTGCGCCCCCCTCGACATCGGCTGATCTCGCCGAAGAGGTGGACGAGCCTGCCCCTGTCTCCGAGGTTGAGCTGGGTGTCGCAGTGCTCAGGATGAGGGCCAAAAACAGAGCGCCTGGGCCTGACGGTATACCAGGTCGCGCATGGGCCCTCTCCTATAGACATCTAGGGGCTTCCCTGAAGGACCTGTTCGACTGGTGCCTCAGGGAAGGCAGATTCCCCAAGAGATGGAGAAGAGGCAGACTCGTCCTCCTAAGGAAAGAGGGTCGTCCAGCGGATGAGCCTTCGGGCTATCGTCCGATCGTGCTGCTTGATGAGGCGGGCAAACTGTTGGAGAGAGTGGTCGCTGCCCGCCTTGTTAGGCACCTCGAGACCACAGGACCGGATCTGGCGCCCAACCAGTTCGGTTTCCGGAGAGGTCGCTCGACGATCGATGCCATATCCCGCGTCCGCGACCTCTCCGAGGAGGCGTGCTCCAGCGGCGGTGTGTTGTTGGCCGTTTCGCTGGACATCGCCAACGCATTCAACACACTGCCTTGGAGCACGATACATGCCGGTCTGGAGTACCACAAGGTGCCCCAGTACCTGCGCAGACTCGTCGGGGACTATCTCTCCGATAGAGAGGTAGTCTTCCCGACGACTCTAGGTGAAGGAAGTAGCCCCATGACGCGTGGCGTTCCACAGGGATCGGTCTTAGGTCCACTCCTGTGGAACGTCGGGTACGATTGGGCTCTCCGGGGTGCAAACCTTCGTGGCGTCGGCGTCGTTTGTTACGCTGACGACACGCTGGTTGCCGCCCGGGGAGAAAACTACAGAGATGCTGCGATTCTGGCGACCGCCGGTGTCGCGACGGTTGTTGCCAGAATTCGAATGCTGGGTCTGGAGGTGGCGCTTCACAAATCTGAGGCCATCTGTTTTCATGGTCCTCGGCGGGCACCACCTGCAGATTCCACCATTGTGGTTGGTGGAACTTCCATCTCTGTCGGGACGACGCTGAAATATCTCGGTGTCGTCCTCGATGGCAGATGGAACTTCAAGGAGCACGTGCGGCGGCTGTCCCCCAAAATTCTGGGAACAGCCGGCGCACTGAGTCGCCTGCTCCCGAACATCGGAGGCGGGGAGGGAAGCTGCCGCCGCCTCTATACAGCGGTGGTGAGCTCAATGGCTCTGTATGGCGCCCCGATATGGGCGGGTCATCTCGATCGGCAGACCACCGCCGTGCTGATCGGAGCCCAAAGGGTTATGGCGGTGAGAGTGTGCAGGGGGTATCGCACACTCTCTCACGAGGTGGCATGCGTGCTCGCCGGCTCGCTTCCGTGGGACCTCGAGGCTGAAGTCCTGGCCTCAGTCTACTGGCGCAGAGCGCAGGCGCGGGAGCGGGGCGAGCGACCGGCACCAATAGAGGTGGCGCACTGGCGTGACGAGGCCAAGACATCGGCTCTCGCCACCTGGGAGGAACGGCTCCTTGCTGGACCCGTGCCGAGAGGGGAAAGCGCTCGACGACTCCTCGAGGCCATTCGCCCCGTACTCGGAGAGTGGGTCCGAAGGAGGCATGGGAGTCTTTCGTTCCGGCTGACGCAGGTTCTCTCGGGACATGGCTGTTTCGGGAGGTATCTGTGTCGTGTCGCCCGAAGGGAAGACTCCATGGCCTGCCACCAGTGCGGCTTCGCGGTAGACACCGCCCAGCACGCACTGGAGGCATGCCCAGGGGGAGAAGAACCGCGGCGATCACTGGTCGCGGTCGTGGGGACGGACCTCTCCTTATCGGCAATCATTTGTAAGATGGTCGATGATCAGAGGTCGTGGGAGGCGGTGACCTCCTTCTGTGAGACTATTGTTTCGCAGAGGGAGGTAGAGGAGCGGGAGAGAGAAAGGAATCCTCTCTCTCTGCCGCTCCGGAGGGCGCGGACACGGAGGCGGGCTAACAGAGCCCGCACTCCGTCTCCGCTCCGAGGGCCTGGGGTGTTGGGTGCGGGGGCACCTGGCACCTCTCAGTGATAGGCCATCGTGAGATGGTGTAGATGCCCCAAGTGCTCCGGGGCATCACACACGAGGTGTGGGAGGGCCTTTTACACCCTCCCAAGAGGTGGGTCTGCCACACGGTGGGCTGCGACTCGACGGGAGCTGCGGCGAATGCGCAAGCGGTCCCGCGCCTCCCGTCCTCGGTCGGTGACGGTGGAGCACCCTGGGTTTTTAGTGGGTATTACGCACCAAAGTAAGGTGTGGAGAGCCCCACATAACCACCCAACCCCCCGGTTCGGTGGTATCCGTAATGGATTTTCCCAGGATAAAAAAAAAAAAAAAAAAAAAAGGTTAGGTTAGGTTAGGTTAGGTTAGGTTAGGTTAGGTTAGGTTAGGTTAGGTTAGGTTAGGTTAGGTTAGGTTGACCAATCTCTCTAACTTTTCCTTGACGCTCGGAACTTTTGGTGACAATTAGCAGGGTCGAGCTAGGCTCCCTCGCGTTGTTGCCAACTGTTGTGGGTAGTTAGTTATTGCCAACTGTTGTGGGTTGGCGTGAATAATTAGCACGGTCGAGCCCTAGCTCCTGTGCGTTGTTCCGCCTTCCCATATCAGGATGGACGAGCGGCCTGTCGTAAGCGGGGGAGGGTCACCCCCCCCCTGTATTCGGGAAGCTGCTGAAGCCGGTCCGTCTTGCGTGGAGACATCGCAGACTCCGCATTATGCGTCGCAGGCTGCGAAGCCACTACGCAAGGCGAACGGGCGCTTTGTAAAAGGCCCTTCTAAGGGCCAGTCCACGGGGGTTAAATCGGGGTCGGAGTCCGAGTCATCGGCTGCGCCCAAAAAACGCCCTCTTCAGGGCCCCTCCGGCACGGAGGAAGGGATGGAGTCCGACTTCTCGGACATGTCTGTTGAAGAGGCGGCCAGGAAGCGGCCGTATTCCTCGTTCTTCGCGCCGGGGTATTTAGACTCCGACACGGAGACCGAGGGTGCGGCGGCTGCAAAGGTCGCAACGTCGAAGAGAGGAGGGGGCAAGGGGAGAGTTGCCAAAGTTGGGGGTCCGTCAAGGGAGGAGTTTCTCCGCCCTGCGATGGCGGAAACCCTCAGCAAACGGTGCTACAGGGGGGCCTCTGAAAAGGCAGCCAGGGCGGACAGCGGCAACGAAGTCGCTTCCCTGGCGGAAAGCGACGCCAGTGCGCTGGACGCGCAATCGCTGAGGGCGCGGGCAGGAGAGAGCCTCTCCAACATCCTGGGGGTAGTGAAGAGGTCGTCGAACCTAAAGGGGGAGCTCGCTGGCCTCTTGAAAACTTCGGCAAGGTGCTTGCGAGAGGTCGTCGACGCCCTCGCCGAGCGGAGCGAGGCCAGGGAGACGCAGATGCTGAGGGCCGACAATGGCCGTCTACGCCTGGAGGTGGAGGCCTGCAAGGCGGAAGTGAAGGCGCTCCGTCGTGGGTTCTCGGAGGCCAAGACGGAGGCCGCCGTCGCCACTTCAGCTGCCGCCGCTGCTGCTGCTTCTGCCTCCGTGGCGATGCAGGCTCCCCCAGGGATGGGGGAGATGCTGGAGGAGCTGAAGCGCTCCTTCTCCCTGACTTTCGGGGATATGTTAAGTGCCCGAATGGCGGGAATAGAGGAGCGCCTCTTGCCAGCGCCTGTTGTACGTCCGCCGCTGAGGGCGGACGCAAAGAGGGCTGCAGTGGATGCCGTACCACCGCCACCGCCCAGGCCCATACCGGCAGTTGTCCCTACTGGTGACAGCTGGGCGACGGTGACGAGGAAAGGGACGGGGAGGGGGAAATCCTCCGTCCCCTCAGCGGCTACCCCAGTGCCTACTCCAGCGGCTGCCCCAGCTACTGCCCCAGCGCCTGCTCAAGTAGCTGCCCCAGTGGCTGCCCCAGGGCCGAGGAAGCGCGGGAAAAGGGGGAAGAAATCCTCCCCCCCTTCAGCGCCGGTGACTTTTGCCGCCGCCGCTGCGGCCCGCTCTGCGCCTGCGGCTGCTGCCGCTGTCAAGGCGGCGCCGAGGCCGATGGCGGCGCTACCGAGGGCCCCTAACTCCGCGGCGGTCGTGGTGACATTGCGTCCCGCGGCCCAGGAGGCCGGGGTCACCTACAGCGCCGTCCTGCAGCTGGCCCAGGACAGGATCAAACTCCGCGAGATCGGAATTGATCTTGTCCGATTCAGGCAGACGGCCACGGGAGCCAGGATGCTGGAGATTCCCGGCTCCCAAACAGAGGAGAAAGCCGACAGGCTCGCGGAGAAGCTCCGCGAGGTCCTGTCGGAGGTGGCCGTGGTGACCAGGCCCGTCAAAACGACGGACCTGCGCGTCATCGGCCTGGACGACACGGCCACCAAGGAGAAGGTGGCCGCTGCAGTGGCCGAGGCGGGCCGCTGCGACGTCGGGCTCGTGAGGGCTGGAGAGGTGCGCACCGGCCCCGGAGGCACTGGCTCCACCATTGTGTCCTGCCCTGTCACGGCAGCCAAGGTGCTGCTGAAAGAGGGCAGGCTTTTGGTCGGGTGGAGCGTGGCACGGCTGGTGTCGTTGGGGGATCGCCCCATGCGCTGTTACAAGTGCATGGGGCTGGGGCATACACGCCCCCAGTGCCCTTCGACGTCTGACAGGGGTGACCTGTGCTTCCGGTGTGGAAACACAGGTCACAAGGCGGCCACCTGCGGGCGGGCCGATCCCCACTGCGCTATATGTGCAGAGTCGGGGAGGCCGGCCGGGCACACAATGGGGACGCGAAGTTGCGTTCCCCCCAAGACGAAGGGGAGAACCGCTGGGGTCCGGACCACCCCAGTGACTCCACTGGTCGCTCCCGTGACGGGAGCGAGCCAAGCGACTTGCGAGGAGGTTGAGATGGCTGACTAACATGGATCAAGTCGGCCAACTCAACCTCCTCCAGACGAACCTCAACCACTGCGCCAGGGCTCAAGATCTGCTTATGCAGTCCCTGGCGCAGTGGAACGTCGACTTGGCGGTCGCTGCGGAGCCGTACTTTGTCCCCTCTCAGCATGCCTGCTGGGCTGGGGACCTGGACGACTCCGTGGCCATCGTGGGAAGGGCGCATGGCGGTCCCCCCCTCTCGGTAGTAGAGAGAGGTGCGGGGTACGTGGTGGCCAAGTGGGGGGAGTATGCGGTAGTGGGCGCATACTTCTCCCCCAATAGAACCGCTGCAGAGCTGGAGGTCTTTATGGACCTCCTAGCCGCGGCGGTTAGAAGGCAGGTACCACGTCAGGTCCTCTTTATGGGGGACCTGAACGCCAAGGCCCGGGACTGGGGCAACCCCTCTACAGACTCTCGTGGGGAGATTGTCAGGGAGTGGGGGGTTGCCACGGGACTGACCCTCTTGAATAGAGGGTCGGCCCACACGTGCGTGCGACAGCGAGGGGGGTCCGTGGTGGACGTATCGTTCGCCACCCCCGCTGTCGCAGCACGTGTCCAGTCGTGGAGGGTGATGTCGGAGGTGGAGACTCTCTCGGACCATAAATACATATGGTTCGAGATCTCCTCCACCTCCGACATCCAAGGGGGGCAAGTGGCGCGAGCGGACTTCCCGCGCTGGACGATCTCTCGCCTCGACGCCGAGGTGGCGTCCGAGGCGGCGATCGTCCAGTCGTGGTTCGCCGCGCCCACACACCCGGAGGCGGAAGTCGCAGCGAGCCGCTTCCGGGAGGCGGTGACCGCGGTGTGCGACGCCGCCATGCCGAGGTGCAGACGCCTCCCGGGCCGCCGGGAGGTCTATTGGTGGAGCTCGGAGATAGCGGATCTCCGAGCCGCCTGCTCGGCGGCGCGCCGCTCCTACGCTCACCGTAGGAGGCGGCGCCACGGGCGGACCGACGGCGAGCTGTCAGCCGAGGAGCTGACAGCCGAGGCGCAGCTGTACAGCTCCTACCGCGAGGCGAAGCGGGAGCTGCAGCTGGCCATCGGTCGGGCCAAGGAGCGGTCCTGGCGCGAGGCCCTGGAGGGCCTCGATAGGGATCCGTGGGGGCGCCCGTACAGAGCGGCCCGGAAGAAATTCCGGGGCCAGGCACCCCCGGTTGCGGAGTCCCTGGAGCCGGAGATCCTGGGCGGGGTGTTGGAGGGGCTTTTCCCCGCCATCGACCCTCACCACACCCCGCCCGCGATGGCGGCGCCCTCCTCGCCGGTCGAGGAGGTGGACCCGGACTCCATCCCACCTGTCTCAGAGGTGGAGATGGAGTTGGCCGTCGGCCGCCTGAGCGGCAAACGGACGGCGCCGGGTCCGGACGGGATCCCGAAGAGGGTCCTGAGGATCGCCCTCAGGGAGATGGGCGATCGGCTTCGGGAGCTGTTCGACGTGTGCATCACGTCCGGACGGTTCCCGAAGCTGTGGAAGGACGGCCGGCTGTGCCTGTTGCGGAAGGAGGGTCGTGCCGTAGACTCGCCTTCCGCATACAGGCCAATAGTGCTGCTCGACGACGCGGGGAAGCTGCTGGAAAGAGTGGTGGCTTCCCGCGTCGTCCGGCACCTAGGCGGCACTGGGCCTCAGTTGTCGGAGGCCCAGTTTGGGTTCAGAGCGAGGCGGTCAACGATCGACGCCTTGCTCTGGCTCAAGGGGTGGACGCAGGAGGCGGTCCGGGAGGGGGATAAGGCGTTGGCTGTCTCGCTGGACATTGCCAACGCCTTCAACAGTCTGCCGCACGGAACGATACAGGAGGCGCTCCGTTACCACGGGGTGCCCCTGTATCTGCGGAGGCTGTTGGCGGACTACCTCCAGGACCGCGAAGTCCTGGTGGAGGGACGCGACGGTCTGAGACGCCGTCGCGTCGTCCGCGGGGTTCCGCAGGGGTCGGTGCTGGGACCGCTCCTGTGGAACATCGGCTACGACTGGGTCCTCCGTGGCACGCTTCCCGCCAACATGCGGGTTGCGTGCTACGCGGACGACACCCTGGTCGTAGTCAGGGGGAGGGACCTGAGGGAGACGGTGCGGTTGGCCGAGGTGGGCACGGCCCACGTGATCGACCGCATCCGCTCCCTCGGGCTGGGAGTGGCCCTCTCCAAGACCGAGGCCCTGTTGTTCCACGGGCCTCGGGGGGGACCCCCGCCAGGGACCAGAGTGGTCCTGGACGGAGTCCCGGTCCGGGTTGGGACCCAGATGAAATATCTGGGTCTCATCCTGGACGGACGGTGGACTTTCAGGGCCCACTTTACCCAGCTGGCCCCGAGAGTCCTTGGAGCCGCCGCCGCACTGGGGAGGCTGCTGCCCAACGTGGGCGGCCCGAGCGCCACATGTCGCCGTCTATACTCCGGAGTGATCCGGAGTATGGCCACCTACGGGGCACCGGTCTGGGTGGACGCCCTCGGTCGCGCGAACATGACCCTGCTGCGACAACCGCAGCGGGTCATTGCGACGAGGGTGATCCGCGGATACCGGACGGTGTCCTGGACGGCAGCATGCGTGCTGGCCGGCGATCCCCCCTGGGCTCTCCAAGCGGAGATCCTCGCCGAAGTTTACCACTTCGTGGCGGCGAGGAGATCCGACGGGGAGCACCTGGAATGGGATCGGGTGGAGGGCCTACGGCGACAGGCGCGGGCCGCCATGTTGAGGCGGTGGGCGGAGGACCTGGCTCCACCGGTCCCTGGTCAGTGGACGGTGGAGGCCATTCGCCCGGTCCTCCGTGACTGGGTGCGGCGGCGATTCGGGTCGCTGACGTTCCGACTGGTGCAGGTGCTTTCCGGACACGGATGTTTCGGAAAGTACCTGTACCAGATCGCGAGACGGGAGGCGACCCCGGCCTGCCACGAATGTGGTGCGCCGGAGGATACGGCGCACCACACGCTGGAGGTGTGTGCCGCGTGGGGTCCCATGCGACACACACTTTCAGCCACCCTGGGAGGGGACCTCTCGCTGCCGAGCGTGGTCAACGCCATGCTCGACGGCGACAGGGAGTGGCAGGCGATGGTCTCCTTCTGCGAACAGGTGATGTCGCAGAAGGAGGCCGCGGAGAGGGTCAGAGAGGACGATGCCCGCTCTGACCCGATCCGCCGGAGGCGAAGGGGGGGTAGGAGGGGGCGGTTTGCCCGCCTTCTCCGACTTCCCCTGTAGTGGAGCCACCTGGTGGAGAGTCGGGGGACTCTCCGCCGGCTTGCACGGCTCCACTCGTCTGAGGGGTGGTCCTGGTGAGCAGTGACCACCCCTCCTTGGCCGGGGCCTGGACATGGGTTCCAGGCCAACCGCCGGGGCCAGATGGTGAATGCTAACGCGACCCCATCTCGGCCCCACGAAGGCGGGCGACTGCTCATAGTGGGTTTTTAGTGGGTTCGAGTCCCACATACCCCCTTCCACCACCCCCATGGTGGAAGGGAAATGCGAGGGCATTTT